>OX063273.1:9706364-10223864 GCA_944039245.1 Nebria salina | reverse complement strand
TATATAATCTGTTCTCAGTAAACTATTAATATTTGAAATAAAACAATTATAATGCATTATTTAATATACAATCCAAAGAACAATAATTTTATTCTTATGGAAGTAAATTAATAGTAAATTTAGTTTACGAGAACTGCACCTGAAATAAAGATGTGCGTGTTGAATATTTTTGGTGAAATGTATTTGCAACATTATCAGGTAAAAAGTATATTGATTTATAATTTATTTATTACGAAATTCTAATTGATTATTCCCACATTACCGTTATGTCAAGCAAAAGATTGACCAATGGGCACAAATTTTACATTAGTAATATATAATTTTTCAACTGAAGAAGAAATGGTGTTCATGAATTTACCTGTTTTTTATTAGGAAGAAGGATCGTGGAAAGTATCATTATTATTACTCGTTGCGACAGTCGGAAGTGTGACAATAGGAACTTTAACGGATATATTACAAATTAAAATAGCCATTTTCTTATTCTTCATTTTTATTCCAACTATTTTTGCTGTACCGCAAAAAATGACTAATAAAAAAAAAGTAAACACGCACTTTCGGTTTGATTTTTTTGCAAAATTAGTTTATTGTTTTCTTGCCTGCCATGCACAAATCGTAAGTTTAAAGTTTTATAATTTTATCTTCAACCGTTTAGGCAGTAGAGCACGCGCGACCGCTCTCTCAATCTCTTTTTCTCTCTCACACACACAAACGCTTACACATTCGCACACCATACTCGCGCGCACGCACTCACAAACGTAATTCGAAAAATAGTCGGTATCGATGCAGGGAAGGTCAAAATTTATTTGCGTTAAATCTCGAAATCAATTTTTTTTTCATGATTACAATACTTACTAATTACTTCGTATAAGAAAGTAAACGATTCTCAAGTCAAGTGGACATCGAGGTCTGGTAATAAAAATTTAGAACTAACGCATGACGACAATTGTAAACAAAAAACAGCTGTTCTCATGTAACGATTATTTCTAAATTAGTGTATGACATGTAATATTCTGCGCTAATATTAAATTCCAATAATAAAATTTTGCTTAAATTAGTCAACGAAAAAACAATCGTACTTTCCAGTGTGTCTGGATACACCTCAAGTAGATTTATTTAGTAAAAAATTAGGATTTAACAAATTTACGTTTTTTATGTACCACGGTTTATAATTTGGCTAAATTAAAATCATAACATGTACAAAACAAGAGTATAAATCAACAGCTATAATCTAAGATTAGCGAAGGTTAGACCTTCTCTAGGTGTGACATTGCCATGGAATCGCAAATAATGAATTCGTATCAAATCGCTTAAAAGTGTTTGCTATTATATTATTTTAATATAATATAATTTTTCGCAAAAAACAATAACAAAATTTCAGAAGTGGTGAAATTAAAAACAACCCATAAACAAGAATAAATTGTTTAAAAGCTGAAGTTTCAGCCCCAAAAGTACACAGTTGGCTGGTACATCTGTTTACTATTTTGTGTTTATTTTCTTCGAGTACTGATACTCGTAACGTTTAAGTAAGGCAATCCCGTTCTCCTTAGTATGTGTGTGTTTATTTATTATGTCGAATATTATTAATGGAAATGCCTCAAAATGAATGACTCTGTTATTTATGGGAAAGAATTCCGTAGTACGCCACTGATCCTGTACAAATTAAATGTTCTACTTGCAACGTACAGCAGGTCCAGTATGCATGACAGTAAACGGCAGCTTTTGGCGCCACTAGTCTCAACAATCTCATACCGCTCTCTTTCTAACTCGCACCACTGTCTTTGTCTCCGTTATGTTATATGTTCACGTGGGTGTCTAGCGATTGAACGTGCTGTGTCGTTCCAAGAAAGAAAGTTCCATATTCGACTTCCACAGATGGGCGACCATCATTTTTACCAAAATAGCTTCTTATAATTCATACATACACCTAAACTATGTATAATTAATTAATTAAATTACACATTAATGTATATATTGGTTACCCGAAAACCCTTTATTTTTCCACCTTCCAAATATTATTTTATTATACCTAACACGGTAAACTAAGAAATGCCCATCGCTCACACTTTACGAGACTATAGAGACCAGCACTTACAAGTAATTTTTCTACAAAATATGACATTATCTTCGCAGAAAGTTCTATAAAAGGAAAAACGAATATGATCCAAATATGATTATTGTATAAGTAATAGCTTTTATCATTCAGTTTTACGAGTACCATATATTAGAATCTATATTTCTAGAAGTAATAATTTTAAAATTTTGTATTGAATATTGAATAAATTAAAAAAAACAATATTGTTTATACTATTTTCTTATGTTCCATCTGGGCTAGATAATAATTACGAGTCATTTTGACTTGTTTACACTCGCCAGTGTGTATTTATACACATTGTAAGTGCTAATCATAACAGGATTATATGATAACACTATAATAATTACACAGTGATAGATTTGATATCTTCAAACTCATAAAAATTTCATCTTTACTCGGCAGCAATGTATGTAGGTGATATTATTATATTAAAACAATTTCTAATATCCGCAATGGCTTGCACTGAACTCTTATACATTACATTATTAATATATGTGTATATTTTTATTTTTTTACTAATTTATAATATTTTGCAACAAGTTTCACTAAATTTATTTCTTACAATAGATTTTAAATATCAAATTAATCTGTTAAAAAATTGATAGGTACGGTTGATACAATTTATGCAAAAATAAATTAAACTCGATTCAGGGAAGGTCTAAAAATATATTTAGTTTAGTTAGAATCTCAAGATTGAATTTATTCTCTTATTACTTCGCATAAGAAACTAACTAAACTTTCTTAAATGCGGTGCTTAGTTAATATTAGCTAGGAATTTTATTTCATTCATTCATTTTATAATTTTATAACATGTAATTGGCCATGATGTTAAATACAATTGCTAAATGATAATTACAGATGCTAATAACGACAAACCATTTAATTCCTTTCTATTTTTATAAAAGTGAAGAGTATACAAATTACGTATGGCAACTACTAGGAGAATTAATTGCAAACGCGATGCTCTTGCAAATAATACACTTAACGAGAAAACATTTAAGCTATAGTTGTTAAAAAAGTTAATATCTATCTTTTAGTATCTTATCAATTACTCTATAAGCGCAGCCATTTTTTATAAGTCTCGGAGCTCCCGAAAAACGACAAGGAAATATGCAATTCCGGTTTAAATATTCTTTTCAAAAATACGAGATTTTTTCAAAAGGGTATACCCATAAATCTTCAATTTTATACTTGTACGCGCAATGGTTTACAAATTCGATCTATCACACACTCACACATTCACATTTCAACTTATACGAGCGAGTAATAAATTCTTTAAAAATTATCGAAGCTGAAAATGATATATCTAACTAAAGAACCGCTCACTAAAATTCTAGTACAGTATACGGTAAATTAAAAAGTATAATAAGAAATTAAAATAATCTAATAAGAATATATCGCTAAAAAGAAAAGAAATAAGTCATATGCAGATATTTTGTAAACTATGATCCTACGAGAATGTCTGTTATTTAGTTTTCAACTGAGATATTTGATTTATTCTCATAAAATCGTTTAAATCAAACTGCTACTCAAAAATTTATATACATTTAACCATTCCAATTTACAATTTGCAAATCATCTCAAATATTACAACTGTAAATAAATACAGTAATCCCTCGCTTTTCGCGGTTTCTGTATTCGAGATAGTTGAGTTAATAAGTTTTTGTGTAAATAAAGGCGATATCAACTCTATTTTTGTGGCGAATAATGAAGGACACTTTGTCAGCAATACTGCAGAACTAAGATGTACTTGTGCGTTGTATATAAGTAAGCCACATGTTTATGTTTAGATAATATACTAAACCACCAGTTTCCGGTGAACAAGACATGACATCTTAATGTAAAACAAAAACCGTTGTATCTTTATTCCGTTTAACCTATAGTGTATTCGGTATTAAACAATCAAACAACATAATTACCGTTGTAATTGTATGCATTGATTACTTTGATGGGAAGATTGAATGGCTTATGTGAACACCTGAGTTTTTCTGCTTAAGCAACCTTAGTTATGAAACATATCTTATACGTAGGTTTTCTGTTTAAAAAGGATAACGAAAGTATAAATTAAGTTTGTAAGGCGAAATGTTGTAATTGGATGTAAAGAGTTTTCTGCCACTCTATTTGATGGGAAAAGCCATAAAGTTATATGTACATATATGTAAATATGTAATCAAGCAAAAATAAATTAAATTTGTTAATTATCCGTTTATAAATATCATTATTTTTTATTTGGTAAATAGAGACAACTAATTATGTCTCTGGAAACTAACGGTGGTTTAACCTGCTGATATTTTAGATTGAGTAGGCTTGGAAATCAGAATAAATTCCTATTCGTGAAGTAATTAAAAAGAAATTGTATTTTAAATGTTTTCACTTCCGAATACAACGATCATGTGTGTAATTCTGAAGAGTGGAGAAGATAAAGAGTTTTGGAATTGGCCTAGTCATAGTGAGAGGATTATGTGTTTTGTTTAAAATTCGGTCGAAGGTCAAGTCTCTTGAATGGCGCTCTGCCGGGTGTTCGCCGACTGCGGAGGCGCCAGCGGTCGCCTTTAACCTCGCGAGGTCTTGACCCGGTCCTACAACACGAGTCTCTTTTATATGGACATCACATAATTTGACGCTTCATTATCTGCACGCTGATATTTGTACATATTTACATACTTATATTAGGTATACGATTTTAAAGTCCATTTAGATTTTTAATCACGAAAACACATTTTTGCATAGTTGCATTTATTTAGGAAAAACTCACTCGCCAATTGACGTTAAAGATATTACCACATCATTTTCTAATTTGATTCAACATATATTTTTTATATATGTATATATTTAAATATGGATTTTATTTTAAATAAAATTATTTAAATTATTAAATACTATACTTTTAGTGAACGCACTTTGCAAACAATTTTTATAAATGTATATTTATTTTAGATATGTTTTAAATAACAAAAAACTATAAAATATTTTAATATAATTGATATATGCATATAATATTATTAGAAATAGAACGAAAAGCTTTCAAATGTAGTATAATATAAATTAAATGTGACAGTTACATTTATGTCAGCAGTTAAATAT
Organism: Nebria salina; assembly: GCA_944039245.1. Classification (NCBI taxonomy): domain Eukaryota; kingdom Metazoa; phylum Arthropoda; class Insecta; order Coleoptera; family Carabidae; genus Nebria; species Nebria salina. The sequence goes on along the minus strand of OX063273.1, from coordinate 10,218,688 downwards.
TAATATTGGTATAAATGTTAGAACGATTTCAAATATTGCTATTAGATGAATTATATAATTTCGAGATTGTGCATATTTGGTTTAATTGCTCATAAACAAAGAGCTATTTATCATTGAAATATTTTCAGATCGAAAGAAAGAGCATCAATATTTATTTTTGTTATTTTACCATTTTTCGTTCTGGCTTTTGAGCGTATGGGAGAAAAATGTTAATAATACTAGCATGTTAGGTATTCTGGTGTGAATTTCTCTCTGTTAGAGACCCTGAGGGCTTTATACTTAATTCTTCTCGTGTGTGTAATACAGTACTGATCAAGTTTAATACTATCCTTGATTCACAAAAAAAAATCGATGAAAAAGCGTGTTTCATGGCATTTATTCAAAAAATAGTTCTTAGTTAACCTGCAGGGTAATTCTCATTTGAAGCTAATGCCTTGTAAGACCCCCAGAGGGTAACCCCATTATAGTTGAACAATTGACAGTTATAAAAAAAAATTGTTAGGTAATTTAAAGTGAAGTTAGTAATCCCCCGCAGGGCCCCTGGAGAACATACTCATCATAGTTTAGCACCTGCGTTTCTGTCTACTAATAGCACTCAAATAATTCATACAAACATGTATACTAGATAATAATCGGTTTTTATTTAATATGTAGATACTACTTCACAAAGCCTAGTAAAGCTGCAAATTTAATAACATGTCCTGTATGTTATACGCAATAACCGGTGAATTTGATAAACTTATAATATTAGATATTAGGCAATTATTTCTCTAGAAAAAAGTAATTTTTCATATATGAACTCTGCAAATAATGTGTTAACAAGTAGAAGTATGTTGATATAAAAATTGTACTTGTAAAAATTTTGGTAGTTTATTACAAATATATCTCAAATATGACTTCAAAATTAATTCTACAATTTAATTTTTTGGAAATTTGTTTTCATTTTGAAGTTATTATTGCTGTACAGCACTTAAAAATAAAAGAATATGTACTGTATAGTTTCTACAAATGCAGATCCATATTTAGGTCCATGAAAAATAATGTTACATACATATAATATAAAAATGTAAATTCAAATTCTGAGAACAGATTATTTAGTACTGTAAAATGAAGTTTTAGGTAGCGAATGAGAACAGCAATATTGTAGTAAGAATCATTTCCATATAAACGAATGGAACAGAAGTTTTGATCGGATCAATTTAGATCAAATCTAGACGTTAAAAGGAAAATAGCTGTTATTGGTAAATGGTAATGATGCAGAGCCTCCGCTAATTATATAGAATCGCCCATATATAAGCTTGACCGTAGTTTAATTACCAAGGAATAGAATTAAATTATAAAGGTATTGAAAATTTGACTTTATAATTATTTCGAAGCACAGACAATGTTTTTACTTTCTTAAACGCAGTATAAGTAAGTATTGTAATCATGAAAAATGTCGATCCCGACATTTTAGCGGAAATATACGTTTTGACCTTCCCTGAATCGGTTCAGACTATTTTTGGTATGTGTGTATTTTTAGAATGACGTCTGTCAGTCTGTGAGCTCTTTACAGCCCAAATGGCTAAAGGTAAGATAATGAAACTTTAAACTTAAGATTTGTATACTCCTTGCAAGAAAACCTCCTACTTTTTAAAACAATATTCAAACCGATGCATGTTTACTCTAGTAATATTTTGCGGTTTCAACAATTACTCAAAAATGGTTGCACTTACAGAAACATTGTTCAAATAAAGGTACCGGAAACATGAAAATTGCTATTGAAATTGATTCTGATTATAATTATTTTCTCATAAATCTTATCAACTGTGCCTGTCAATTGTTTAACATGGGAACAGGTTGACATATAATATTTATTCTAAGAAATATATTTAGTGAAAAAAGGCTCCTAAGGTTAGTAAAATATTATTAATTAGAAAAATAATAAAAATGTGATATGATCTAACCCAAAAGCGTATAAGAAAGTTCGGTTTATGACACTGCAGATGTTTACGAATTGTCTTATACATTTTAAAACCTACAAATAACAAGAACACTACTATAAATTATATATTCCAACGAATACTTTTACGTCATCTTCTAGTTACTTTGGTTTTTACAATAACCCTTAGCAAAAGCGCGGAAGCGAATTCTTTAAAAGAATTGTCATATTTATACAGCTATTGTCAAACATATAAATCATTACGAATTATAGAAAGAATATATTATTAGTAGATGAAAGCTCGTAAATAATAACGATATTGCAAAATTGCATAAAAACAAAGGTTTTAACGCATGCACCCTTCATAAAATGCAGAAATATTTTTCCTTGTTGTATAATGGTGTAATGTATGCCGAACCAGGATGCCTGTAGGATATTTTTCAAGGTGCTGCATCCAGAGACTAGAGGATTTTTTTCTAACAAATTATTAAATACTATTATATATAATTAAAACTCCAAGCAAATGTAAATTGCACTTTGCTGCAGGCGTGCATGTTTCCATTCAGACAAGATTGTTATAAAATTAGTGCAAAAAAATTAGAGATTCGCGTGTAACCTAATAAACTTATTATTTAGAGTAAGTAAAATCAATTAAAGAGCTATAAATAATGTAATTTGTTAATTATTTCTGTATTGGCAATCGGCACTTTGAACTACGAATATATTTTTCTAAAATAATACTTAATATTTATTAATGCTATGACATGAAACTGGAATAAAAACCAAAAAAAAAGTCTAAATTCAGAAGTGATGAAGCCGTTTCTTTTTCATCAACACTGACAGCAGCTACTAAAAAATGTTCGGATATAATCTCGTGCACCTGTACTACAATATATAATTGTGTGGTGCACGAACCCTATTAGGGTTGATACCTGTAGTCACTAAATGTTATAGAAACCTATACACTACAATTAGATTCTAATTTAATTTCTATTTTTCGCATTTATTCCTATTTTAACCATATCGTTTACTGATTATTACTAATTATAATATCCTAATTTTTTATCGTCTTGGTGACATTAGAAAGAGAATATTTTATCTACCCCCTACCAAACATAAAAGAACCTTCTATTTAACAACAAACATAAAAAAATGGCAGCCAATGAAATAAACTATTGCTGGTAATAATTGACGTTATCTTCAGAGCTTTCAAAGTTTAGATTAATTGTCGTATAAGAACCCGTCATCAAAAATTAAATATTTTAGATATATCAATTAATAATTCTAAATTTTAGACGATTGTTACGAGAAAGTAAAATTACAAATAATTCTGCATATATTAGAAGATAATTTTCCTGTCTAAATCATTTTAATTGAAGTGTTAGTGAAAATCTGAAAATCCATTTGAGATTTTTGAATATTTAAGCGTCTTATTTACTGTTTGTGTAGCAATAGGAGAAATTTGATTAAAACACCAAAAAATATAATTTATATCATTTGTAATATTTATGTTAAGTTTGAGTAAATTTAAATGAATTATGATATTTTAGAAAAGATAATGAAAATGAGTTGAACTATAGTAGGTCAACGGAGATTTTAATTTCTGTAGAATGGGGAATATGAGACAGATAAAACAATAGATTAAGAGAGCTAAACAAGAATATATTCTTGGCAAGCAGTAAACGCATTCCCCTGGGATTCGAGATTTCCAACACTAAAAAATAACAGAACAGATGTGTCGGTGGAGACAATAGCAATAACAGTAGCAGTCATCAGGAAGCATCTGCCAACCATACATCACAGTATAAAGAAAGACTAAAACAAATTAAAGAGAATTTAAATATATCACACATGGTCGCTGACTACTAGTGGTTCTTTTTAAACTCATGTACATTTGTCTATCGCTGTAACCGCCTCCATCGGCATTGTTCCAAGACATGTTCATGGTTTGTCACGCCCACTATCACTATTGCATTATTGCAAGCTAAATAACTCTGACATCTTTATGCTGTATGCGTTATTACTTAAAATTGAGACCTGCATTTTCATTTTATCTGCCAATTATGTAAATGCGTCATGATAGGGTCGGATATCGAATTTATGATGATACTAGACTTGCAAATGTAAGATAAACGTAATCTTGTTATCGGTCATTAAACCAATACCAAATAAGTTCAACCAGCTATGTTGAACTAGCTCCTAATAGCTAACCTTATTAAAATACAAATGAGATGACTTCATCAACCAATAGAATACCAAACATATTATTAGACATTCATTTATCGCACTTTGTCTTCTTAAGTTTAATAAAATATCGATAAATTTTTAAATAAAAGCATTCTTGAAAATATTTGTATTTCTCTACGGTTTACATTAATAGAATCGTAATTGATTTAAATCACGATTTAAAACAGATGGTAGGAAAAACATTAATTTAAATACACTTTATAAGTATAATATGTACTCTCCAAAGAAATATTTCCAATTATGTTTTTCAATCCAACTTTAAAAACGATTTAATAAATTGACAAAACATTTTATAAAAAAAAACCTTTAATTCTTAATTTAACATTATTTATGAGATGATTTAAATAATTAAATTCCGTTTTTAATAAAGAGTATTACTAGAACATTCTATACGTTTTATACATTTTCTGCACAAAAATACGTTCGGATTCTTTACTTTGGTCACCCTGAATAGAAAACTAAAAAAATAATTGGGCACGAAGAATTTGGCATCGATTTGAGCTATTAACAAATTTTTAAACAAATTTACACAATCGGCATGTAGGGTTCTCTTGTTTCTACATTCTTTGTTTCGATCTAAAAACTATTTAAAGAATATGATTTCAAAATATAACAATTTGATATGTATCCTGATCAACCTTAATTCAAATATATTTTGATATTAAAGAATATTATTAGCAGTGTATTAAATTGATTGATTGAATTCCATTTACTGTTAAAGTACTTTGGCACATAAGTTAGTTGACAAACACTGTGGCTTGCATGTTATTAAGAAATAATATGAGAAGTGAATCATGAAAATGTGACATGTTCGAAATAAATCACAGCAAAGAAAACTACTTCTGAGTAGCAACACGGACATAATCTTTAACAGTGTTGTAGTGATTTCGTCATTTTTGACACGTATTTGTTAGTATCTATATGAAATATACATAGCTCTAGTTGAACTCAATTGTAAGAAAGAAATAGATTATATGTATCCATCAAGATATATAATGTTTTATTGGGGTATTCGACATATGGTTTAAATGAAGGTTGAAGTTATAAATAATATGTAAATTTCAAATATATTTCAAAACTATGGCTAAATGATAAAATGTGTATAAGCCAAAATTTTAAAACAATATGCATCTATATATCACGAATATAGTTTTCTTATTTATGACCCATTTGCACCGCTTATACTTAACACTAAGCGTACTATTAACTATTTTTACTTTCTCATACGCGGTATAAGTAAGTATTGTAATCACGGAAAATTTCGATATCAATATTTTAACGGAAATATACGTTTTGACCTTCCCTGAATCGATTTCAACTATTTTAGGAATAAAGTGTGTGTGTGTGTGTGTGTGTGTGTGTGTGTGTGTGTGTGTGTGTGTGTGTGTGTGTGTGTGTGCGTGTGTGTGTGTGTGTGTGTGTGCGTGTGAGTGCGTGTGAGTGCGTGTGTGCGCGTGTTTGCGCGTGTGTATGCGCTCTACAGCCTAAACGGTTGAAGGTAAAATTATGAAACTTTAAACTTAAGATTTGCACATGCCTGGGGCGTGCACCTCCTATTTTTGAAAAAAATATTCAAAGCGGAAGTGCCTGTTTACTCTAGTTATCTTTTGTGGTTTTTGCAATTACTCAAAAATGGGTGCAGTTACAGAAAAATTGTTAGAATAAAAATTAAAGATATTAATATTTCGCATAAATTTGTTTGAAATTTTTTATCAAAAAAGGTACCGGAAACAAGAAATTTGTTCTTATTATAATTATTTTCACATAAATTGTATCAAAAGTTAAGTGCTAACGGTGTAACTGGCCAGAAGTTGAACTATTTTGCATAATTGTAAGAAATTATTTGATATAGAAAAATCAGACATTAAACGCTAAACAACACGTCTGTCCCAATTGTGTTGTAAATAAATGAATATTATATAAGCACAAGAAATTTAGAGGAAAGGGAACTGATTTTTCTTTAGGTATAAAGAAGCTATAAAATCAAAAATAAAACGAAAGGCAATTAGCGAAATCTCATAAATTTTCGGCAATGTATAATACATAATAATAACAGTAGACATGTATACCGAAGTAGTCTACAGGTTGGAGCACAGTTGTACCAAAAGTTTACAGAACGACCTACTCACTGGTTGCTCAGTTATAAAATATCAAACAACCAAACCTATTCTCCATTCATTTATATTTCTTGATAACTAATTCTTAAACGTTCATTGCAAACAAAGTTTGACTTACAGATACATGCATGCTTTGTATGATCTCAAGTGCTAATTTGTCTCTCTATGATCAATGTGTGAATATTTAATTTATCTTATAACCGACAGAATCATTGTTTAGTATAAAATAATTATTGAATTAACCGGTATCATAATTCGTAAACCAACAATTTGCGAGATTATAATTATTTAATTTTAGAATTAATGTCACTTTACATACACAATTTAAATGATATTTTACCTCAGTATTAATATTAAATTTGTAAAACATATTTGCATACCTATTCATTATTTGTATAAACTAGGAGCGAATTGCATTATAATCTGTCTACTATTATAAAAATTATATAACGAGAGAGTAATACAGCAGCAAACACATTTAATTAGAAACCTTACAACAAGTATTGCCGATAATTTGCTATGAAATGTTCAGTGATGTGTGAAGAAAAGTCGGTGAACAAGGTTAATCATTATCGTAAATTATTAAGTTTTGCGAAAAATATTAGAACCCTTGATAGTTATTTATGATTTATTCTGATATATAATTATAACTAAGTGTCGTATTTATGTTTGAAACAATATGAACAGTAAAATAGTAAGTTTTATTTTTTCTAGCGAATATAAATCGCAAATTACGAAATCAAAGCAACATCTGTTTTTATTTGTGAATGTATGCTTTAAATTATGTGAAACGGTTAAGCATGTGTAATTTATGGTGTTAGTTACCCGACTTGGTTGTTATAGTTACATTATTTTAATAGTTTACAGGATTCTGTTAGTGAATTTGTTAATCAATTACAATGGAAATTATATTGTTTGACGTGGGCGAAATGGTGGATAAATACGATTAAGAATGAATTTCGTGAAAGAAAGATTGTGAACTAATGTGTATGAAGAATTTGATAGAAGCGAAAGATGTGAGTAACGATAGAATGGTGAAAGATCGTAAAAATGTGAAAATAGCAATGTCCAGTTGCACAAGTATTGATTGATATTAAACTTCAGTTAATATGCTACAATATCGTACTTTATATTTGATAACAACTTTGTATTGTTATGAGACGCAAAAATAACGATTTGTTTTTGTTGAATTTTAAACGAAGTTAATTTTAACGTACAGTGGTGCATCTGAGCATAAAAGAAACAACTCAACGGAATAAAATGTTTCGTTAGTTACCATAATACATAAGTTTGAAATTTTACGTAACAGAAAAAATATTTGGTTATATTTTTTAGTTAAAAACAGTTAGCGAGACGAGACCAAAATATTTTTGGTCGATTAAACGAGCGACTTATGTATGTATGTATGTATGTATTTATGTATGTATATTCTCTGTATATCGGTGTGGCCGTAAACTTAACAAAAACATGCAAAAATGTTATCCTAGATTTTCGTAATCAGAAAGCTATGCAAAACTCTGAGAATGTTACAAACGACTAATTACTAAAGCTCTTCATATGCTGAATACTAATAATTAAAACAGACTATTTAAACATTTTAAAGTGTGGTACAAAACTATAATCAGCATTAAGTATATAGTTTTATGGTAATCTGTGTCAGGTAAAGTGTTACAATCGCGTATGTCCTGTTAACATTAAAACAGAAAATAACTAGGTTTATAATGTATGTACCTATTTATTTAAATATCTTTATTCGTTCTTAAGCGTTGCTAAAACTAGTAAGCTAACGTTAAACTAAATTTAAAAAAAATCATATACACAGTAGAAACCATTAAACGCGAAATAAATGGGACAGAATTTTCGTGTTAAACGAACAATTTATTAAATGATTTAGTTTGTTGAACAAAACTCATTTTTTACTTTCCGTGTTTCAAAGTGCGAGTATTACAATGATGTTAAATATAAATACTTTAAAGTTGTATTACGAATTAAAATAAATTCAAATGTTAAAAATTAGCGTTGTACCAAAAGAAGCAGCAAAACGAGGGTGACTACTAATTACAAAACAATTTTTAAGTGCTAGGCACTCTAGATAATTAACTGTGAACATTATTAAAAAAAAAATTGAATATTCGAAAATTAAATTTATTGACTTATTTTACGAGGCAAAACGTTTAATAGGAAATATATTATTTATGATGTTTACCGCGAGACAAAACTCCCTTCCAAAACTATTGAACACATTTTAAATTGCCTACTCTCCGAAAAGAGCGTTCCCATTTTTGAAAAAAATATCTAAACCGGAAGTGCATGTTTACGCGTGTTGTTTTTATCAGTATCTAGAAAATGGGTGCACTTGCAAGCGATACTCAAAACAAAAGATATTAATGTACCGAATAACTTTTGTTTGAAGTTTCCCCAAAAAGTCGCGTTTGAAATATTATTAAGTTTCTAGTTACCACACATCTTTATTTGTATGGAACAAAAATATGAATTAATTATTTGTGGAATATGACAGATTTATTTATCATTGAACTTTTGATAATTTCACAATTATTGAAATAATTTATATCCTGATAGTATTTACATTCTACTTTTTTTTTTAAATAAATAATTATAAATTTCTTAAATGTTTCTATTTATATTTTTGTATCCTTCCTATCTAAACAGATATTGAGTATGAGAAGGTACGTTAAGTGCATAAGTAATGCTCAAGTCTCGATTACACAAAATAAAATTAAAACAATTTGAGATATCCGATATTTTCGTGATATCTGTTTTGTGGTAGTACACTTTAGGTGCATAAAAAATCATTAGTATTTAATTTAAACACAGACCATATGTATGTATTACAACAGTTTATTGTGATATGCAGTCATATTAAATAGTTTTTTATTGTATCTAATTCTATAGAATTCAAATTAAATACTGCGACAATCGTAATCTTAAGAATCTAATGTTATTTATAAATCTAACAATTCCCCTAAACATCAATAAAAACAACTGGCAATTCCTATTTATTTAATTATAAATGATCATCTTTAAGTTGCTAAATATTGATGTGTATAGATAATATGTATTGAGTATTAAATAATTGAATTTTTATTTATTGAGTAAAATATAAAAATATCGAAGATTGAGCTAAACTAAGTTGTGCGTTATGCATTGAATCTCTATTTGTTGAGAACATTTTAAAATGTTCTCAACAAACAAGCGAGATATTTAAATTGTAACCACATGTGTCTTACCATTGTATACAAGAATGTCGATAAATGAATAAAAAGATAAACAAAAAAAAGTTTAAAACTACGCTAGAAAAATACAATGTGTTGAAATGATTACCTTTAAATATTAATGATGATATCCCTGGTTCTCCAATGCTCTGTTGAGATAACGCGTTAATTTCCATCGTGCCCATTATTTCAATTCACTTCATTAAAAACAATCCATCCACTCAAAAGCACGAACTTCACCACTGATTTAAAACTACTATATGTATTAGTTGCTTTCAAACACAGAGCATTTATTTTTAATAAAAAATATACAATTTATTAGTTAATAATCTTTAACGAATACTAAATGAAAACTTTTAACACATTTCGTAAATTGCACTGTTTTAGATTTATATAATAGTTATAAACACCTTATATATTATTAATAATAAAATACTTATTATTTATATAGCAATTTCACCAACACATTATTATTTAAAAGGTTCCCTAAATAATAAGATCACTGTTTTTAAATTGCCCTTTTAGTCACTATCTTTTGGTGGAAAAAATGTTTTATTAAGTTTGCTTATTGTTTACGATGTGTTTGATGGTATAGTGCATTTTGGACATAATGTTATGATTAGTTTGAAAATAAAACAGTTTTGTTCACTTCAGCAATACACCGTGCGCCAGATGACTGGTGAGAAATGCAAGCGAATCACCTAACAAGCGCCAGTGCGCCACTCGATTTACCAGCGAGACAGAGTATTTGTGGGCACACCCCTCCCACCACATTTTTAAACATGCGACTGGCGCCGTCAAGCGGCCTGACCAGCGCCATAGAGCCGCCAACAGCCGCCAAGCGCCAACAGCGTAGTGCATCACAGAGTTTCGAGCTGGTGTCGGGGTTCGGGGATATATTATCGCTCTCAACACCACTAGCTAGTCTCTTCTAGAGAGAATGCCAGAAATAGTCTAGTCTAGAGAGGCCGCTTCGTTCAAAATTCCTCGTTTTATACGAACAAAAAGTAATAAATAGGTGTGAAGGGGGCTGATTTGGTCAGTGTAACCATTTTACTTGATAACCTGCTGCGATACAAGTTTCATAGGCGCCGGTTTTATCAAAATATAAGGAGGCTCATATATTTGGCGCGCAAAAAAGAGTCGCTTCGTTGCCAATGTTAGCTTTTCGGTGGTGTTTGCATTACAAATGGGTCTCTGCCAACTTTGATTTTATATATTTTTTATTTACTACGTTATTCTTTAAATATTATATATTCTTAATTTAAAATTGCTCCAACATCACCACTACCCTTAATTGATTACCTCTTTACCGGTAGCTTGAGTTCACCTGAGACTCCAATACTTTTCAATTGAATTATCCTCTATATTTTCTTACATACATACATATCATCATAACTATTCCCATCAATGGGGTGGCAAAATAAATTTTTTTCACATTTTACCAATTTTTTGCCATTCAACTCTACTGTTACACATTTCTCTCACTTCATACACGCTCTTGTATTCCGCTTCCTTACAACTTTTCTTTCACTCAATTCATGCTCAATCAAAACCTTCTTTCGTCCAGTTTGACATTTTCTCATACTTATACTCTATCCACAATAGTTCTATTATAAAAGGAAAGGGTATAGATTGGGAAAAAGATAAGCCAGGGTAACTTACCAGGCCAGGGCCCAACGAAAAAGATAGATATTAATCATAATTTATAGAAAATTTAAATAATAACAAATTGCGTTATTGCTGTTGTTATGATAAATAACACGTGTAAATTTAATAAAATTAGCGAAAATTAGATAAAAAATCAGAATTAACTAAAAATAACACTTAACATTGCACCATACTTATATGATTTGAAATAAACCACATCTGTTAATGATTACTAAAGTTTGTTATCAAAATTACGTTATATCGTCATAATAAAATACAATTTTATAAATTATCTTGCCACAATTATAATAACTTAATCATTAAACTATTATCATTGTCATTAAATACGAATGGCCTTTACTAACGTATTAGTTCATAAAAAAAAAATGTATTGGTAAAGTCTAAGAGGATATTTTGTAAGCAAATCATATTTGATTTATAATATTGTATTTATGACAATCTAGAGATATACATATGTATGTATATTGCGCTATATGTTTAATTATTTTCTATTTAGTCGAGGAAAATTATTACGAAAGGCCTATTCTGTTATGCAATCGCAACTTTTCTCGCAACTGTAAGTATAATATCTGAGAAATAAATAATAAATGTCACAATGAGTCGCACAACCAAGAGAGTATCGGTATGACAGTGAAACATATATATTGACGTTTTTATTTTGGAATCTTACTTCAATGCGAGTTTGTGTCTATTATTTAAGAAATTATAAAAATACAATTGTTTTATTATAAGCAATTTAGCATTAGTTGTCGAAGCAATTTCTTACATTTATATTCTGAAAAATACAAGTTCATTTATAATTCTGTGTATACGAATTTTAATTGTAATTTATAGTTAAAAGACTGAATTGGCCGCGGTAATTCTAATAGTAAATTTACTTTTTATTTATGATGTTTACAAATCACAAAACATATATGATGCATAGTAAAAAATTCTGAAGAATACCAATAAGAAAAGTTAGACAAACTTATATATATATATATATATTTCGTAAATAAAGTAATAAAGTTTGCAAAACATCAATATGTATGCAATAAATTTCGATTTGAAACATAGAAAGTTTGAAAAACTCATATAAAACCCACTAAATCCACTGATTCATAACTAAATTATTCTGTTAGCCAGCTAACAAACAAAAAATTAATCTACAATGAAATTTCATTCAACGAGAGTTTTGTTGTTTATAATTATGACGTCAAAGGTTGACGTTTACAAATTTATTATTTTAAGTACATCAATTGAAATGTAACGTTTTTTCATACCTATTCCCTTCAAACGGAATGGCAGAAAACCTTTCACATCTTGACAATCTTACACCATTCAACGCTATCCTTACACACTTCTTTCGCTTCATTCTATTTTTCATACACGCTTTTGTATTCAGCTTGCTTACAACTTTTCTTTCATGCAATTAGTCCTCAATCATATCTATCCCCTTATTACGAGGACGGTCTCGCATTGTTATACTATTCATCTCGTCCACATAAATCTTTTTTGTCAATTTCTCACCTCTTCTATGTACGAAATATTTAAGAACATTTTCATTAAATTGCGTTGTATTAGGCTGCTAATACAAATTCTAATTCATATTTATAATTTCGTTTGAAAATATCAAATAGTCTGATAAACCAAAGTGATAGATCAACAATATGAAATATTAGCCATATGAGCTTAACTCTAAGTAGTCCACACAAACATCATACCAGTGTTGAGGAAATCAACCTACGTGAATACGTGGATTTTCGTGCATTTTCGCTATAAATAAGAATTCAAATAATATTTAAGTACAAATATGATTAAAATATTTTTTTTGTTAATAAGCGAGGATTCCAAATTTGGAGACCCATTATTTTAATTTGATGGTTTGGGATGCTCTAATAATATTTATAATTCATATTGATTCTTGATTAACCACATAACTTTCGCTTAAAAGTTCGTTGTTACAATATTATCCACATTGCTGTTTTGCAACAATACCATTAGGAGGCGATGGTAATTCATTGATTATTTTCAATTTTCTATCCTTTGACGTCAGTGAATTTTGCAACAAACGTAGAATCACAATCACTTTGTTCCCCTTATTCACCCGGGAGTAATGAATAACTGGAATGTTATTTCATTACACTTTCAGATTTTCGTGCGATTATTTCTGAAATCTAAAAATAAATAAATATTTTAACAATATAAATTTGTATAATATTAATTATACTCTAACAAATCTTGAATTAATTAACAATTTAAATTACTCCAACCTGAATTGAGAGTCACCTATGGTCGGACGATGCTTCGATTCCAGCCAATTTCGAATCGACAAGGTAAAGAAACCTAGTAATAACTATTATTAAATATTATAATTACACAAATATTTCAATGGTTGCTGCAGCGAGTTGGCAACCCTTCGATACAATAGCTAATCCAGGAATATGATGCAACTAGCCTGGTTTATTACAAGTACGTCCACATAAAACATAATTCCAATGAAGTGGAATTAAGCTCCCAAGGAAAACTAAGCGATTGCTCTACTAAATTTAACAGTCTATCACTCACTTCACGTCTAATCCAATACGGCTGAATTTCCACTGGGGCGTTCAGTATGCGGTATTTAAAATGTGTTACGTATTTTAAAAATGATAACAATGTAATATTACGTTATATATGCATAAACAAATTTGAAATAAAAATACAAATAATAATACAATCCTGGTACCTCTATTGTAAATGAAAAATATTGCACAATTTGTACATCGACCATTTTAAGTGCATAACGTATATTTAGTCGGTTTATTGCTTCTAAATCTGCCATTATTGTGGTAATTGTTATTTTTTTCTTCGGTGATGACATTTGAAACTACTTTATTAATTATGGGTGATTGCAAAACAAAACTATCTAACATCGTTGGCTGTTTACTTCGTTTCTTGCACCAATATTAAAACTAATTGGCGTTTGCATATATTTATAAAAATTTTATCATTTAAATCGTAAAGTTTAATCCATTGTTGAATTAGATTAAGTTGTAATAGTGTTGCATTTATATCATAATGATCTAGATTTGAAATACCATTTAAATCTAACTTAAATTCAGATTAGGCACATCTGCTGGTAACAGATAGAATGCAGTAGCTAAAAGTATCATTTGAATTATAGTGTCATAACGTTAAAATCTATTCGCTATATACAACGCTCAATCTATTTGGGTGGCACAATGATTTCATTTTTCTAGTATCTCACATAAATTTAATTCAAAATAGATTACATCATATAATGCCGAATTTGTTTATCTGAATTTTTATAGTTCAATTTCTTAAAGTTTTTATTTAAAATTGGCAGTGCATAGTTTGCAAGATTTTTTCAAAACGAATAAAATTGAAATTTTTTTCATCTTATTTATGTTGCCATTGTTACGTAGGTAAGTGAAATATTATTCCTGTCAATTGTTTAACAGAAACCCAAAATAAACTTAAATAATTTGGAATTTTACATTTAATATTTATTGTAAGAAATATTTTTAGTGAAAAAGTGGTTCAAAAGTTAGTAATATATTAAAAACACGGTATAAGATATTGCAGATATAATTTATGCTGGTATCCTAACACAAATTAAAATATTTTTTTATCATTCGCTTGTATTTCTTTGCATCTCTCTTCTTTTATAAGCCTGAGTTTTTATTGCACATCACAATCGTTCTTGTCTTTGGGATTTGATATTGCTTTACATTAATTTTTTCACTAATATTTAAATTATATAGTTATTGCCTAATGAGAAATCCAGAAGAATTTGAAAAGTATTGAATGAAACATATCCTACAATAAGCCATAGTGCGCAAGGGATGTACTATTATATTTTGGATCTTCACCATATGAATGGTTCATCGCTATACTGACTGATTTGTTTTGTAGCTTACAGATGCCAGCATATGGTTCTTAATAAGTATTTATTGCACAGGAATTGATCAGAATAAACATGCACTTTCGGTTTGAACATTCTTTTCAAAAATAGGAGGTTTTCTTGCCAGGCATATGCAAAATTAAAGGCTGTAGAGCTCTCATAAAATTATACTTAATGACACGAAATGTAACTAGTTTTTATAAAGGTCAATTGATCTGACTACATTAGTAAATATGGCTAAATAGAATCAATATTTTGGGAGCAATTTTAAATTTTCATAAGTAATGTAAATTTGATTAGATTTTGTTTTATTTACTACTCTATAGTAAATTTAGTTAGACATTAAAGATAGTATAGGCCAATCCAAATTGTTTTAGTTTTCTTTATATACATTCATATAAATAGTTGCAAAGTTCGTTTAAAAAATAAATTGAGTTCGGTAACAATTGAAAAAGAATAATTTGAAATTACCGTAAAATTTTAACGTATATTTAACGAATTTCTAACACCAAAAATAATCTGAGTACTTAAAGTTTGAATTACGGGAGGGTAAGGTAATAAATGTATGATCCAAAATTGAACCTAAAGGTGCACATGCGCTTGCTAGTGAAAATTAAGTTTATTTAATAAGATAATTTTTCAAATACGACAGAATAGATTCTTGATTCATTTAACTTTGATTTAGCTCTAGATAAATACATGTTTATTGCTATAACATCTTATTTACACAGATCCAAATTGTCTCAACAACAAACAAATGTTTGTGTTAAAATATGTTCTACAAAGCAATTGGAAAACGAAACATTTTTTATTACTCTTAAATGCACCGCATAGTTACATTAATCAAATTACAATCTTTTTCTATTTTTGTTATATTTCATTTTGTTATTTGAATCGAATATTAGAATTTTGGTTTTGCAATTGATATGTTTATTTGTATTAATATATCTTAATATATAAAACACGTGTTCATAAAACAATAATTTATTCAATATAATCAACATATCATATTTGTCAACAATCTAGAAGGAATTACAATTTTTGTTTAAGACATTCAGATAATCTCACGGCCAGCATTCGATGATAATCGGAAATTAACAAATTACAACTGGATAAAATTATTGAACAATCTCAAACATAAAAAACAATACACACTCAATACAGATGATAATAAATTAACATAAAATTTGTTCGTATAGTGACTAGATTTGGTTGTAAATATCGAATAGGAATCCATCACTAGGCTCCGCATCCTGTAAACATACAAATACAATTATTAACATGCATACAATTTAAAATAAATTCCATATATAAAAAAATATTCGTTAATATTAAGGGGCTTTGCTTTTTGGAGCTTATTATCTCCAGAAATAAAAGGCTTAATGAATTTAAAATACGAACGGCATGAATTGTGTATCTAGAGATTATCTGTGCCAAATTTGGTATCAATCCGCTTTGTATCTTCAGAGGAGAAGGAGCGACAAAGTTGATCTTACGAACGAGTGTGCGAAAGACCATCGTTTTACTAAAGAATTTTTTTAATCTAAGATACAGACACACTACCGAATATTTTAGTATGGCGAGGTAAAATATATATCTGGAGTGTCCATGGAAGTTATATGACTAGTATTTGTTTAAATTGAGAATAAATTATATTTACTTTATGACGTTTGTTTGTTATTTGCAGTATTTAAAGTTAGGTAAAAATACTTGTCTATAGCATCAATATTTATTATCTAAAAATAAATTATGACCAAATTGTAATATTTGGTCAAATAAAACGTATTTATTAATTGTGGGATGAAAAAGTGAATTTGTGAGTGTTTTTGAAAATCGAACTTATTTTCTGTATACGGTGAGACACCTATGTAATTCAATAAGAACTATCAATTAAATCTAGTTAAGGAATTTATTATAACATATAAACATTTGGCGCTACTAACACAGAACACCATTCAGTTCTGCCAATCGTAGATAAATTAATATTTGCTAGTTAACAATGCCAAACATTTTAAGAAATGTTACTGCGATTTTGAATAAACATGTATTTTAAACTCGTTGGCAACACTGTCGGTTTATTTTATATCTTGTTATGCAGTTGGCATGGAAGAATGTTGTTAGGATTTGTTATCGTTGGGTTTTATCAGTTTTGTATATGAATGGTTTTTGAATTTGATTTGAGGTGATTTGTTGGTTTTTATTTTTAGAGGTTAAATTTTTTATTTTACAAACATTTCTATTTTTTAACATCATATTCCGATATTTGTATAGAGTAAAATAAATAATATGGTTCGCAGGAAAAATAATTCAAGGTGAGATACAGGTTATAGTTTTATTTCCTTTCTATCGTTCTTAAATTGCAACGGTAAAATTAAACATATAATTTAGTATATTTGTTACACAATTTGTGTAATTTTAAGTAATAAATAAACGAAATTGTAATACGTATTTTAGGTTATATGTATCTGTATATAATTTAAAATAAACCGCTATAATTTAGAAACTTATCTGAAGACTTAAATTTAATTTATTATTCGGTTAGTATAGTTCTATTTTGTTTTTTAAATGTATTTTATAAAGGGTTTTGTTCAAAGAATATTTTCATAATTTCTCATGCTAATAGTTGCCGTTTTTGGATGGTTTTTTAAAAATATCTTTTGTAATTCATAACATAATTATATTTAAATAAGGTAATTATTGTCTATATCGGATGCCGTAATAAAGTGTGTTTTTTTTTATATTGAGACGAACGCTTCAAAAGAAGAGCAAAAAAATAGAAGTAGAAGTCCAATCATTACCTTCCAAGAAAGCCATTCAAAAGACAGATGTCGCCTCGACATCAAAAGTTGATGAAACACTATTACGTCGACGTAAAAGCAATATGAAGAATATGACTGTACGTAAATATATCATTTTTAAATTGTTATATTTATACTTATATAATTAAATGAATACCAAATAATTTTCAAAAATAATATCAATTACAAAAAAGTTAGTTAAGGTTTGATGTGATGTGATTAAAGTGAATACATATGTGTATTTACATTATTTTCAAAAAGCCATATTTTTTATATTTAAATTTCAGAAACATTTATTCTTACTATGATCATTTTATTTTAACATATTTTGCAGTAAACATCGTTTAATAATATTAATAAACAATTGAGTAAAAAAGACATATATATATATATCGTAAAATTTGTTTGATGCTATAACTTTTTTAATTGGTGGCGTATATTTAATTCTAAAATACAACATTATAGCATATGTCACAATGAATATGTAAGAAGAAAAAGTCTCATGTAACGCCACCAAAAAGTACAGAAAAATAAAATGTATCTTTATAGTAAATGCGATAAAAAAACATCTCTAAACTTTTCTTTGCCAAGACTCAACAGTAGGGTGATTAATATTAATAATCGCAAACATTTATATATTTTGTCACGATAATTCATGTTATGAATGTAATATATATTTAAATAATAAATGGTGATGGTGTTATGAAATAAAAACGGTATATTTATTATTGGATATTATGAACGTATCGTCACAATAATACAGAGACGCTGGCAGTCGTGGTTTGGTAGCGTTAGAGAATAGATCGATACTGAATTGTAACTAATAGAAAATATGAGGTTTGTTTCAGATGCAGTATGAACAGCGGCGCCCAACGATAGGCGTATTTAGGGCCTTGGCATTTTATGTATTCTATGTATATTTATGTTATCATGGTGCACCATTGATTTGTTTATGTATGCAATTATGTATGTAAATCATGTATGAACTGCCATTCTCTCCTAGCACTTTCCAGTATGGGAGACGTCCCATACTGCGGGGTCTCTTCGGAGTGCCCAAGGAACGTGTCCGAAAGGATGCGTTCCAGTCGTAGACTACGCGGTCAGTCAACTGTCGTGGCTGACAGTTGCTACTGCCGTTAGGCATGGGTCTGATCCACCCTGCAGCTGCCTCCTGGGGGCTGCCGTTGGCCACGGAGCCCCAGTTGAGAAGAAAGCTATGCTTTTGGCGTCGGTATACTGCTACTACGATATCCCGCCTGAGGACCGATGTGCGTAGAACCGCCGGTGGGTGGGGACACGACACGGTGCCCGGGGATGCAGGTTAAACGAACTGATTGGGGCGCCTTAGTGCTAAATGGACCCAATCAGAATAGAGTAGCTGGGGCGCCTTAGTGCTAAATGGACCCAATTAGAATAGAGTTGCCATTATGCCTTATATTAGGTCGAGTTTCAGGTAATGACTCCCGGTTGTGAAGGTTCTGGAAGGCAAGTAGCTATGGACTACTGGCCATGCAGGACCAACCGAGACGGAATGCCATACTATGCTTTGACTAACGGGTGCGGTATATCCGAGCTGGGTCTCTTGGCGAATCCTGTTAACTGGCAGGAGGTGAGGGTGCGAAGCACCCCCGTAAGTATCGCTAATATGACCTTGATAAAGCTACCATAACTATGTGAGTATTGTTTATTATATATCACCGTGGGAGGGGTTCCAACCCCTTTCACCATTGTGCCGAAACGTTTGGGACAAGCCTGTACTGCCAGTGGTCACGTAATAATATATTTATCTGATTGAATGTTTATTACGTAGGTTTAATTATATTGTGTCTTGATCATTGATTGTGATAATACGTGCATCTAGAATAAAAAAGTGAGAAAAATCTACATAGTGCATTATTTGCGTCAACCTCCACTTCCGTTCTTCACATATCAGAAGTGGGATCGCAACTCACGATCATGTACACCAATCCAACTGAGCCCCGGGATCATGCCAACGATAAAAGAGTTCGTCATTACGCAATGAATGAGAGCAGCACACCTGACAATTATCCCGATTTCACTGGAGGGCCACCCCATCAAGACGTGCAGGTGCCTAGAACTACGAGTGATAACGTGGTGCGTAATACATTGAGCGGAGCAGTACACGCTGGTACAACTCGTGAAATTAGATCTTGTTCGGTTCCTCAACAAGTGCCTACATTGAGTGTTGCCGATGACCACAGTGATGTAGCTGGCAGTAATACTGCATTGCTACAACTTACGGGCCTGGTAATAACTATGCACAACGCCGACGCGAAAGTACTTCCTCGCCAAGCTCGCCATAAACGAGCCCGATGTTCCCATTCTACGGAGGCTTCGAAAACATCTGAACAGATTAGTGAATTAGCATCGATAGTAAAGCAGCCGCAACCGTGGACGCAGATGTTGTTCCAGATGAAGTGCAAACGATACCACTACTCATTGGACAGCCGTTCACTGAAAAACCTCACATCGTAGTCAACAAAGATTCACTAAATTTGCACATCTACGAAGTGCTACCAAAAGAAGCAGTATCGGTAACGAATACAGAGCATCTGGATGCCAAGAAGCTGTGGGTAAAACAAGCTACAGTTATTCCTCCACATTATATTGGACATGTTAATGTTGGTACGCGGGACAATCACCTTGGTGATTTCTATGTTGAAGGTATTCACCAAACGCAAGGCGATCAGGAGTATTGCATTCTCGATACGATACTAAATCTTAACAACGAACGAAATGCAATTCTACCTATTTTGAACTATTCCGAAGAAGAACTCACACTACACCCACACAAGTTAATTGGTCGTGGTTGGCCATGTCAAAAAGAATTAATATTGAACCGACAGGAAACAAATATCTTGAGACTAACGGAATATTCAAAACTTGACCTAAAAGGAATCAACGTAGGAATAATACCACCCAACGAGTTAGAAAGACTTACGGAACTACTTCAAAGCTACTACACTTGTTTTTCGGCCACTCTAAAAGAGTTGGGGCAAACTAAGTCAACAGAAATGGATATAACTCTGACCGATCAGACGCCAATTACTTATAGGCCGTATCGTCTCTCTTATAATGAAAGAGAAAAAGTAAGGAATATAGTCGGCGATCTTCTAGAAAATGGGATTGTGAGAGAGTCAAATTCACCGTTTGCATCTCCGATCTTACTAGTGAAAAAGAAAAATGGTACCGACCGTCTATGCGTTGATTACCGGAAGCTGAATAGTAAGACTATAAAAGAACACTATCCTCTGCCAAGGATCGATGACCAACTCGATAGATTATACGGATGTCGTTATTTTACCAGCCTTGACCTCAGCAATGGCTATCATCAAATACCTATTTCGGAAAAGTGCAAACACCTTACCTCGTTCGTAACGCCCGATGGGCAATACGAATACAACCGAATGCCATTTGGATTAGTGAATGCACCAAGTGCGTTCCAACGGCTAATCAATAAAATACTGGGACCACTACGATACGACTCGGTAACTGTATATCTAGACGACATTCTCATACCCAGCAAAACGATTTCGGCTGGTATAGATATGCTCGAGAGGGTATTGATTGCGATAAAAGATGAAGGGCTCACACTCAACCTGGAGAAATGTTCTTTCCTGCAACCAAAAATTAACTATTTGGGATATGACATCGGTCCAGACGGAGTGCGACCCGGAGAGCAAAAACTGAAAGCCCTTAAAGAATTTCCGGCTCCAACAGACGTACACAGTGTACGACAGTTCGTAGGCCTCGCGTCTTATTTTCGGAAATTTATTCGAAATTTCGCGATCATCGCGAGACCTCTTACTAGCCTTCTCAAAAAAGACCAGCAATGGAAATGGACATCTGCGCAAGACGACGCATTCTTAGTTCTAAAAGAAAAACTTTCGAAACAACCCGTCTTAGCATTATTCAATCCTCAAGCCATCACGGAGGTGCATACAGATGCAAGCAAGAAGGGACTTGGTGCTATACTACTACAAACACAAACAGACGGATCATTACATCCAATAATTTATTTCAGCCGACAAACCACAAACTGCGAGAAAAGATACCACTCGTACGAATTAGAAGTCCTGGCAATTGTGGAAGCTCTAAAAAAATTTCGCGTGTATCTGTTGGGGATTAAATTCAAAATCGTAACCGACTGCAACGCAATAAAAACAGCACAGACCAAACGAGACTTGGTACCGAGAATCGCAAGGTGGTGGCTTCTCTTGTCAGACTTCAATTTTGATGTCGAGTTCCGCCCCGGACAACGTATGGCACACGTGGATGCTTTAAGCCGTAATCCAGCAGCATCAGAAATCCCGACCGATACGGTTGAAATATTACACGTCCAAACTGCCGATTGGGTATTGGCGGGACAGATGTCGGATAAAAAACTTCAATACATTCACAATATTCTATCTAAGCCACCAGAAACGGCTGAGGAGAAAAAAATTTATAAGGACTATGCTCTCCGCAATGGAAGAGTATATCGAATTACCACACATGGAATACAGTGGGTGGTTCCCCGCGGAATGCGTCACCAAGTGGTAGGAATGGCACACGACGAACTTGGACACTTCTCTACACATAAAACCATAAAGAAGCTCATCGAAAATTATTGGTTCCCACGAATGCGCACTTATGTTGAAAAATATATAGCATGTTGTCTCCCATGTTTATTTAATAAACGTCCATCGGGGCGTAAACCTGGCTTCCTACACCCCATCGAGAAAGTACCGATTCCGTTCCATACGGTACATCTGGATCACTTGGGACCATTCACGAAAAGCAAGCGGACAAAGTCTTACATCTTGGTAGCTGTGGAAGCTTTCACAAAGTTTAGCGTCTTAAAAGCTGTCCGTAGCACCAACAGCAAACCCGTCATTGGCATGCTTAAACAGATTGCTATAACGTACGGAATACCATCACGCATTATTACGGATCGTGGCACGGCGTTCACTTCAAAAGCATTGAAACACTACTGCGAAGAAGTAAGAATCAAGCACGTGATGAACGCTGTCTCTACGCCGCGTGCGAATGGACAAGTAGAGAGATTTAATAGCTCTATCCTATCTGCTCTGAAAGCTTCATCCTTGAATGAAGAAGACTGGGATTTAGTACTGGATAAAATACAATTCGCTCTCAATAATACAATACACCAAACCACGGATAAAACTCCCTCAGAGATACTATTCGGGTTTAAACCACGCTCTAGCGTCGATGGTTCGTTGACTGCAGAAATACAGAGCATACAAGAAACAATAACTGATATTCATGCGTGTCGAGAGAAAGTATTGAATAAAATAATAGCGGCTCAGGCTGCACAAAAATCATATTTTGACAGAAAACGCGCGACACCTAGAAGATATATCAAGGGCGACATCGTACTTGTAGAAAAGACACAATCATCGGAAAGCGGAAGTCGCAAACTCTTGGCAAGCTACGCTGGCCCACTTCAAATAAAAGACGTTCTTCCTAACGATCGCTATCGTGTAATCGATTTGCCAGGAACCACTAGGACTCAGCGTGCTCAGTATGATAACATTATCGCGGTGGACAAACTCAAGCCATATGTACCAACTGGTGGAATCTCGGATGAAACGAGCGATGGTAGTGGCGAAGAAGAAATTCTCAGCGAATCAGAGCCAGGGAACGAATCAAATGATTAAATGAATTGGAAGAATAGGGGTGAATCTCCTCGAGGACGATGAGGAAGCAGGACGGCCGAATGTCACGATAATTCATGTTATGAATGTAATATATATTTAAATAATAAATGGTGATGGTGTTATGAAATAAAAACGGTATATTTATTATTGGATATTATGAACGTATCGTCACAATAATACAGAGACGCTGGCAGTCGTGGTTTGGTAGCGTTAGAGAATAGATCGATACTGAATTGTAACTAATAGAAAATATGAGGTTTGTTTCAGATGCAGTATGAACAGCGGCGCCCAACGATAGGCGTATTTAGGGCCTTGGCATTTTATGTATTCTATGTATATTTATGTTATCATGGTGCACCATTGATTTGTTTATGTATGCAATTATGTATGTAAATCATGTATGAACTGCCATTCTCTCCTAGCACTTTCCAGTATGGGAGACGTCCCATACTGCGGGGTCTCTTCGGAGTGCCCAAGGAACGTGTCCGAAAGGATGCGTTCCAGTCGTAGACTACGCGGTCAGTCAACTGTCGTGGCTGACAGTTGCTACTGCCGTTAGGCATGGGTCTGATCCACCCTGCAGCTGCCTCCTGGGGGCTGCCGTTGGCCACGGAGCCCCAGTTGAGAAGAAAGCTATGCTTTTGGCGTCGGTATACTGCTACTACGATATCCCGCCTGAGGACCGATGTGCGTAGAACCGCCGGTGGGTGGGGACACGACACGGTGCCCGGGGATGCAGGTTAAACGAACTGATTGGGGCGCCTTAGTGCTAAATGGACCCAATCAGAATAGAGTAGCTGGGGCGCCTTAGTGCTAAATGGACCCAATTAGAATAGAGTTGCCATTATGCCTTATATTAGGTCGAGTTTCAGGTAATGACTCCCGGTTGTGAAGGTTCTGGAAGGCAAGTAGCTATGGACTACTGGCCATGCAGGACCAACCGAGACGGAATGCCATACTATGCTTTGACTAACGGGTGCGGTATATCCGAGCTGGGTCTCTTGGCGAATCCTGTTAACTGGCAGGAGGTGAGGGTGCGAAGCACCCCCGTAAGTATCGCTAATATGACCTTGATAAAGCTACCATAACTATGTGAGTATTGTTTATTATATATCACCGTGGGAGGGGTTCCAACCCCTTTCACCATTGTGCCGAAACGTTTGGGACAAGCCTGTACTGCCAGTGGTCACGTAATAATATATTTATCTGATTGAATGTTTATTACGTAGGTTTAATTATATTGTGTCTTGATCATTGATTGTGATAATACGTGCATCTAGAATAAAAAAGTGAGAAAAATCTACATAGTGCATTATTTGCGTCAACCTCCACTTCCGTTCTTCACAATTTATCTTTTGTTATCATTATATTTCAATAAAATCTACATTAAATATTATATTTGATTCAGTAATATTTTTAAATAGCGGATACAGCACTTGTGAAAACTGTAAGTGCCCTAGTAGCACCAAATACCAAACCAATATAAAATAAATATTGGCTATATATTGTATCTTGGCTCAATATGGCATGTGAAGCGCATGCGCTGTAACAATGTTTTGTTAAAGCGCATGCGTTTGCTTCTACAATGTATTGCAGAGCCCAGTGGCGTATTATTTGAAATTAGCACAAATTTACCTAAAATATTAATGAAATATGTTATAAAAACTGCAGTAGTAATTTACATTTATCACTAAATAGTTTTTTCCCTTAATTAACTTCCTAATATAACGGGCGGAACGTAGAAACGAATATAAAAATATGGATAGCTAAACACAGCGCGCCTTTGGGTCTGACAAATACTGCCAATAATGTACTGTTAATCCTAACCATATTGAGCCAATATGTCAACCAATAATGGTATTATATTATTGTGCTACTGGGGTGCAATCGCTGTTTGTGCGATTATTAAGAATATAAATAAAATGAAACGTAAATGTTAATCATGTAGGTGGTTATTATTTTATTATATTCCGTCTTAAATTATGCTCACTATTTGATTTTTAGGTAAAAAGAGATGGACTGGCAGAGGAAAGAATGACTAGAGGAATGTATAAATGTATCAAGCGTTTGCAGTTATCAACGGAAATGTTGATTCCTAGACTATCGTTTGCCCGGCTAGTACGAGAAATAATTATGAGCATTTCTCCTGCTAGGGATTGGCGGTAAATATATCTTACATTTTCTTTTCGACAGTAAAGGTGGATTTATAGTTTACGTACATCGCAATATATCGCGGTCGTACACATATTTAATTCCTATGTATTTTAACAGAATTCAAAGTGAAGCATTGAATGCACTTCAAGAATCTTGTGAACTATATATGACGCAATATTTTGAAGATTCTTATTTATGTACTCTTCACGCAAAAAGACGAACTTTATACATTCGTGACATGCAACTTGCTCGACGAATTCGAGGCAGAGAAGATACCATTAATCATTAAATACTATTTTGTGTAAACTTTTGTTTTTAGATAAGATATATCATACTGTGCCAGAAATGCAAAATATCCTATTACAGTCTAAAATTGTGGACCCCTTTA
Organism: Nebria salina; assembly: GCA_944039245.1. NCBI lineage: Eukaryota > Metazoa > Arthropoda > Insecta > Coleoptera > Carabidae > Nebria > Nebria salina. Next base: position 10,192,592 of record OX063273.1, on the reverse strand, counting down.
TTATTTTTTATATTATTTTTTCATTTTTCTTAAAATATATATAATTAATTTTTGTAAAATAATTTTATTATTGAACATCCTTTATTGTGTTTTAAAATTCCCACCCCTGTAGCAGAGTTATGATTTGTCTAAGTATCACACTTCCAGGGAATGTGACGTCACGATCCTTATATATACCAAGTTCCTAGCTTATTAGGTTCGGCGCACTGTTTAAGATCAAGGCAAGAGTGTCTTCGCTTGCGCACACAGTTAAAGGATCAATCACAGACGTAAAATAACTTTTATTAAAAACTCTTGGAATAAATACATACATACATAACATCACGCCTAATCCCATGAAATGGGGTGACAGAAAACCCTTTATATTCTTTCAAATGTTCACAATCTTTCGCCATTTAACTCTTTCTTTGCACACTTCTTTCGCTTCATTCAATCTCATATTATTCATACATGCTCTTGTATTCAAGTTTTCTTTTTTGTATCATTAATGGTAATAAATTAACGAGAAATTTAAAACCGCTGCAAGGTTTTAACCGAAACTGTTATGTTCTGTAACAGTTGATATATGTAAATATGTTAAGATTTCGAGACAGTTTATCATTTGTGATACACACCTGATTATCCATGTATTCCAGGAAACCCACTTGGTCCTTCTTCTTTCTCCCAATTAGAACCAGTATTTCTATCTTCTGATAAAAGTAACATTAACTCATTTAAATCTAAATTAGCTGCATAGTTATCTGTATCAATCTCTGGGACGCTAAAATTCGGCAAACCGTTTTCGGTAGACTGCTTTTTGCCTCTAACTCCAACAAATTTTTCCCGGAATTCATAAGGATATTTTTTGCCTCGCATAACAAAAAATCCGGATCTTGATGGTTGTTTCTTACCCCGCATACCAAAGAAAGTGTTACTGGGAGCCCTCTTCTCATCTCCAATAAATAGTGAATATTCTTTTTTGCCTCTCATTCCCATAAATCCATTCGGTGCACGTTTTTCCATATAATAGTCGTTTAACATATTATCTTCTTGATTGTTTTCAAACTCTTTTTTACCCCTCATTCCCAGGAAACCTTTTGAAGCTCTTTTATCCAGTTCGTCAGCTAATAAACCAATTTCCTTCTTACCGCGCATGCCCATAAAACCCATAGGTGCACGTTTGGGAAGACTGAGTGGCAATAATAATTCATTTTTTTCAGTGTGCAATTTCTTTCCTCTCATACCATGGAAACCAGCGGACGGTATCCGTTTATCGAGTACTTCTGAAGTATAGAATGAATTGTCTGGATATGTATCTCTAATAGATTTTTTACCTCGTACACCTTGGAATCCAGATGGCCCTCGTTTATTGTTATTATCTAGAGTGTCACTAGCTAGAGTGACGCCTAGTATTGCTACTAGAACTGATAATATGAGCCGTAAACGGCACATTCTAGACCTGCAACAAACGCATAGCATTAGTTTTATTTTCTTAGCAATATATTTCGTGAAAACATCTTTCAAAGGTTTGTAAAATATTATGAATTAGTAAAATAATATAAATTTGTATTTGAATTTATCATATCTAAATAAAATATGTACAAAAAAGTTGAGTACATGCCATTCCGGATATTATAGACCCTTGTAGCATTATGGTAATTTTTATCAAATAAAAATTTAAAATTGGTGAAGAAAATATTCTAATTTATATAATCTATATGCTTATGAACTTAATTTGTTGAAATTTTATATAATAATCATATTTTCTGTTGTGTCTAAATGTACCGCGCCATGATTTATCAATACAACATTAAGACATATAAAATGTACAGTGTGCGCAATAAGCATTCGTACAGTTAAAGCTTTCAAAAAGAAACTATTTTTACAGGAAAACAATTGAAGGTAAGTAAAAAATAAAAATATGTAGAGTATTATGGATACACACTTTCAATATTTATACATAAATGTATCAACATAATTTAATTTATAGTGCAAACAAAAGAATGAAACCGATGATACAAGTCAAATTAGCGCGCAAAAAGTATTCGTACACGTTATTTTTTTTTGTTTCAGCACAAGTTATTTTATGGAAAAACAATAACATGGCAACTCTCCCGAACACATTGTATGAAATTTTCCATAAATTAATGTCATTTACCAATTATCTGTGCAATATAAGTAGTAAAAGCAAAGAAACTAGTTAAGCTGTAGGAATTTTTTTTATTTCATTACATAATTAGTGCATATCTTTAAGAAAGATTTCGAGTATAATACATAGAACGCATTGCACAGTATAAATTAGAATAAATAGCTTTCGTGAAACTAAAACATTGAAAAATAAAGACAGAAGTGGCTCGGTCGCCAGAGTCAGTTGCCTTGATCGTCGAAAAATTGTAAGAAAAAATAAAGTAATTCCATAAATTATTGCACCGAAATTTACTAAATAACTGTAAATTACCACTGAAATATGTTTGTGCCTGTGTACTATCCGAAATGTACTACGATATACTGGGTATCAAGGTCGATGTGCTCGAAGAAAATATTGAGATTACGAAGTTAATTGAAAGAAGCGATTGACGTGTGTTAAAGACTTCATAAAATGACAATCGAACTCTGGAATAAAGTTATATATCCTGATGACTCAAAATACAATAATTTTGGTTTGGATGGTAGGGGCACTTAGGGAGAAAAACAAACAGAATTTAGCAAAATAAGCTTACTTCGGTTAGTAAAATACGGTGGAGGATATGTCTGGGGATGTATGAGTGCTGCTGGTATTGGAAAACTTCACTTAATTGATGGAATTATGGATCATATAGTCTGTATCATCATCTTAAAATAATATTTCATTCTTAGCGTGGAGAAAATGGAAGCAAAGAAAAATTTCATATTCATGCAAGACAATGATCCAAAACATAGCCCTTGATACTCCAGATTGTGTATCCAACCAAGCTGTTGAAAATGCCTTCCGAATCATCAGAAATTAATAAAAATGAGCATTTATGGACTTAAGATGAAAAAGAAATAAGAAAACGGCTAATTTCTAATAAAAAATATTTGAAAATTGAGCACCATGAAGAATGGGATAACATTTCAATATTTTTTAAGGTATTTGGTAAATTTAATACCAAACAGACTCCTAACTATTATTAGAGACCATAGATATCCAAAAAAAATATTGATTTTTCGTGTAAAATTGAGAATATAATAACAATTTGTTACATGTACGAATACTTTTTGCGCGTTTATTTGGATAGTGATATTGGTTTGCAATTTTTATTTCCACATTAATATTAATTTTGATGAATCGTTTTGGTAAATTAAATAAACATATGACTCCGTATAACGCCACATATTTATATTTTTGATCTATCTTCAATAGTTTTTCTTTAAATGTAGTTTTATTTTGAAAACTTGACCTGTACGAATACTTATTGCGCTCACTGTACTACATATTTTATGTGCTGTGGCTTGTAATTTTGTTAAATTAATATCTGGACATATAAATAAATGCATAAATAGACTACAATCTCTCATAAGCGAAAGTCAGTCCAGCTCTTAGTATCCATATGTATCTTGGTCCTTAGTTTGAATCGTAAATATTTTGTGACGTGCAGCTAATTCCAATATTACAATGATATAGCTTGGCTTAAAGTTTGACACTTATCTGTATAAATCATATTTGGAATATATAACGTGTACTGGAACGTAAAGTAATACAATACAAATGACCTTTGAACCTTTTAACTCTTTATTGTATTATGTTACCAAACTAATTCTAGGTTGCAACGGATTATTACACACATGTAATGCGCAGCTTTACTTTTCTTCTAATGAAATTTGCTACATATCTGATTTGTAATTATGTAAATTTTGTAAGCTTTATTCTGATCGATATTTCCTGCATACACATATGACTACTTTCTAATTGCACACCTACGTGTAATTGCAACTTCTTGGCTATAGAAAACCATTTCAAACGCAATTTTAATCGTAAAAATAAGAACTTTATGTCGGAGTTTAATGGGAACAGGGGTTCACTACAACAATGCTTAGGATTAAATTATAAATATATAAAACTGATTATATCAAATTTATTGTAACTGTTATTACGAATGTGCGCTGTTATAGAAAGAAAGAAACACTTTCCTTTCCCTCTCCTCATTTTAAGGAGAAAAAACTGCAAAAATTTGCACAATTTTATCGAGATTTTAACGGAAATATACCTTTTGACCTTTCCTGAATCGAGCCTGACTATTTTTGAATTAATGTCTGTCTGTGCGTATGTCGTTATAGGGAATGTTCCCTTCTCTCTCTTTGTGTGTGTTTAAACTTAAGATACCTGGTAAGAAAACCTCCTATTTTCGAAAAGAATATTCCAACCGAATGTGCATGTTTACTCGAGTCATTTTTTACGGTTTATGCAATAACTCGGTAACGGTTGCACTCACAGCAAAAATAGAAAAAAAAATTAGAGATATTAACATTTCGTACAACTTTTTATACTGCAGAGACGTTAAGGACACTTTAACCAATGCACTTGGAGGTTTGGGTAGAATTTACTTGTTCTACCAGCAGTATATCTATTTTTTTTATTGGACGATATTTAGCGGATATAAAAGGGCTACAAATAAGTTGTTGTTAAATTGCCACAAATTAAATTCATAACGCGTAATAAGGTTGCGTGTGAATAACGGAAAAAATTAAACATAGTTGAAAAGAATTGTTAATAACTTTTTCTGATATAATCATCAAGTTGTTTTGTATAGTTCTTATTTCATTAGTTTAATAAGAAACTATTAAATATACACAACTTATAAAATCGGTGCATTACTAACCCAATGAACGTACGAAGGAAATTCAACTTTCGGTCTTGCGGAAACAGATACCCTTTTAGGTCATCTTACCTTAAGAATTAACGAAAGCGATACTTTAATCGTCTTAATAGGCAAATTTTTAATGGTAGCCTGGTTCAACCAGTGTAAGTGTTTGTTTAATGTATTGCAAAATATACAAATAGATTCTTATATAAATTTATACTGTGAATATAAATATTAATGTATGCTGAAAATAAATGTGTAGAAAAATTATGAAGCATTAAATATTATATAAGCTTATAAATAATAATAAAAAACTAATTTATGTTAATTATATTTATGCAAAGATTTCTATATTATTTACTATCACCAACTTTTCATATATACAGAAATACGTTTTTAAAAATATGTCTATAAGTTATTTCCGTTTATTAAATATCGTTTTCTTATTTGAATTTTTTTTGGGTAAACCTTATTTTAGAAACTAAATTTATTGGGTTTTTCTTACTTTCATCGAGGTAAAATTAGAGAAAAATAATTTACAATCATGACCCGCGAGGCAGAAGGGTTGCTTGTGAGAAACGACCAGTAAATATATTTATTTCATTTTACATAATCCTTAAAATATCAACACATTTAGTCATTTGCTCTTACAATATAGTAGTTTTTAGACGATTTATCAATTCAGTTTAAATAAATAACGTCGTACATAGTCGGTATTTATGTTTAGGTGTTATGAAACAGGTGGTTATATATTTTTGTATAACGTCTCGGTACTTATAACAAAAATGCATATATAAGACGTCGCGTTAAGCATCAATGCGGATATGGTTGATATGTGAGTCGTTTTAAAAGTGGAGTAAAAATAAGCAAAACTACGTGACACCAAAATTCTTACTGGTTGAAGTCTTTAAGTTGTGTTTAAAATAAACGTTAAATATTTGCGCAAAATTTAAATTCTTATCTCATTTCTTATTTACATTTTACGATATTTAAAAAATAATAATTTATATTTTGGTCTGTAGTAATTTGGTAAATACAATAGTTTTTTTAAAATTCGTCAAAAATTATTGAAAAGAAAATAAGAAATTTAACTAGATTCAAATGTTAAGCCCGTGTATTCTAAACTAAGCGTAGTTTACACACAACCTAAACAGATACAAATACATTGTTTAATGTATCTGTATAAGGCTAAATAAATTAATTAATTAATTTATTTAAAATAGTCTCACTATCTCTAAGGTACGCAGTATTTCAACCACTATTTCATAATCGAATAAATGTGAATTTCGACGCAATACATTTAACCAATAAAATTTTAACAGAGATATGTTATTGTTTATATGAGCTCTAACTTTAAATAAATCAACTAGAAGCAATTTAGTGCCTCTTTTTCTTTTGATTAAGAAACACAGATACATTCCTGACAGACTATCAATTACTCCATGCCCCAAACTAAATCATACAGTTAAGTGATATTATTGACATATTTAAGCCAGAAGACCTGGAACATTTTCGAATGAATATTGCTTGACTTTTGCCAAAATTACAAAATAATACATTACTCAAATATATCGCAGATTAATTTACAAATTAAAATCTCTTAAATATATAATATTTTATAGTTGTGTTAACAAATACAATATAAAACTTAGCTCGGAAAATATTTAATTACAAAAATTATACCTACATGAATTTCAGGTTAAATATGAAAATACTCGGCAATTTTCATTATAAAAAATATTTAGGAAGTTATTAATTTAAACTTTTTATTAAAGAATAGTGAAAATGACGTAAACTTCCATAACATATTTTCACAGTTTATGAGTTTAACCAAATTAAAAAAAAAAACAACGATCACATTTTGTGCGGATATAGAAAGTTTTTAATAAATTACAAATGTTTTAACGGTGACATAGACGTATTAAAGGAGTGCAATATGATTGTGCTTCGCGTATTACAAAAGTTTATATTAACCCGCTATGTTGATTGTATATACGAACCTTGTAATCAACACTAGGGCTATATATTATAACCTCGCGAGCATACCCGGTAGCGCTAAATATTACGCGTTTTTTTTTTTTAGAATAAGTTTGAAAATGATAGATGAAATAATCTAGCGAAATTAGATGACACTTTTTGGTTGTTAAGAATATTTGGTGCATATGAAATATTCATACGATCAAATTTTTAGCAATTGTAACGCAGATATATAAAAATATTTTGAAATTTAAAAACTGAATATTGTAAGTATAGGAAAACAAAGAATCTTTTCGCGTTGTGCGAAGAAATTTAACTTTTGAAGACATTTATTAAAAATTATTTTATTTATAAAAAGCAATTTGATATTTAATTTTTCATTTTTATGCTTATAAGTTCATTTTATATAAATATTTTTCAGTAATATTTCGCCGTAAAAATGAGTTCGAGTATTCTTAACATTTCAACAGGTTGACAGTGACATTAAGATTCTTTGTCTTTTAGTAGAAATAATTACTCTTCTACTCAATTCTTTTCTCCTGTCTTTCAAAACGCCTCTTAGGGAAAATGTGCACTTGGGGCCTAAAATGGCATATTGGTCATATTTTGAAAAGTATGTTTTGGTTACAAAATTCATAGACATATTTCGTTTGTTCTGGTAGTTGTGCACGACGTATAATTTTGTATAAAAAAGAGAATATATCTCAATTAATTTAAATTTATTAAATAAATTTCTTATTAATATAATTTCAAATAACGGACATAAAAATGCCATCTGTAATAGTGTGCAAGAATATTGTCTTTATAATTGGCACCAAAAACAAAGAACATTCAGTTATATGCGCTTTTAAAAATTGCAGTATTATAGTATTGTAATGCTGGATTAAGTACCCAAATTTTTATCCATGCTCAGTTCTTGATATATATTGGTAGAGACCATATATAGAGATAAATAATCCAAAATATATAAATATATGATTTTGTCACACTTACACAAGAATGACAGAAATGGCCTCGATTGATACTCGGCCTTTAGTCATTTTCCATACAAAAAAAGGAAAGCTTTTACGGGAAATAGCTCAAATTATATATATTGATAATTCCACAATTCAAAAAAATTGCTACAGATACTATAAAGAAGGTAGAATAGAAAATAATGCTAGTACAGAAGATTCAAGAAAAAAACATTGTCTCATGAAAAGGATATTTTGCCTGAAATTGAATTTACCAAAATTGCATTTAAATTTAAATGTAGGAAAGTAAATCTAACTAATATACTAAAATTATTAAGGAAAAATGACTACTTTTCACGGATATCCCGTAGAAATTCATTGATCAACGATATGAATAGAATAGGACTAAGGTTTTCCAGAAAGCATAAGGATAAAACAGTGCACCATGAGAACAATGTTTTATTCATAGATGGAAGTAAATTTACTTTATTTCAAAGTGACTAAAACAATACGGAGAAAAAGAAATGAAGCTTATAAATTAAATATCTGCAGTGTCATGCACCGAACTTTCTTATACGCATATGGGTTAAGCCACTTTGTAGTTTCATTATTTTTCTAATTTATAATATTTGTTCTAACCTTTAGATCGCTTTTACAGTAAATATATTTCTTAGAATAAATATAAAATGTCAAACTTCAAATTATTTAAGTCTATTTTGTTTCTTTGATAAACAATTGACAGGCGCAGATGATACGATTTATGTTAAAAAATATCTGCAGTGTCATGCACCGAACTTTCTTATACGCATATGGGTTAAGCCACTTCGTAGTTTCATTATTTTTCTAATTTATAATATTTGTTCTAACCTTTAGATCACTTTTACACTAATTATATTTCTTAGATTATATATTAAATGTCAAACTTCAAATTATTTACGTCTATTTTGTTAAACAATTGACAGGCGCAGATGATACGATTTATGTAAAAATATATATAAAAGGCAGAAATTTATTTTGAAACCAGTACACTTTTTGGAAAAAAAATTTTTGCTAAATATGAATACCTTTAATTTTTGTTCATAACATTTTTCTGTAACTCTAACCATTTTTGAGAAATTGCAGAAACTACCAAAAATGACTAGAGTAAACAGGCACTTCCGGTTTGAATATTTTTTTCAAAAATAGGTGGTGCACACCTCAGGCATATGCAAAATTTAAGTTTAAAGTTTCATAATTTTAGCTTCAACCGTTTAGGCTGTAGAGAACATACATACACACACACACACACACACACACACACAGAGACACACACACACACAGACGGACGTCATTCCAAAAATAGTCGGAATCGATTCAGGGAAGGTCAAAACGTATATTTCCGTTAAAATCTCGAGTTCGAAATTTTTCATGATTACAATACTTACTTATACTTCGTATAAGAAAGTAAAAATGTGCAATTGTTAAACACGGTAGAGCTAACGTAATAGTTTGAGGTGCAATGGTTTACGAAGCAGCTGTCAAATTTTAATTTATCGAAAGACATATGAACAAATAGATTTATTTGGATATCCTGAAAAATAATTTAAGGGCTACTGCACGATAGTGAGGCATATATGACACATCCCACTAATGCCAAAACAATGATCCGAAGCACAAAACTTTGATTGTACACACATGGCTACTATATAACTATCCAAAAGTTATTGAAACACCAACTTAAAGTCCATATCTAAACCCTATTGAGCATTTATAAAAACATTTGAATAGAAAAATTCGTTCTAACCGCAAGGTTAAGACCATGAATGGTCTGAAAATGCAACCATGGAAGATTGGACGAAAATATTACCGGAAGTAACAAAAAAATTCATGATATAAATGCTAGATCGTTTGCGAGCTGTTATTAAAAGTAAAGGTAATCCGACAAAGTACTAAATCCAGCTTAATGTCGCCTGGCAATTGCCAATTCAAAATCGTATACAACTGAATGTTCTTTGTTTTCGTTGCCTATCATAAATACACTACTCTTAAACGTCATTGAAGTTGATATTTTTATTTAATTTTCTTTAAATATTATTAATAAGAAACATATCTAATAAATAATTATCGAAATGTTTTAATAAATTTTGTTTTAATACTTAAATTGATGAAATTGTACAAAATTATACATCGTACACAATTGAATGTTACTAACTGTAAGTACATACATACATACATACAGAGAACATATGTTCGCAGACTGAGAAATTGAGCTCTTGGAATCTGTTAGATTCACTTTAACGGTTAGAACCGAGTCGGAAACTGTTCGGAAGAATCTCAAAGGCACGTCTTGAAAATCAGCTACTGATTTCAACATGTTCTTAATGAACCAAGGCTTTGGGAGTGATTTCGGTATAGTACCACTATTTGTAGGTGGTAAAATTAGTGTATTGATTTAAGACTATAAAGGAAATCACGATGGTTGTAGTTTAGAGAGCTCAGAATCTTTAATGACTAGTTGAACAACTGTTAGTTAAAATTAATCTTCGCATAATAAACGAAAATATCGAATCGTATATTTAACAGCAATGATAATTGTCTATAAGGCTCTACAATATCTCCGAGGGATGCATTTTCAGTAAAAAAAGTTTCTGCATCGCGTTTATCATCTTCCAGGATCAAAATGGTTATTTTTTCATTTTTCGCATATTATTACAGTTTCTTAAAAAAAAAAAAACATTCTTTTGGGACATGGAGAATTAATTTAACAATATCTTGCTGACAGGATATTATATAAATATATAATTTTAAAACTGTACAATGACTTACTTAAAATGTATACGTTTATTTCTAGACAAATTTAATCGTAAGTTTGTAAAGACGAACAAAAGATGCTTTTATTAGGACACCATCGATATGCTAATAAAGTGCTCTGAACCGAGGTAAATATCGAATGAACATGGTTTGATTTCATTATCAACTCATCCGTATACTCTATATGGCCGCTTTATATGTCAAAGAAAATTTACCGAAGCAGACACACACGCTGCTGTTTTATACAAAAATAAATACATGTACGTATAAACTACAGGTTTCCGCAGCAATTTTGTTTATCGCTGCTTTTATTTAATGAGTAAATTTTGCATTCTATCTTAAAAAGTAACCTTAGCGTTCAGTGTATGGCCAGTTTATGTTAACTTGTATGTTTTTCTTTAATGTGTATTTTGCAGTGCAAAGTTCAGTATGAAAGGAATGGCTCAAAATAATATAAAATAAAGAGAAATTTACCTGAAATTACCACTCGTGTTCATAGAATATTAGAGATGCTAGTAAATTAAATTTCATTTAATAAATATTAAACTCAAATAGACAAGATTCCGCGTTATTTAATTTATTTTATCGAACTACATTCTAATAATTTGTTTAATGAAAAGTTCTTATGCTATTAGACTATTGTTCTAAATGTTATTGTTAAAAGGATACAATCTAATAAAAATATGAAATCCTTACATTTGTGACACGTCTACATACATTTTTTTTTAATTTCGAAAAATTCCGAAATTGGATCTTTTATTTATAAATTATAAAAATTAATAGGTTGTTGCATATTATCGTGTAAATCTATACACCAAGGTATAATTGAATTAATTTCACAATTGATAAAAAAGCACAAAGACTAGTGCGGAAAAAAATATCGAGAAAATGTCGGGTATCAATAGGGAAGATAATACGGAAGAGAAAAAATATCTTTAGTGTGTGAAAAGTATAGTAGATAAGGATAGGTTCGCATCAGTTGACCTGGTTTGGCCTTGTATTGAGAAATGACAAATGATACATTAATGACGGTACAAAAAAGAATCAAACCACAAGTATCTCACAAAAGAAAATGTAACAATTAAGAAATATATATAGGAAATTAAAACAGATTTTTCCCATAAACTAATAAAGTGAAATATGATCAACCGCACTCGTCTGAAATACAATATTTATGTTATGGCTTTCAAACATATGCAACAATATTTTTTTAGAATTAAAAAATGAATGTAAATTTATATCATGTATGTACATCAATGCTAATTCATATCATGCACATTGCATGAATTTCAGTGTAGTTTTACTATTATTAAATTATAATATATTTTACATTAAGTCTCTCACACACACAGAAAGGTATAATTAAGGGAAGGTCAAAAGGTATATTTCCATTAAAATATAGAGATCGGTTTTTTTCATGATTACATTTTAACTTTTTTATACGCAGTAAGTATTGTAATCATGAAAAATTTCGAACTCGAGATTTTAACGGAAATATACGTTTTGACCTTCCCTGAATCGATACCGACTATTTTTTGAATGACGTCTGTCTGTGTGAGTGTGTGTGAGTGTGTGTGAGTGTGTGTGAGTGTGTGTGAGTGTGTGTGAGTGTGTGTGAGTGTGTGTGAGTGTGTGTGAGTGTGTGTGAGTGTGTGTGAGTGTGTGTGAGTGTGTGTGAGTATTTGTGAGTGTGTGTGAGTGTGTGTGAGTGTGTGAGTGTGTGTATGTGTGTGTGTGTGTGTGTGTGTGTGTGTGTCTGTTTGTGTGTTTGTGTATGTTCTCTACAATACTTATACTTCGTATAAGAAAGTAAAAACAAAACAGACTTAAATAATTTGAAGTTTGACATGTTATATTTATTCTAAGAAATATATTTAGTGTAAAAGTGTTCAAAAAAACAAATATTATAAATTAGAAAAATAATGAAAATAGGATGTGATTTAACCCAAAAGCGCATAAGAAAGTTCGGTGCCTGAAAGTGCAGATGTTTTATTACTACGTATAAGAACGTAATTAGCTATTGTGCCATAAAAAAGGCCAGAAAATAGATTTAATTTTAATATAATTTTCACAAAAGTAGCTCAACTAAAGAAGTGATTAAACTTATAAGGTAATTAGTACCGTTAAATTATCGTGAATACGAAATTGTATAACAACTACGATTTGATTAAAAGATGGATGTTGTATATTTTATAAAATATATAAGTTCAAAAGTCTTTTCCTTTCATGTAAAAGCGTCCGAAAATGTTGAAAGAAAAAAATGTTTTGGAACTTTATTTGTTCATTAAGTTCATAGTTGAATTATGTAGACCGCTAAGAAACTGCAGAAAATGATTCATTTCAACAGTTTATTCGTACGTTTGATTCAATAATAATTTAGCAAATATTCGTAGAGAAACTACTAAGCAATTTTGGGAAACAAAAGATTTTCGCTCATTGCAAGTGCATGTAGTGTATCTACGAGAGGAATTCCGAACACGCAGATATTATGAAAGACGTTTCCGTGCGAAGCCCGTTCGTACATTAGTGTTCGTACATGGTGTTGCATGTAATAGTTGCAGTGCATAAATCTGCAGTTAATTAACAATTCCAAGTGTGATCGTAGTGAAGTTTATTAGAACGACATTCGGGTCGTGTCAATTAGCCTGTTATAATTACAACGCGGATTACTTCATCTCACTTTCTATCTTCTGTCTCCGTTCCTCCTTACTGTACGGTAACGTACGATTAACGATGGATATGAAAATTACAACTATTATGGGATCCCGTAAGTCACATAGAAATTCATAATATATTGTGGTCATGATATACACAAGCTTTTGTTCATAATTATGAAACTCGAAAAGTACTTAATCCATATTGTTACCGACAAAGTCAATTAATATTAATATACAACGAATTTTATGTGCATTTTACAACTAAAGTTTATATATTTCTTTCTGAATTTTATATAATTTACTAGGATTCTACACTGCACACTTGACTCTTATTGCAATGGTTTAGTTCTTCTATCAGGAATTTGATATTCTGTTCTGTCAAAGAAAGAATTAGTCTATTCAACCCAATAATTTCGAATTAAACATGATTGACAAAAAATTTAATAAAATGACGCTCGCTCACAACCACTTAAAATGCTTACAGCGTATAATTATTTGCCAATTAGTATAGACAATTAACTGATAGCAATAAATGATTTGTTAAATACAACTGATAGATAATTGAACCAAATGATATTTCCTAGGAGGGACACATCCTTCAACTGGACGACCTGAACGTGATCCCGCGTACACAGGAGTGAAAACCACATTAATTCAATTTCGTGAAACGCAGGCTTAAAATGTGCGAATCAATTTAGATTTATTTGATCTAATCTTCACAATTTCCGTAATCCCAGTGATGAGTTTATTTCATCATAAATTCTTCATGTTCTGGACTTCTAATAAAATCGCTTAAAATACATGTTCATTTTCAGGTGATATTACGCTGGTGACAAATATCCAGGGGCAGGTACAGAATATTTACAACCAGACTCATGAATTGCTTCTTCGACTACCAAAATGCCATAAAATCATTTATATACAAAAAAGCATTTTTTAACTGATATTAAAAAACCGTTGCATATTTTTATTTTAAATAACGATATTTTTACTTTCTTATAAGCAGTATAAGTAAGTATTGTAATCATAAAAACTTTCGATCTCGAGCTTTTAACGGAAATATACGTTTTGACCTTCCCTGAATCGATTCCAACTATTTTTGGAATGACGTCCGTCTGTGTGAATGTGTGTGTGTGTGTGTGTGTGTGTGTGTGTGTGTGTGTGTATGCGCTCTTCAGCCTGGACGGCTGAAGAAACAGATAATAATAATAAATTAGATTACAAAGCCTACTTCGAATTCGTATTTTGTTGTGTAGCTTTTATTCTAATGCGATGTTTAACATAAAAATGTCGTCCACTGAGTGAGTGCTATGGGAATGAAATTTTTGAAAGGTATTTTTTGTGTATCTAGGAGAAACAGGAAGCTGCATACGTGGATGTATGAGCATGTTCTAAGCTAAATAATGAAAATATTGTCTTGCTATGAATAATAGGGTTGCTACTTCCAGATACTTTATATAATATAAACCTATAAATTGCAATAAGATTGTAATGTAATTCTTATTTTTCGCATTTGCTTCTTCCTGGGTCTTAGGTTTATTGATTACACGCAATTAGAGTTTCATAATTTTCATCATATTTACGTCGTCAGAAAGAAAATATTTAGTGGTCTTTATCCCACTTTAGAAATTGTGAATCTGTTAAATTTTCAGCGATTCAAGCTGTCAATCACCAGAAATTATTCAGTGAATTGCTTTCTTTTTGTTTTACAAAAGTAAATACTATGGTAACGAATATGGAAAGAAGTGAATTTGTACCAAATTTTTTCCTGTAAGTGGTGTATTTTCTGAAGAAATGTTTTGGACAAAACTATTAACAATAATAATATTTTAAATTTTATATTCTATGATTATTTCTGTAAGTGTAAAACGACATAATTTAAACTATATTTCAAGATTAAATATTTATTTAAAAATCTTTAGTATAAAATTAATTTTGTTCATACACAGACAGACAGTGAAATATTCATTGAAAATATAAACATTGTATTCCTAAGCAGCGTTATGGTTTTGCAAGAAACATTTCATGTTGTTCATATATTTTCATCAATCTGCTTTTTGCAATATAATAACATAACTTTTTTCATATATTTCGTGGTTGCTTATGTGCGAAATCCCTAATATTTCAATATGTATACTCTAAGTGCAAACAGATAAAAATGTGCGTAAGGTATACAAAAAAAATCTATCTAACTTTTTTCGTGTTAAACCATGACATAGACATACATGAAATACACACCTGACAAAAGTACATACATACAATTGAGCCTGCTACTGTTCGATATGCGCATATTCTTCTTGAGTTACAGCAGAATAACTGAATTGCAAAACATGTCAAATTTTCAAGCAGGTTCCACCGTAAAACCAAAAATTCTGCGTTGTTTGTTCATTGGCTTAGTTTTTATACTTTTACTTCTTAGAATTACGTCAATGTATAAATGTGGCAGTTCAAAAATTTGCTAAATAAAAAAGTTATGGACGTCACTGAATTATTTACATTATTTAGCGTACTTAACATTACAAAGTTTGTCTATAGAAAGCTACGTAGGTTTGGAGAACTTTTCCAAATAATGACAAAAATATGAATCATTAAAATATTTGATAATATCTTTATTTAATTTTTACTTTCTTATGCGAATTATAAATTATTTAAAACATGTTGCAACTACTTTGCTATGTCCTTTTAATATCCTTAACTGTATGAAAAATTGCTAGCTATAAATAATATAAATTCTTATAAACTGCACTTTAAAGGTGATTTTATAAATTACTTTAAATTGACAGTGTTCTAACATTAGAAATAATTATTTTTAAAAAAAACTTACATTTTTTGAATGAATTTGAACTTGAAAGAAATGATTCCTGTAACAATATTAAATAATTAGACCATGAAGAATTACAAACATATAGCGGTTTGAAATAGAACCAGATGAAAGGGAGAACGATAATAGAAAACAATAGTGGTAATAATAATTTTTTGCGCATATTCAAGTTATTCGGAGCCTGTTTGAAGTTATTTTAAAACTTGTCACTTATAAATTATCATCAAATAATAACGAAATTTTATTTTAATTAGAGACAAATATTCATTACATTCACATTTCCATATAACCTGCGCATTAATAAATTTTGTCGTAAATTACAGTTGTTAATTATCCATTACTATTTAAAGAAATTGGATTGTCAACATTTCTTTGTAAAGTAAAATATGAGCAAAAGCAAATTATATTTTTGGGTAGCCGTACGACGCGTCGTAAGACCTTTAGTATTGGGTTTGTGTACGAAAATGTATACAACTCATGTATAAGAATGAATTCTAGGAGGTCACATGGAATACCAGATTTGTTGTTTCATTCACCGGCCAATTGCTATTCAACCGATTTTAACGAAATTTAGTTTACTTGTAAAACAATTTGCAATTCTGTGCTTTGTCTTTCAATGTAATAGGCTTTATACTTTGGGACCCATATACAGTCGATTCATATTTATTTAAAAAATTTCTAGTACTTGCTGTATTAAAATGGCTAGAAAATGAATCTTCATTAATATTGATTTTTACAATAATAGCTGTATTAAATGTAAAATTAGCATTTAAATCCAATCATTTGTATCTGTAATTTATTAAAAATTATAAATAAAGTACGATTTATTTCATAAAGAAATATTTCTTTTGAGATGTTTTTATCTTATAAATAAGTTATTAATTATTCTTATTTCATAGTAATAAAATTTGGTTAATTATTTATTTATTTTTGCTAAATTCTGTTCCATTTTTCAACAAAACAAAAGATATTACTGTTGCTATTAATTCATATAATTACTATCTCGAAATTTTCACGATTACAATACTGCGTATAAGACAGTAAAAATATTGAAATAGGCAATACATAATAGCGATATTTTTGTGCAAGTGAATTAAGACCTCCAGATAATCAAAGATTTACTGCAATAATTATAATATAATTGTGTTAGAGAAAATATATCTTTTAACCCTCAAATATCATAGCTGCACAAAACGATGCTTATTGCGATTAGTAGTTATTTTGAACAGAAACTGTAAACCGACATATATTTATATTATTAGGGAATAGTTATTGTCGCGATTCCCCAATTATTAATTGCGAGTGCATTTCGAATATTTAATTTTAACAACTTTCTTACCAGGCATTTTAATTCATACTTTTATAGTATGTTGACGATTATCCCCCACGCACAAGAACACGCTGAAGAAGGAACAGAACCCATAGCGGCGCATGCAATAATAATATGTTGACGATGTTCTATAGCACATTTACGCGTAATAAGAAACAAATTCTTTGATATGCAATATAGTAATCTTATACAAGCACACACATTCAAATTTATACTTATAAGTAGCGTGTCACCAATATCACAAACTTTTTATATTATCGATTTGAAATTTACTATGCAAACTGAAAAAAAAGGGTACGTTCTATAATATATGCAAATAAATGGAAATTATATATTCTTGGTATCTGTAATTTCATAGTTAGTTTGCAATGATATTGCATTTTTCGATTACCAATAGTAACTTCATACTTGTTCTTCACATTAATTCAAAATGCGAAAACATTGTCTATATCCAGTTGAACAGAAAATATCATATTTGATTCAATTTTATCACACATTATTTATTATCAATCTTACTATGCTACAGTTATACTGATGAATTGTGTTGCAAAAAGCTTAATAAACATTTAAAGCTAATTTGTGTTTTTAACTACTAACAGTAAATCTGATTGGCGCCGTTTAAAGTTGCCTGCGACCAACAATGTTAGAAGTCTGAGTTTAATCTTATAGTAACAATTATGAAAATTATAAATAGAAAATCTACGTTCAAAATGAATATTCATTTATTTATTATTTCAAATTTTATCCTAATTCAAAATCAATATTTTGTTAAAATAGCTACATTATTTACATGTTATTTGGCAAAATATAGAATTAACGTAATTATATTTCAACAACTTAAATTTTAGATTCAGATCTAAAATCTCTCATATGCATTGTCAATCTTTCTTGTCACAAATATAACAGAAAGCGTAATTAAGGAACCATCATTATTTTTTTTTTAATATAAAAAATATTTTGTAATCATGAACACACAAAATATGCAGATGTGAATTTGTTGGTTTGACATAAAATTTATATGGAATTAAATCGTTGTAGTAATTAAAAATGAGCAATTAGAATAGGTTTAAACCTCTGGTGGCGGTAGAGGGATGGAGTGAACACAATGAGAGTACAAACATGTTTTAATAAGATGTCGAGGATTTTTACTGCGCATGTCGAAATTTCCGCACGATTGATGAATGAATCCATTGTTTTGTTCTACCATCTATGTAACGCATAATCAACACTGCTATTCACTATATCATTGTTCTTCGAGATGTAAGAAACATTATTCCGGTGAATTTATTTATTTAAGTTCTTAATTGGTATCTTTATAAGCTCTTAAAATGATGTCTGCTTAAAACGATGGTATCCATTTGCTTCTCAAGAGAACGATGCTTTTTTAAAACTAAATAATACTAGTTGGTTTTATTAGAAAATTTTATAAGAGCAATTTATTAGTACTTTTGATAATTCTGTCAACAATTCAATTTTAAATCATTTTAAAGCATACATCTACGGGAAACTTTTTAGTATGCTACTAATAATTTAATTTTAGAATCTGTGCTATTTTGTAAGTGCGCTTTTGCGTTCTTGTCAACTAAAATTATTTTGGTTATTATACCCTAGGTTGCTATATTTCTAAAACTGGAAAGCCACTATATATGTATGTACACGTATGTACTTACTCACTAGTTACCAAAGGCGTATAAAGAGAACATCCGTGTTTGGATATACTGGAAGTCCTCAGCCACTCCAAATGAGAGAAGTAAAAAATTAATATACCATCATTGTCAAGGCCTATGCTATTTTAACAAAAGCATAAGTTTGCACATGAAACTTTACATAACAGGGATGCCCGAGTTTAAACGGGTATTAGAATTTATGAAATATATGTAAAAATTTACATTTTATGCAAAGGTTACGATCTTACAGAAAGTAGTTATTTTATTTATTATAATTATATATTATACTAAAAAGTATTGTATTCGCAAAAAAAAATTACATTTTAAAGAGAATATCCGTTCTGCGCGTCTCTTAATTCAAATTGCACATTTTAACTGAAATGTCGACCTGCAATTTAAAAACGGATGAGTTTAAAATTATAAAATATGATATTTTAGATGTTTATTAGATTTAGTGTGCTGATTAGTTTTTTTTTCTCAAGCCTGACTAATCGAAAGTGGTAGTTTACGTAGAAAAAAAAACTATTCGTTAAGAAAATATATTTCCTAAATAAACGAAAGGTAATACAATGATCCAAACATGCATGTGCGTACTTAGAAGAAATAATTACTAATATGTAATAGATGGTATTTTTTTGTATTATGTTATCTATCTTATTTAAAAAGTAAAATATTTAATATTTCAAAAAAATATATATATTCGGATTAGTTCCAAGCCAATACTAGAGTTTAAATGTTTTTAAAATACGCCATAATAGTGTTTTATAAGAAGTTTACATTCCGGAAAATACAGTTATTGCTAGTGTTGGTGACGTTGCGAACTGAGGTTTGTTTTCGCAACTACTTTTTGTGAACTTTATTTGTAAACTAAGATGAGACATATCAAACATGAAAAATAATAATGTAAGAATCGAATTACATGATACTCAACCATAGAATATAAAATGAGCAGGCAATAACAGCAACAAAAGAAAATACAGTGAACCAGCATATAATATAAACTACAAGGATATTCCAGTACTCAACTTTCCGGCAATATCTTCTGTGGGAAATATGAAATTGATAGTCAGATTCAGTTGTAGAAATGAGGAAAGGGGAAACTCATACAAAGTAATAAAAGATGTACTGAAACGGAGACGGTATGGAGCATGCAGTCTTTTGCACTGCAATAAGAAAAATAAAGAATTGTCGATATATTGGATGGATAGTTGAATAATTTGAGTAGATGTGAAAGATTTTCTGTCACCCCATTCGATGTGAATAGGCATGAAGTTATGAATTTGTGTATATATGTATTTATGTATGTACGATGCAAGTGACGTATAACAATACCAGATGCTATTCAGGCCCGAAAACTGTTAAATTTTGCGTTTTTGTATTTTTATTACTAATCACTAATTTTATTCGCAATTCATAAGTATCGGTGGCAATAGCCTACTCTTCTTTCAAAAGTTTTAATAAATAAATGATAGAAAATGGATAGAATATACACGTACTTCCGGTTTGAATATTATTTTCAAAAGTAGAATACCAGCTTGTGGACCATATTTAGTTTAAAGTTTCATAATTATAGCTTTAGCAGATATGGCTGTAGAACGCTTACATATAACACATTTACAGACGTTATTGGAAAAATAGATTCGATTTATGGTAAATCCATTAAAACCGTAAGATCTATTTTTCTTTTTCATGATTACAATACTATCATATTTCTTATAGAAAAATAAAATGCCATTCGGAATATGTACTAATTTTAAAATAGTTCTGTTATGGTAATATTCAATCAAAAATTTGTTTTCTAATTTTATTTATTTCGTAAAAGTAATATTTGGTGGTGATACCAAACTTCAGTTGCAATTGATTAAAAAATATGTCAAAATTTCGATATTTTATCCCCATTTTGCCAATCAAATATTGAACACTTTTAAAAATTGTTGACTTGTTCATGACAGCCAGTCATGACTGATTAAGTTATTTACCGTATACGGTCTGCCTCATAATTTTAAAATGCATATGACGCATTTTATAGTACTGCACGTTCGGACAGCTTACTGTTTTCATTGAAAAATCAGTTGCTTTGTTTCGCACTGGACTCTCTTATACGTGGTAGGTAAATTTTTATTCGATAGGAAAATACAAAATTTTTAACATCTCAAAATATATTATTATATATATATATATATATATATATATATATATATATATATAAATATATATATATATATATATATATATATATATATATAAGAAAATATTTATGGCCGAAAGATTTTTAATTTTCAAATGAAAAACCTGCCAGAATATTTCTATATTTTTAATATTTTATTAATCTTTTGAGTAAATTTTCACTATATCTATTTGTGAGCGTAGATGTTAAATGTCAAACTATTTGGGTCTATTTTTTAAGAAATTACTATTATTCATTGTGAGGTTTTTTTGTTTGTTGTTCCAAATAACATATTTTAGTAAGTTTTTAATATTTTTCAACATTACATGAATATAATTTTAATTTAACCAACTAAAAATACATATTATGTTTGAAACAAAAAAGTTATCCGTCTTATGGTTTGTGGTATCTTCGTGATGAATTGCGGAACGGTTCCTGGTTATTCGTATATACAAACCGTAAATTGTCAAATTCAAATATTAGTTTTTGATGCAAATATGGATATTTTTCGATCAATTTTTATGAGAATTCGCATTTCCACTTGTTTCTTGCGCAATAAACCAAAGTAATTGACAACTGTCAACATTTATAAGTTATGTTAACATATTTTACTATAAGAGTTGTACCTTGATCACGTTAGCCTGGTACACGAATTTGAGCATAACTTTCAGAAACAAGGATTGGTGACATTATCAATAACCTAGTGTTACCGTGGTTTTCTTAGTTCTTTTGTCAATATTACACGATTAATTCTTTTTGCAAAAATTGTTGTTTGGGTCGGATTATTTTGAGTAAAATATTTAGTTAACTATAAAGAAATCCTGAACAAAGTTGCACAGACTAATCAACATTAGATTGACGTTCATGAAATTAAACTTTATACGTTCAAACAAGATTAGGGTCTTGAAGGGTAGGTTTACCGTAGTTTAACAATAACTATGAGATACTTGTATGTAGTTTTCTGGTCACTACGCAAATGCAGATAATTTCACTCGATTTTTCGCTCAAACATGTTTAAAGCCCCTATAATCTTATAACCAGCATTCTTCTCTGAATCTAGCTATGATATTTCCCATCTCTTAAGAATAAACAACTTAAATAAATAAACTGTTTAACTTATTTTCTTCGATGTCCATCAACCATAATACTACAAACTGTTCTGCATTAATTCTTTTCGAATACAATAACCAACCTACATTCAGTTCAAGATTCATTTCCCTAGCGACTACAATTATATTCTGTCATCATTCTTAGCAGTTGATCTTCAGATTCACCAAAAACAGCCACAATATTTTGCATAAGCTAAAGCAGGAACAATCATATAACTCAGAGTTACTATAACATAAATAAGAAACTAAAGAATATCTTGTATCTGGTACACTTTTTGAAGAAACATTTAATAAAACTTGAACGAAATAGAAATATATTTCATTTCATATATAACTATATTTGTTGTAAGTGTAGACGTTACAGATATATTGAATAAATAACACAAAATTGCTTTTGATTATTAATCCTAGTTTAAGTTTTATGTTTATCGTTTAATTAACACTTACGCTCAAAACAGACGTTAGTCAAAAAAATACTAAATTAAACTATTGTTACATGTCCATTTTAGTAAAGCTATACCGTTAATTGGTAAATTCAATAAATTTATATCCCCCTACTCCAGAAACAACAAGTAGTATCCCTCAAATATTAATCCTTGAAGCATCACTAGAGTGCAATGTCATTTCCAGGAAATGCATTAAAGATACTTCTTGACGAAATATTTACGTCTGTATTTTCCATGCTGTATGTGCTTTCACAGAGCAGCTGACAGTTTTCACGCACATCAATTTTTCTTCCGACATTTGTATAAAGCACTAGTTGTGACTTCCGAAACACAACTAAAGAACATTACATTTAGCAAAACTAGTTCATGCTAAATGAAACATATTTATTTTAAAACAAATATATAATGATAGAACTAGTATTGTATTTTTTGTAAAAACTTAAGAACTGAATATATATGAACATCAAAAGCATGCTCAAAAACAAATTAATCAATTAGTAATCATTTATTTTAATCCAAATACCTCAAAATGAAAGAAGATCTAATATACAGATATTCAGCGATATTAATTTCTACGCTTACGGCTGAAGGTTAAAATTTACCCAAATCATCTCTACTGATCAAAAGGATGCAAATGATCATTATGAGAACAATATCAAAGGGTTATATTAGAATCCATGTTCAAAAAAAATTTTCACCCGCCAGCAAAGGACTCCATATGCCAATTGGAAAAACAAGCTATATAAAACAAGAGAAACGTATATACTATATGAAGAAAATACATAAATGGTAGAATCATACGTTAATAAATTTATACATGGTTAGATTCGTAATGAAAAGCTGGAAATGTTATTATTATAATTTTTCAAACCAACAGCAAAAAACTTTTGTCCTGCAATGATACACATATACAAACATGTTTTTTGCTGTTGACAAGATGATGCTTGTGTCATTTCCCCACTGGTTATTGTGAACACTTTTTTTCCTATATTTTCAGTATTATTATGTGGCTCTGGTGTACTGCAGAAAATAACTGTAATTATTGTTCACAGTAACATTTCAAATATAATCGAATTTCACAATTATCTTGATACTCAGAAAAAATAATGGCTGTTTGTAACGGATTATGTAATAAAGTTTAATATAAGTCTGTTTAGTGTATTTGTATTTTGATTTTATTTTGAATATTAAGGGGTAAGGCCACTCGAGAGCTAGAAAAAATAAGTCTTTTTTCAAATTTATTTTTTTGACGAATATATACATATTGTATAAAAATTGTTTACATGTCTTTAATAAACATATATTTGACTACATTATGAATTTTTTTCATAAATAAACATGTGAAGTTAGGGGCGCTAGTGTTGTCTAATCTATGAAGGTTTTTAGAAGCAGCACTAATCGGGCGAAAAGGTTGAGCAGCCACTAATTGAACTGGGACCAAAGCGACAACAGATTATAAAGCTGAAATATATAAGCTCTCGGACTACGTAGCTGATTTTAAAAATATTTATTTTTGTAGTGATGGCACGCGATTCAAAAAAAGAGTACGATTTTTTAGCTAAAAATTGCATATGATTTTGTTAATAAATAAAAAACTATCAACAATAAAAAAAATCCTACGATGTTCGATAGAAAACTGTCTATTTATTGCGATAGTAAAAGATTCATGTCTATTGATAGGCTTGTATAGGCGTACTGTTTTCAAAACACGATTTTGAGAAAAACGCGTTTAAAGATAAAGTTGTAGTTTCTGATTGAATGCTTGCATATAGGAGCGCGCTGATAGTCGCCTAATATCTGCCCCAAAATACATCGCAAAGAACATTTTTTCGAGAATAATTTGAATTGTCACTTATGCTTTACAACTTTACGTATCAATTAAGAAAAAAATTTTTTTTTTGATTCTCTAGAGTAGCCTTACCCCTTAAGAAACATCTAAATAGTGTATTTTTTATATATATTATTTATTTTATTCCAAAATTCCTTAAATTAAGTCATATAATTAAATTTGATTAATCTCAGAAAAGAAATATTTGCATTATCTGTGCTAAAAATTTTTAATAGTGCAGAATTTCATTGGAAAGATTTTGTCTATTACAGATATGGAATGTTGTGCAACTTTGATGATTTCTGGTATCTGTTCTTAAATATTGTTAATACAGAATTCCTAGAATGTTTAACACTGCTAATGTAGTTTAAGTATTCCGTATGAAACTATAATGATTCGTATGGCATGTAATTAAATGCAGGTATTACTGCCAGCGAAGGCGAAGGTAATTATTATATGTTCAGCATTTTAAGCAGCATACTGATATATGATGAGCGAAGGTAATATGTTGTAGGCATTTGAGTTGTAAGTGGGCGCAATATGCATAGAATGTTAGAGTGACTGCTTTGGGAATCAAGTTTCTGCGAGATATTTGTAAATTATTCAGAAGAGATGTGCGAAGGAAACCTTGTTTGTCACATGGATATGGCATTGGAAACAATAGCAAAGGTATGAACTATACAGGGATATCGAAACAAAATCGGTACAGGAATGTGAACTTTATATATGAGATCAGTATGGGAATTGTAGAGTATCCAAACGTGTAAATTTTATGCTTTATTAAATACCGTAATCGCTACAGAAATTGTCTTATTACCTGAATTTGAACTTACATAAATACTATAGTACTTTCTTAAAAGGAAGAAGAACATATTGTAATCATGAAAAATGTTTAAAACGGGATAATATCAGGCATATCCATTTTGTCGCCCAATATTTAAGATTTGTACACATCGCGTGGAAACATCTTATTTTTGAAAAGAATATTTAAACTGGAGGGCATGTATACTCGAGTTGTTTTTCCAGAAATTCTAAGCTTTGTTTTGCAAGTAAACCGTATCTGATATACATTAATTTCCATATACGTTATTATAGCTAATATATGCATTTACTTATGTAGAACAAAATATAATAATTGAATATATTATTTGTTATAATTAGTAACTTAAATTACATTTGGAAATTTTACTAGTTTTATAATATATTTAAATTTACATTATTTAAAATTGTAAAATGAATAAGTGTATCCCTGAATTTCAATTATTGTATTTTATGAACATTCTTATCTAAACAGATACGGCCAAAAACCAACAACTGTATGTCTAGTTATCATAAATTACATTCAATTATGCTGTTTTCAACTGCAATTAATTTCATGTCTGCATACATATTTCTAATATGCAAATGCAAATCATCTTTTTCAATTTGGAATTTTCTTATACAAAAACTCGATAAATATTATGTACCGCGTAATACTATCAGCAAATCGTAGACTATTAGGCAAATAAGAAAAGAAGTATTTTAATTCGAAAATGTTTTTATTTAAACAAGAAGCAATTTTCCATACTATTCGTAAACATTTTTTTTTTTGAAATTGTTACCATATTATAATTTATGGAATATGTATTTTTACTTTCTTATACGCAGTATAAGTAAGTATTGTAATCATGAAAAATTTCGATCTCGAGATTTTAACGGAAATATACGTTTTGACCTTTTTGGAATGACGTCTGTCTGTGTGTGTGTGTGTGTGTGTGTGTGTGTGTGTATGTCTGTGTGTGTGTGTGTGTGTGTGTGTGTGTGCGTCTGTGTGTGCGTCTGTGTGTGTATGTTTATGCTCTCTACAGCCCCAACGACTGAAGGTCAAATTATGAAACTTTAAACATAAGATTTGCATATGCCTGGGGTGTGCACTTTTTATTTTTGAAAAAAATATTCATAGCGGCAGTTACTGTTTACTCTAGTCATTTTTTGCAGTTTCTGCAATTACACAAAAATGGTTACAGTTACAAAAAAATTGCATGAACAAAAATTAAAGGTATTTATATTTAGCACAACTTTTGTAAGATTTTTTTTCCAAAAACAGTACTAGTTTCAAAATAAATTTCTGCTTATTATATATATTTTTACATAAATCATCTGCGCCTGTCAATTGTTTAGCAAAATAGACTTAAATAATTTGAAGTTTGACATTTTATATTTTTTTTCTAAAAATATATATTTAGTGTAAATGTGTTCCAAAGGTTAGAAAAAATATTATATATTAGAAAAATAATGAAACTACGATGTGATTTAACACAAATACGTATAAGAAAGTTCGGTGCATGACACTGCGGCTGTTTCGAAACAAGATAAAATTGTATTGCTATGGAGAATTTAATAGTGTTTATTTTCTGTCGTTCAATAGGTTGCAAAAGTGAGGATGTAAAGGTAGACATGAAATATGTTTGCGGTACTTGAGTGATTTATTTTTTAGAGAAGTTCCACAAGTAAATTGTTTTGAAACGTAAACTAAACTCTTTAAACAAATTTTAGAAGCATATTGACTAGCAAGAGATTTCAGTTACTATCTCAACACATTTTATAAACCGAAAATCAAATATAAGACTTATTTTATGTATATGGAGATCATTTTTACGTTAAGAAACACATCTTTTAAAATAAAATAATATTTTATATCCGATTCACATCGTTAAAGTATCCGTAGAACAAACAAAACCTTATTAAAATATAAAGAATTTCCATACCAATATTTTAATATAACTTTTGAAGCATATTTCCAAACGAAATAATAATTCTGAATATAACTATTTTTACTGTAACGTATAGTCGTAGTTAGTATATTGTAGGAACAACAAAAATAGCTTGAATAAACTTTACCTTCTCGGTTTTCTGCCGGGTTATAAACAAATCTTAATGTTAAATGTTACATGATTAAATTTTAAAAAGTTTGGATTGCAATGCATTCACAAATACACGCTCAGATTAACTAACAGAGTCAATCTAAAAATAGTTAGACGCCAGTCAACAAGAGGTATAATCTTGAGATCACTTTTTACTTTCTTATACGCAGTATAAGTAAGTATTGTAATCATGAAAAATTTCGGTCTCGAAATTTTAACGGAAATATACGTTTTGACCTGCCCTGAATCGATTCCGACTATTTTTGGAATGACGTCCGTCTGTGTATGTGTGTGTTTTGTGTGTGTGTGTGTGTGTGTGTGTGTGATTGTGTGTGTACAGCCCAAACGGCTAAAGGTAAAATTATGAAGCTTCAAACTTAAGATTTGTATACGCCTGGCAAATAAACCACTTATTTTTGACAATATTCAAACCGGAAGCGCATGTCTACTCTAGTCATTTTTTGCGGTTTCTGCAATTACTCAAAAATGGTTGCACTTCCAGGCACATTGATCAATTAAAATCTACAGATATTAGCATTTTAAACAAGCTTTATTTGAAATTTTTTTCAAATAAGGTACCGGAAACAAGAAAATGCCTATTGAAATTTGTTCTTATTATAATTATTTTCACATAAATCGTATCAACTGTGCCTGTCAATTGCTTAACAGAAAAACAAAAGAACTTAAATATTTGGAGGTTGACATTTAATATTTATTATAAGAAATATATTTAGTAGAAAAGGGTGCCAAAGGTTAGTAAAATATTGTTTATTAGTAAAATTATAAAAACTATAAGAAAGTATAAAAAAGTTCGGTGCATGACACTGCAGATGTTTTATAATTAGAATGCGAACTTGCTATTTGTATATGTTCCGGAACCTAATCTCTGAATTAGCGTCATTTATTGAGAGTTTATTTTTATTTAATTATTGTATATTTGCAATCCGTTTAATTTCACCATAAATAAATGTTTGTTGACATTATGACTTACATTAATAATATCGCTGAGCAACATAATTAATAGAAATATATTTTCTAATTGACCCCTTCAAGTCTAAGGTTTAGTGTTCAGATAATAAATATCAGTGTTTAAGAATGTAAGAGCATATTAATGAATAAATGTCCCGCAACTAGGACATTACATAAAGCTCGCATTATAGTATTTAATATAAACGCTAATAAATATCATTCACGAATTATGACAACTTGTGTGCAATTCTAGATTTTATTAACACTTAACTGACAGTGTCTACAAAAAGAAAATTTTCTGAGAAAAAAATCGCATCTGAAGCAATAACTGTCCGCTAAAGTTTAACTCGTCAAGAAGTATAACTTGTTGCAGAAAAGCTCGTTATATATTTACAATTTTACAGTACAACAGTAGGTAGCATACACCCGATACTAGCGTTTTTCTGGTGCACTTATGTAAACATATTTGCTCAGTATCTACAGCAGTACTCATAATACTTGCTATAGGTAGCATAGCTAATTTGTACATAAATCATTTAAAACTACTTTACATTTCAAACAAATGCAGTAAATCTTTTAATTAAACATAACTAATGCGGCAACTAATTTTTAGGAACTAACAATCACCGAGATATTTATTTATGGTAAGAATTTATTTCTAAGTGCATGCCACGTGGATATTAAGACACCGAGGAAGTGAATTAAAATATGGAGTATATTACAATATATTTATTTTGCAAGTCAAAGAAGCGTCCTTTGCACTTAAAGTATTATCGCGTCTCCACTTATATAGCACCGACCGAGTTTCATGGTAAACCTTACTTGAGTGATTGACATCATGCATAGACTTGGCCAATACGAGAACATATAAGCGAAAAACGATAAAAGACAGAATGAAATGTATATATTAATTTCTCATGGCAACTGAAGTGGAACAATAATTGGTTGTAAACCAATATGAATAAATCCCTAAACATGCTCGCTACAATTGCTTATTTTAATTAAAAAGGAAGCTTACTGGTTCTTTTTATTAAATGTCTATGCAAACAGTTGATGTAAAATCAAAAGCCATATGCTGCTAACGCAAACCACTGAATAAAGTGTATATTTTTTTCTCACGCCTCCTATAACTGTTTAAAAATTAATTAAGCAGCAACGAAAAGCAAAATTATATAAATTAGACTGTGGAAAAGAGAAATAATAAAAATAAACGATATGCCAGGCAATTTGTGGTGATTTATAAAATCAAATATAAATTTCTATTCATTTCAAAATATTTTAAATAAAGAACACGCCAGGGATTATAAATACGGATGTATTTCCTTTTAATTTAATAATTCCAATAAAACATTGTTGACTTTATAAAAATACGATACGGTTTTGATAAAAAATTGTGCTAGAAACGAAAAAAAAAGCGTTCTAATTTATAATCTACAAGACAAAGATTATAAAAGCAATTATGTTTTTAAAATAACGAAAATTTGAAAGCGAACAACACTATTTGCATGAAGAAACTTTTTTGAAAAGAAAACTTACACAAATTTGCATAGTTCTTCCTGAACTATGAATGTAAGCTCGTTAATGAGTTTTTATTAAAATATGAGAAAAATAATTAACAATTGGAAGCTATGTATGTGTTCGTAAACAAATAAGAAAATATAAAAACTTTAGAATTCTGGCGCAAATTCGCATCTTAATTGCATATAGATTTTATTACCGTCTCTGTAAAGTTGAGGTATCAATGAATATTTATTGGTATTTTAATTAAAATTGATTTATTCCATTAAACATCAAATTTCAAAACAATTTTTGATAAAGGAGTGAAAAGAATACGACAACGTTCGGTTTTATTTTTAAACAAAATAAAACATTCTCGGTCCAAAAATATAATTTGCACAACATGTATATTATTATTCAATTATCTTGCAGTAAGTTAACATAAATCGTTGTTTCACAGCTAAATTATTTTAATTATTATCCCGTGCGCCGCTTTAATGAATGTTACCTCTTTAGGGTGTTGTACGATGTCAAAGTGCGTATTCGATATTTGCCGTGATTAGGACCCCAAAATTAAATTAACCCAACCCTCCTCTCTTGTGGTTATTTGTATGGTATGATCTTGAAATTATTAAGTCACATTAATGTGTGTGTGTGTATTTGGTACCCGGAGAAAACTGCTGACGTACCATATTACCGATGTAAATCACAGGTGAAAAATTTCTTTTAACATAGGTAGAATTTGGAATAAGTAAAATTCATAGTTCATTTACAGTGAGCTTGAAGCCTCCGTTGAAGCGTTAGAAATAAGACATGGACGTCTCAACATTTACGTAGTTTCTCATGCTTAGTTGTTTTGATGTGCATACATAAATCATATGGCAAATTGCTGAGGTTGACTTGAAGTTGTTATAAATTTGCGCGTTACAAAATGTACATCTGGGCTTATTTAAAAAACATGAGTAACCTGCAATTTTCATACAACTATATTTACCGTAAAACAATATATTATTCATCTTATGGTATATGATGAATAATAAGGGAGGTTTTCAACGAAATATGCAAGGCATGATGAATATTCGCGACTCAAAAATTTTTTTACAAAAAAAGCTTCATACGGTCTATTTCAAAAAAAATTTCAGCTATGTATGATAATTACTTATCATATAAGCATCTACATTCTACATATAATGACCATATTTTCAATGTTTTGCACTGAAGATCTTATACGTATTCGGTTTATCAATTTAAATAGAAAGGATAGCCAAAAACAACATTTATAAATTAATTATTAATATATATATATATATATATATATATATATGTATATATATATATATATATATATATATATATATATATATATATATATATATATATATATATATATATATATATATATATATATATATATATATATATATATATATATATATATATATATATATATATATATATATATATATATATATATATATATATATATATATATATATATATATATATATATATATATATATATATATATATATATATATATATATATATATATATATATATATATATATATATATATATATATATATATATATATATATATATATATATATATATATATATATATATATATATATATATATATATATATATATATATATATATATATATATATATATATATATATATATATATATATATATATATATATATATATATATATATATATATATATATATATATATATATATATATATATATATATATATATATATATATATATATATATATATATATATATATATATATATATATATATATATATATATATATATATATATATATATATATATATATATATATATATATATATATATATATATATATATATATATATATATATATATATATATATATATAGGTACATACATACATAACCAATTACCATCAAATGGAATGGCAGAAAACCCTTTACATTTTTTCACATTTTTACTAAGTTTCGCCATTGAACTCTATCCTTACACAATAATTTAGTTTCTTTCAAACTCCTTAAATTATTCATACACGCTCTTGTATTCCGCTTTCACGCAACTAATTCTCAATCGCCTCGATTTCTCACATCTTCATCCCTTCTACATAAATCGTTTTTGTTAATTTTTCATTCGACATTCTTTCGATATTGCTATACCATCTCATTTGACAGGCACATTAGATATAATTTATTAAATATAAATGTATGTACCTGTTTACATATCTATCGCAACATAAATATGAACTGTACTTATTTTCTTTTAAATGGCACACGTTTTGAACAATTTTTTGAACAAAAGTTGCGTAACATATTATTATCTTTAATTTAAATACAACAATTTTTGCTGTAAGTACAGCCATTTCTGAGTAAACATGTACTTCCGGTTTAAATATTATTTTAAGAAAAGATGATTTTTTGTGAAACATTTACAAATTACATTTTATGATTATTGTTTCAACAGCTACAGAGTTCTATCTTTCTCTCTCACACACTATTTTAAAAATCTCGAGATCAAGTTTTCATGATTAGAATACTAATTACTTTGCACAAAAAATAATTATATTTCGCGTTAAAATAAATGTAAATGTTGTGTAATTGTAACGTTTATGTGGCTATGTTCAAAGAATTAATAAAAATAAACAGTTTTTGCCACGTTTTCTTTATAGTATTACTAGACACTTTTTAGATAGAATTTAGCTGTATCATTACGCCATGACAGACAGAATTGGTTGTGTTATATTCTTATCTACATAAATTTACAGCACTACTCATAAATTATATTTAAATGATACTATTCTTCCTGAACTTGGTATATGCCATATAGAAATTAATAAAGATGATCACTGATAATCTAGCGAAGAGCATATCTTCTTATGGCTCACATTATTAAGAGAGATATTACGTTACACTGTCTCCTGATTTTCACTACAGATGCTGGTAATTTATCTATCGAAATACATATGTAGTTCTATAAAATACGTTGACTTAAGGGTGTTAAATTAGCTTTTCACGATTAAGCACATAGATTTAATTTAAAAAATAATCAGACTTGCTTATGATAGTCAAACTGTATTTCCGTTATAATCCGGAAATCAATTATTATTACATGTTTATTATACTTTCAATAAGAAAATAATTGCGCTAAATTAAAACACCATTGTAAAATCTGAGCCATCTGTAACTATCATATTTTAGACAGATGAGAATCACTCTACCTAGTAAAGCAGAAGCAAATGGCGGTTGTATTAGTTCTACCGGTAAAATATTCAGGAAATATTTCCGGAACACAAAACCAAGAAACCGTATAAGCCCCCTGCATTATAGAACATAGTATTTGTTACATTTACACACCACGCTAACAATCTCTAGATAATTAAAAAGCGCAAACGAATAAAACCATATAATTGTAATTGTATAACTGACTGCTTGATTGAAGCATGCTGAAATAATTGCCTTATGTTATTACATAAAACTTTCAAACAACACAAAAATATTAATTAAACAACACTGTGAAAATTTTATTTTATTTTTTTTTATTTTAGCATTATTTAGGGAGTAAGTTACATATATATTGTTTACTAGTGCTCAAATGTTTTTCACTTGTTATATTTAAACTTATACAGATTAAAAATTTAAGATTTTACTTGTAAAATTTTGTTATATACCAATGCCCGTTTACTTTGTAAAGTTATATGAAATATTGAAGTTAATTTACCCATTTAGGTTAATTGACACTGTAATTTAAGTCATATTTGAAACGTAATCGAATCCTCGACATGGCGCAGTTATAGACATAACAAAAGGACAAACTACACAAATAAATTGTACAAAATAACTAAAATAAAAGTTCTAAGTATAACTTTACAGTCAAAGTATAACGATCATAAATTAATTACAATTATAAATGCGAATGTGATTAAAAAGGAGAAAATATAACAAATCTCTGGAGAAATTAGTAGATAATTCAAGTTTGCCTAATCCTCATCAAAGTTTATTGTTTAAGCACTCTTCATTTAATAAAGCTTACTTGACGAACTTTTTGAGTAATGAACTTAAAAGCTTTGCAAGGGAAACCCTATATGAAATACAATTTGTTGTCTACTCTGACTTCATATCAAATTAATCTTCGGGTACCGAATAGACATTATGACTTCCCGCAAGGTTAATTTTTTAAAGGTTTAAGACCGTTATAAATAATAGTCTGTACGAATAACTTAATATATGACGTATCATTTTGTATAATTTCTTCAATTTAACTATAAAAATACATTTACCTTTACATAGTGTTATACATTTGCATAGTGTTGTACATTTACATTTACATAGTATAAATATATAACACTATGTAAATGGTCATGGACATCATAAGTAATCCATTGGCTTTTATTTCTTGGCAAAAGAAAGTTTTTCATTACATGTACCCGATTATCCATTTTTACCCCCTATATACCCCCGGCAAAAGAGTGAAGGAGCAAAATTATAAAAATCCCTGAAAACATATTTTTTTACTTTCTTATACGAAGTATAAGTAAGTATTGTAATCATGAACAATTTCGAACTCGAGATTTTAACGGAAATATACGTTTTGACCTTCCCTGAATCGATTCCGACTATTTTTGGAATGACGTCCGTCTGTGTGTGTGTGTGTGTGTGTGTGTGTGTGTATGTTCTCTACAGCCTAAACGGTTGAAGCTAAAATTATGAAACTTTAAACTTAAAATTTGCATATGCCTGAGGTGTGCACCTCCTATTCTTGAAAAAAATATTCAAAGCGGAAGTGCCTATTTACTCTAGTCATTTTTTGCAGTTTCTGCAATTACTCAAAAATGGTTATAGTTACAGAAAAATTTCATAAGCAAAAATTATAGGTATTTCTATTTAACTTTTGTTTGAACATATTTTCCAAAAAGTACTGTTTTCAAAATAAATTTCTGCTTATTATATATATTTTTAACATAAATCGTATCATCTGCGCCTGTCAATTGTTTATCAAAGAAACAAAATAAACTTAAATAATTTGAAGTTTGACATTTTATATTTATTCTAAGAAATATATTAACTGTAAAAGCGATCATTTTATATTTATTCTAAGAAATATATTAACTGTAAAAGCGATCTAAAGGTTAAAACAAATATTATAAATTTGAAAAATAATGTAACTACGATATGGTTTAACCCATATGCGTATAAGAAAGTTCGGTGCATGACACTGCAGATATTTTT
The DNA here is from genome assembly GCA_944039245.1 of Nebria salina. NCBI lineage: Eukaryota > Metazoa > Arthropoda > Insecta > Coleoptera > Carabidae > Nebria > Nebria salina. The sequence goes on along the minus strand of OX063273.1, from coordinate 10,157,428 downwards.
TATATGTGACAAACATTCCCAAACTCAAATTTGTCATAAACGCAATCTATCAAAAAGTAGTGGAACGTTTTGGCGGCTGAGAAAGTAATTTTTTCTGTTTTGCACTACTTTACACCCCTGTACACGCTCGAGGTGGGGTTGTAGGTGGAATATTACCCCAAAATCGTAAAATTGAGAAAATTTCCCATAAGAAAACAGGTTTTGCATTCGAATTGGCTGGAAAACCTCGTCAAAGCAAAGTCGTGGAAAGTTTTGGCCGCGTCGGCGTTAATGGGTTAAGTAATTATTATTATTTTAATTAGTACATCCCTTATAATAAAATAGCTGTTAGTAGAATAACAGAATAGTGTTATGTTGAATTATAATTTAGTCAGCTAGATAAATAGTTGAATAGAAGATACTGGTAGAAACTATTTTGTGCCATGACTATCCTTGTTTGAGCTGTAAAGCAACACCCCATCGATTGTAATTTGTCCTAAACTCAACTATAACAACAAGTGTAAAGTATTCGTTTTATTTAGAGATTTGTATATTTTGATGGTAAATAAAATGAATAAGGATATAAAATATATAATAAATAAAATCAACATTCGATACTATTTAGTACAGTTTTAATAATTATATATAAATACATTACTAGAAACTAGTAGTTGTATTCCTATTACTATTTAATTTTGCTAGAATGCGTTTACTTTCATTTTGGAATTGGTAGCGCAAATCTTTTTTAATTGCGAGATATTTTAAGTAGTTGAAGGCGTCAGAAATACTTGAGGGCTCATATGGAAGGCTGTTTTATATTATATTAACGTTGACAATCATATAGTCATACATGTGTAGACCGAATTAAAAATGTGCAGGTGCTCGAGGCAGGAGAACAAATGTTATATTCAATGTCACGTTTTACTTCAACTTATTCGAGCCACATGTACATAATGAACATGAGAAATGCATCTGGATTAATTAAAAAAATATTATAATCTGCATTATTCTGAATGTAATTCACATATATGTATGTATGTAGGGTAAGGTTGCTCAAGTCGTACCCCATAAGGGAAAAAGCGTATAAAACCTAGGATTGATCAAATAAATAAAAATAAAATGTGTTGTTCACTACCTGCACTAATATTGTAGTTATTTTTTATAAAGAAAATAAAAAATCTATATTCTTTCACGTAAAATAAACTAAATTTTTAAAAAGTTACATCGGTACGACTAAAGAAACCGGTTTCCTAAGTCGTATCACCTATAGCCTAAGTCGTACCTAAGGATTAAATTAAGCAACAAATGAATGAAAATTTATTTTTTATTAATTAGTTTATTAGATACATAATCAAACATCACATTTATATATTTTTTTTGTTCTTTTATCAACTCCAGCGCATTAATCGGGAGCACATAATTTTCATTTCAAGCAATTTATCATGTTTCCTCTCGATCTACTCCACAAATAAAACAAAACCAATTACTTTTCTTCTTTTTAATTTTTAATACCATTCCTTTTTATTAATTACTGCATTTCTTTTATTTGTCGCATTTTTTACATTTTCATTACAGTACGATATAGGAATCTCATATGGGTACGACTTAAGACACGGCACAAGTTAACATTAAAAATAAACATAATCAAAAATTGAATAAAATCAATACAATTTCGTTTCGACCAAACGATTATATATATTCTTCTGAATTTATATTTAATAAGAAACATAATTTTATCAATAATTAACTTGCAATATTAACTTCCAAACATATGCAGAAAATTATAAAAAAATTGAAATAAACTAACTTGATGAGAGGATTTATAACAAACCACTTTTATAGCAGAAAATGACACTTAAAACATTTGGTTGACTCAGATATATATTTCTTTCTGGTTGTATGCGCGGTTGTCTGCGCAGTTCGTTCAGAACTCGAGTGGTACGATTTAAGCACTGGTACGACTTGAGCAACCTTACCCTACGTGTTATAATGTATTTTCTTAAATATGAATTAGTTGTTTCTTATCAGGATAACGTCAAAATCTCACATAGAAAATATTTAGCAGGATTTATAGCACTTTCATTTAGTTGTTTAACTCTCAGTTATGGTATTGTTTAAACATTATTATATTATCTTCTTTTCTTAGGATTTATAGTGCGAAGTTTATAATTTTATAATATAATTTTATGAAGAATGCAATGAATAATTAACTAAGAAATGTTTTCATAAAAGAATTGTAGACTAATTAAAAATGAACAGTTTTTTCATCATTACATCGATATCGAATTTTTCCGTTTTTATAATACATACTTTTTACGTCGTACAAGAAAGTTAAAATTAGGTAGGTACTATAGTTTCTAAAGCATTTATTATATTCAAATTTATTCGAAGTGGTAGGCATTTTACTAATCCTAATTTATCGTTGGAGTTTGAAGAGAAATGAAAACTTATCTATAATTGTATTGATCATCAGTAAGGCCTAATATACTTAAACCTACATATATATTTAATTGATGAAATTAGTCGCGAATAAGCAAACATTTGCCCTCTGAATGATTTGAATTATTGGTAAGTTAGTAATTTTAGATTTAAGTTTGGCAGTTATGCCTGTTTTAAATTAATTCACAGCTGTGTACTCTACATTTATATCAATTAAAAGAATAAGATAAATTGTACATATCGCCAGTTGATAAGTAGCGTCAACATTTCTGAGAGGAACATTACTTTACAAAATATTGTTAATTTATATTTAGCTAACTTGCATGTCGTTGATAGAATATTAATATTTATTTCTTTATGGAATCAAAGGCATACCTTTAAATCTTATAGTTTCGTATTTCTACCATTGATTACAAAAAATTGTTTTCAATAGTATTCTTTCTGAAACCCAAGACAAATCTGTAGGAGTACGTCATGGTTCACACCTAGTATCTAAATTATTTATTATTTAAGCTATTGATCTGCCGAGAAATATTCAAAATACAAAAATAATCCTCTATGACGATGATACCATCGTGAATACTAACAAGGACATTCAATCAATATTTATAGAACGATATTTTTCAATTACAAATGCAAATGATTAGTGCCTCTCCAACAAACTTACAATTAACAATCCTAAAATACAGAATATTTTACATATTCTTAAAAAAAGAAAACAATTAATGAGGTAAAATCTGTGCGTCTATTTGTTGTTGACTAAGACACAAAATTTAGATCGCATAAGCCATATTATAAATACCTGTACTAGACTAAGTAAGATTATTTATGTAATTATGAAATTAGTTTTTGTAAAAAACAAAGACGTATTGTGGTATGTTACACACTACTACGACGTATTTCATCTCACTTTGGACACGGGCAAGTACATACGAGCTTTGGGGAAATGTTTCTACAGAGCATCATATTTTTTCTTCTAAAAAAAGTTAACGAGAATACTGCTTCATGCTGAATTAAATAGCTAATGTAAACTTTTATTTATTAAAAACAAAATCTTAACTTTGCCATCTTGTTTTATTCTGCAAACTTTATTATATGTAAAACGCAATTATCAAAACTTTAAAGCGCATAGCGATATCCATGAACATACGATAATTCCAAGTTCAAAGAAAATCTTTCACCAAAAAAGGTTATTAAAATCAGAAATTTCAATACATTTTCTTACCTCAAAAGTGTTTAGTAAATTTAATAAATAATAATAATTAATTTCTTATACGCAGTATAAGTATTTTAATCACAAAAAAAAAAATTAATCTCTAGATTTTAATGAAAAATACCTTTTGGCCTAAGCTATTTTGGGAATGACGTCTGTCTGTGTGTGTGTGAGAGCGCTCTATAGCCTAAATGGTTAAAGGTAAAATTATGAAATCTTTAACTTACGCCTGGCAAGATATTTTCCTATTTTTGAAATAAAAAATTCAAACCTGATGTACTTGTTTACTCTAGTCATTGTTTTGCAGTTTCTGTACTTACAGAAAAGAATTCTTATTTTACATATTTTTACATAAATTGTATCATCTGCGATTCAATTGTTTAACAGGAAAATAAAATAGCCTCAAATAATTTGGAATTTGATTTATTGTAGGCAATATATATATAAGTAAAAAAGTGTTTCAAAGGTCAGTAAAATATTATAAATAAATAAAATAATAAAAATATGGATTCATTCCATCTAAACAAAATACGAATAAGAAAGGTTAATATAGGAGATTATAGATATTTAAAAAAAAAGTCTTATAACATACATATAACGAATTCGTAAACTGAGATATTTTTATATAAACGACTTTCTGTGAGAATATACTTCGCCATAACAATGTAGACTTTTAAAACGTCCATTTATCTTTATGGCAGCTATTATTTTTGTACTTGATTTTTTAAAACTTAAATAAATATTATCAGACTGATGGCGTTCGAAGTGTATTCTTCAAAAACAAATGTCTTTACGTCGTCATATATGTATCGAAAGAGCATAGCGCAACTTTACAGCTTTATTAAAATCTAAATATTGCTTTGGTAAAGTTAATAGTATATTTTTCATCCATCCATTTCTGATTACTCGGGATAGATGGTTTTTATATTTCTCTGCGTAATTGTATAAACAAGTCATAGAAAAAATATTTGCATTATCATAATCATGGTTTAGGATTATTCATCCTATATTCGACTATCCACTGCAGGATATGATACGAGTAATGTGTGGTTCATTGCCAAAAATAATTGAATTTATTGTCTCAATCATTATCACCATCTTCTATATGTATATATATTTATTTTTAATTATAATCAACACTACGATCATTATGCTGCTTCGTTTTTGATTCCTACGTAAGCAATGTATGATTATTATTAAATGTTTGTTAGATATTCGTTATCTCAAATAACCCTATAAAATTAACTAGTATATATGTACTATTGTGTTTTGAAACCCTATAATTCTATAGTCAAGGAATCCAAATATGACCGGTAATTTTATAAGTAAAAATCAACTTAATATTAAAAGCTTATAAATGAATATACAGTAGGCAATGAAAAATTGTTTAGCGTTTGCGTTTATTAAAGCTATTGTTCATCTTATTTATAATTAAAGTCCTTATTCATACAATTTTAACAAACATTCTTTCCTTTGTCTTTTAATTTTTTTTTTATTTAAAAAATGATACTTGTAAAAATTTCATTAAATGTTAGTTGTTTATTTATAAATTGCGATGTTTGTTTCACTAATTTACAAATGCTTAATAATTTAGAAAAATGAAAATGTCTAGTAGGACTAGTGATGCCGCCGAGACCGAGACTGGTCTCGGTCTCGTCTCGTCTTGTATATCGAGACGAGACCGTGATCTTGGTCTTGTCAGGCAAACCGAGACCGAGACGAGACCGATTACTAGTCTCGCCGAGACTCTCGACAAGACCTATGAGAATTTTAAAATATTGTTATTGACGTGGTAGGTTTGTTATTGTGAATTCATGATTTTATTTTATATATATATATATATATATATATATATATATATATATATATCATTATTGTCTATAAAAATTAAAACTCCATCAATAATACTATATTTACATAAGATATATCATAAAATTAATTTAGAAAAAAACAATGAGCATATATTTATATAAGCAAACTAAACTATCAGTTTTGAACTCTGCTCATATTACAATTAATTTTTCAAAAATATTATTTTTTATAAATTATGCTACAAAGCCAAAAAAATAGCTGAGGTACTAACAACTGATTATTATTAAGATAGGTATTGATAAGATTTTATTCATTTCTTAAAATATTGGTTTATATATTTATTTATTTAACGTTTATCACATGTGCACAAACGAATTTTCGCTTTTCAACGTTATAATCGTAATTCTGCAGATCCGCTAAACCATAAATATTTAAATTAAATCCGAAATATTGTAGCCGGTTACACTACCACTACCCGTCTCAATAGTATTATTAATCAGACATTTTTTCATTTTATTGTTCGATATATATATAATTAACTTTAAAACCACACTAGACACTACGACTCTGATAATAAAAAGTACCTATAAATACATATACTTTTTCAAAGAGCTGACAGATACTGCACAATGTCAAATATCATTGTCGAGTCCTACATTAACTTTACTTTGCTTTGTATCCATTATTATATCTTAAATGATTAATGCATAGTTATCATTAACACTTATACATTATATTATTTTATATGAGTATTCCTTTGTTTCGTGCTATGAAACGTATTCAAACGCAAATTAGTACGAACAGAACCATAGCCAATCACTTGCTATATATTCAAGGTCAAATAATCGAGAGTCTCGTCGAGATCGAAACTCTTTTCGTCGAGACCGAGACGAGACTATTTATTTTTAGAAAATTTCGAGACGAGACGAGACTGGCTAAAATCTCGTCGAGACTGGTCTCGGCGGCAACACTAAGTAGGACATTGACTTATGATAGGGAACTAATTTTAAACAGAAATAGTATTTGATTTGTACAATTTTTGTTGCATTTGTGGAATTGTTACAACACTGTTAGATATTATCGCGCACACTAAATAAAATATTTAGTGTTATCAGATTTTACGTAAAAAAATGAATAAAATAGTATAGTATCTCAACTAGACAAACAAACATTATAGAGCTTCCTATATTTTATAAGCTGTTCGAGTAAACACAATCGGGGGAATATTGCAATGAAATCACTGCAGTTGCTGGATGGATATATTTTTGTGTGAATGTGTACTTAGCATCTCGTAGTTTTGGCTTTAGTTTTGTGATTTGGTGTTTGGTACTTTTTCAAATAAATGATTTTTTTTACAGAATATATTCTGTAAAACTACAATATTTTAAATATATTTTGTACGTCGATGGCAAATTTCAAATCCCAAAATATTAATATCAATCATTTTTAATGTAACTATCTTTACTGTAAGTGCAACCGTTTCAGAATTATTTCAGTGCTGTATTAAGCGATATTTATTTAAATTTCAAATTGGTCAAATATCTAAAAAAATCTTTATTACAATTTTTTTTTTATAATTAAAGCTTTTGTTCTATTTATTCAATTTACTCTCCATTATAAACAATTTTAAAAATACAATAAAATTTTTATAATTATTCTGTCATGAACTGTGAAATTTAATATGTTATTGAAGCGTGACAACGGGTTTCTGATAAAACAAAAGAACATTCGTTTTTAATTACAAAACATAAAATTTATATAAATAAAAAGAACATTGTTTTTGTTTTAATTGCAATTCCGAAATCAGTAATAAGCAGATTCTTTTCCGACACTTACAACTCCGCAAATATTTTCAGAGACAGGATGACAACCGAATTTCTGCTAGGAACAACATCGATTTAGCTTAATCAACAAGTGTTGGCACACATATATGCCTGGTTTCAGTACGAATGCATTTCACCGGTTTTATGATATTTGTGTATGCTTCACTTTCATAGCCATGCATTGTTTGTGATTTTTATAATGATCAAAGATTAAAGCTTAGTTGCAGATTGTTTCGTCAAACGTTGACAAGACGTCAGGCATATAATAGTCTGTCGAGAATAACATTCGCATACATTTTTTATTTGTGTTTGACGAACTTTTGTGCAACTGGACATAAAATTAAAACTTTGCGACGAAACAGTAATGGAATATCGAACTACCTGTACCATATATTCAGTTTATTTATTTCTATACATAGTAAAAGATTTAGGAAATGATAAAGTTATTTTCGTAAAACATTATTTAACTATTGATAACATTGTTCCTTTATAAATTCATTATAAATTATATATGTCTAATAGCTACATTAGTGAACTATTGTATAATCGAGATTTAGAAGATTAAGGATTATCATTTTCTCTTCGACAAAATTTAGAATTCATAACTTTTCAATTACATAAATTATGCTATTCAAATAATTTTTGTTGTTATTCTTCTGTATAAGGTTCAACAAGAAAAGAGATATAAATTATAAACTGCGGCGAAGATAAATACGGTCAAATAAAGCATGGAATAAAGCGCAACAGAAAGAATAACGCGGGAGAGACTTGGACTGCAATTTCAGACAAAAATAAATATAAAAACATTGACGTATACCACAAGAGTTAGACATAAAACAAGTTGCTAACTCGCAACTATGGAGAATAGCATAACAAATAAGCAATATCAATAATGTTTTTCTTGGTATACATGCATATACAAAATTCCAATTTCCATGTTTCATTGAAGTTAAAAAAGCGAACGGATGTTTCAAGGAGAAATTGTTTTAAAATGAACTTATTCGTATCAACTAAGCCTGTCAATTATTTAACAGAAAAATGAAATACACTTAAAAAATTTGATACACACAGGACGTCATTCAAGGAATAGTCAGATTTGATTCAGGGAAGGTCAAAATGTGTATTTCAGTTAAAACCTCAGTATTAATATTTTTACAATACTTACTTATTACTTCGTATAAGAATGTAAAAAGATGTTATGGTAGGGGGATAAATTCATATTTAAATTAAAACCATTTAAATCATGGAAGGATGCCCACGAAGTTAATTGCGCAGATTAAATAATTTCATTTGCAATAAAAATTTCATTAGATGTTGGCATAACGAAAGACAGACAATTATTTTTTAAACTATCAATAAATTAACGCAGTTCATAAAGATATTTATTTATAAACTTTTTATTTAAAAAGATGTTCATACATAATTCAATTTAGTTCAAGTAAACCAATTTTTTACCTTATCTCTTTTAAGGTCTGAATTCTAAAAAAATGATGACATTATATTATTATACTTTTAAACATAGTTAACTTTTGCATTTTTGTTTTATGTTCAATAAACTTGTCTGCGTTGTATTAAAATTACATGATAATGAACAGGTCTCTTAGTTTTATGAAAATCATATATGTACGTAGCTGGGGTAGCTTTATTCGGGCGAGTATTTGCGTGTTCATTAAACTGGGGTCACACATTTAATTACAAGGCGACCTTAAGACTATCGGGTTTTGACGATAGCTTGATAATTCGATACTAAATTGGAAATCAAGAAACTCATGTATCAGGGATTTTGGGTACCCATGGTTTTCTAAATTAAGGATTACAATTTTGCAATACCAACCCAAACGTATCTATTGTGGAGACATTTTATTTTAATTTTATGAAGACAGAACATGACCTATAATCGTCATTAACTTATTTATACGCAGTATAAGTAAGTATTGTAATCATGAAAAATTTCGTTCTCGAGATTTCAACGGAAATGTACGTTTAGACCTTCTCTGAATCGATTCAAACTATTTTTGGAATGACGTCTGTGTGTGTGTGTGTGTGTGTGTGTGTGTGTGTGTGTGTGTGTGCGTGTGTGTGTGTGTCTGTGTGTGTGTGTGTGTCTGTGTGTCTGTATGCGCGCGCGCGTGTGTGTGTGTGTGTATGTATGTGTGTGTGTGTGTGTGTGCTCTACAGCCTAAACGGCTGAAGGTAAAATTATGAAACATTAAACTTAAGATTTGTATATGCCTCGCATGTGCACCTTCTATTTTTGAAAAAAAAATTCAAACCGGAAGTGCCTTTTTACTCTAGTAATTTTTTGCAGTTTCAGCAATTACTCAAAAGTAGTTACAGTTACAGAAAAATTGTATGAACAAATATTAAAGGTATTTATACTTCGCACAACTTTTGTTTGAATTTTTTTTCCAAAAATAGGAACTGGCTTCAAAATAATGGCTATTTAAATTTCTTCTTATTATATTTATTTATACATAAATATTATCATCTGCGCCTGTCAATTGCTTAACAAAATAGACTTAAATAATTTGAAGTTTGACTTTTTGTATTTATTCTAAGAAATATATTTAATGTAAAAGCGATCTAAAGGTTAGAACAAATATTATAAATTAGAAAAATAATGAAACTAGTATGTGGCGTAGCTCAAATGCGTATAAGAAAGTTCGGTGCATGAAACTGCAGATGTTTTATTTTAATTTTCTGAAACGTGATCATAAAATGTATATATTTTAAATGTAGCTGTAATACTGTTGCTGACATTAATAATATTAAAAATAATTTGAATATTTAAGTGATTCCAATCGTGTATATATTTAATATTATATTTAATTGGCAATGCCTAATTAATTGAAACAGTATAATTTAAATGGTAATGAGAATATCAAAACAAAGACATGTTTAGAAAACGACAGAATGAAAACCATGAGATATGAAAACGAAAAGAAGACTAAGAAAAAGATGAATAGATGATGTATGAAAAATATCGATTGAGAACTGAAATTGCAGTTGTGACGCCCGAATGATTTGTGTAATAACATAACTATAGCAACGCAATAAAACGTAGTGGATTTGCATGTTAGTTCAATTTTAACAGTAATGGAATGGCGTCTTCTATACTCAATATTCTAGGTGCTATTCCGAGTAATGTCAAATGTATTTACTAGACTACTAAATCATAGTTTGATTTATCAATAAGCAAATGAATATCATTTAAATTCTCTATTAACACTTATTAATGTTATCCCTTGTTATGAACATTTGTGCCATGGAAAATGGTCTTTTTTCATCATAGGTATTTAATAAAATTATGCTGCTTGATATCTTTACAATGTGTCAACAATTTTTTGATAGTAACTGAAGTAGAGAGGAGCAAACTTATACATCGTACGTGTTGAACATATTTATTTTTGCCGTGACACTGTTTTTTTTGGCAGGGAACTAGTCCATTTGTATAACAATAAAACGAAAAAGACATATAACTAAACCATAGTTAGAAAATGAAAACTGACAGAAATAATAAAATTTGATCATATAGAGCTAAAAAAAATCTTATTCTATATAAATCACTTCTACTACCTCATGATATAATTTAGATTTGCTGTAATTGTAATTTAATTATTAATTAACTGCTGTAGTGATTTATCCATTTCTTACGGTAATTTTTTAAATAAAAATACAGAAATGAGACTACAATTTATTATTATACGAAGAAATAAGTAATATTATATTAAAATAATTATATTATGCAATGATAATCGCTGGAAAATGCATCTTTCAGAGTTCAAGTTTAATTCAATTTATTTAAATAACAACTAAATTGCAAACCAAATCATGAAGACATTTTTTAAATAAAAATTATTTTAATGCATGTGTATATAATGTAAAATAGCGAGTACCATCACTATTCACTATTTGTTTTGAGAGTGTACTCTAGGTAATGAATAGACAATACGAAGTATGAATTATGGTTATGCCGTATTTCATCTTTAAAATAAATTAGATAAAACCGACTCTCCATTCTGCTTGTATTATAATGGAAGCCTGGAAATACGTCGTAAAGTTGTTAACAGCATAATACGAATTTTCCGATAGAAATTCATACGAACCACATATTTCCAGAACCAGGCGGTTTCCTCATTTTACAGATTACGTAAAATTGTTCTTTGATCTGTCAATTGGCATAAAAAGTAATTCTCTGGATTGATATTTAAAATAAATATTTTTAAAAAAATCTTAAACTTGTATTACAAACGTTCTGAATTCTAATAAATATTTTATTTAAGTTTCAGTACGTTGACGTCACTGCCTAACTATTATTTTTTAAATAATTGACACCACTGCAAGTATTTTTATTTAGTTAGTGATTATATTAGTTGTCAATATGTATTAAGTAATATTTGAGATTTAGTAGCTAAAATACTTTGGGCTGTCTGATTAATTTCAAATATGTTTTAATTCGGGGCTTATGTATGTCAAATTTAATTAAAAATATTTCCAATATTAATATTATACATCGAACTTAACAGCATGTGAAACAGTAATGAACACCGGCTCTGGCATACTTCAAGAAGAAATGGATTAAATTTATTGATAAAAACCTAAACCAAAACTTTTTTGAGTTGATAGCTTCAACTGGCAAAAAAGCGTAATTACATAAATTGGTGAACACAATATTTTATGGTTGTAAGGTGTAATCATTTAAACTGTTATTGAAAAATACTTTTCTTTCTTATATTTACAGAATGTCTAATTATATTTATATTTTTTAGGAATAACATTTTGTTTGCGTATTATTCTAACAAATATATGCAGAGAAATAGTATATTTGCAAAGATATATAATTTATTCAATATATGCATCCAGGAATAAGAAAATTCATCGCTAATATATTTTACTAAAAGTATTTCAGTTCTTAAATTCAAATATTTAAGTTGGCAGCAATTATTTATCTAACATTTCTTATTTTATTTGCAGCCCAGTTTATTCTTAAATAAAATATTATTTGGCTATATTTTGTGGTACAAATTGAAGAACATCAAATTGGCAATGTTTTTGTCTTTTAACTATAATCATTACTCTTTTCTTTCATTCAATTTTCTTTTATTTCTCAAAATGACCCTTGTATCTGTTTTGATACGTTTTCTCATTTATTTAGGTTGCGTGTCCGGAAACTACCGTCGGTTACACTTTCCCAGTTATTATCAACTGTGCAAAAACACTCAGTGGCATTGCCAAGTGTAACACAAAATGTACTGAAAATTTTTTTTCAATTGTTTTTTTTTAAATATATGCAGTGTCTTGCACTGAACTTTCTCATACAGGAATGTTAGTCGCTTGCTCGGTCACTCGTAAGACCAAAATTCGACCAGCCTTTTCTCCCTTCTGAAGATATAATTAAATATAAATAAGGGAACACAATTCATGGCACTTGTATTTTAAATTCATTAGGCACTTTATTTTTGGAGTTATTGGGCCCCAAAAAAAGCAACCACATTAAATATTGTTTTTGTAACATTATGAAAATTCAAAACAAAAAAATAGCAGTTATAGTAACTATGGCTTATTTATATAGAAATTCGTAAAACTAAACCAATGTTAAACATCTCACCTAGTTATGAGTATCGACGAAACTAATGCTTGTTCTTAATAAAATTTACTTTCAAATCTATAAAAATCAATAAAATACACAATCTGGTATTATAGTTTAATAGTTCAAAAGTAACATGTTTTTTAGTGCTTAATAAACAATATAGATATTAATCAACATTTGCTCAGAGAAGCACGCGAGAATTTCAACTATCGCGTAAACTTCCACGTATCATGCTCGATAATAATGACCGGCTGAAGTAATATGTAAAATAATAAATTTGTAAACTTTTCACTTGACTTATGTTTTATGTAAAACAGTCTAAATCATGATATTAATAAAGATTCTGTTTAATATTAAGCGTATTTTTGTATGTGCTAACGCGGGATAATAGATTTTTTACTACACTGCACATACATATTGTTTTGTTACTGATAAAGTCTAAAACCAAGCAAATGTATGGCATATTTGTTTTAGGAATTATAAAATACATACCCTAAGCACACACATTTATACCGTATAGTAAAATTTCTTTGTAAGTAACGCCCATGATCGTGTCACCGAGTTTCCACCCAAAACGAAAATTTTTATAATATAAATGATCTTATACTTCAGAATACTTCTATAATTAACAGTTCTATGAGTGTTTTATCATACATAAATATATAATAATAACCAAGTAATGTGTTTGTTACAGATAATAAGAATTTGCTATCTGCAGCATTTTACTATAATCTTATGTGGTCAATTTCATATCAAATACAATGTTCTTTCGATTAATGTTTATTACGATCTTATACGAAATAATGAAGTATTTTATTCATTAAAAACTCTTTTTGACCTTCTTCTGAATCGCGTTTGATTATTTTTAGAATAACTTCTACCTGTGTTTGTAAACGCTCCAATTTTACATTCAGCCGTTTAGGCTGTAGAGCGCCATTCGTCATTCCAAAAATAGTCAGACTCGATTCAGGGAAGGTCAAAAGGTATATTACGAACTAAGCATATGCGAGAAACTATTAATATTATATCAGGCGAAAAATATACAGAATAGATAAATAAAGATCTTTTTTACTTTATTAATGACCACCCGAAAGTAGAAATATACTTGGAACCGTGTTCAATCTTTATGAGTTTTAAGGGAATAAAGAAGCAATTTCTAAAGTTTTAAAATCTTGTCATTGGAGCAGTATTTTTTCCAATCGCATTTTTTACATTGATTTATATCTACTTAAGTATGTTTCGAACCAATTTAGAACCTATAAAAATTACATTGTTGTTGGTGAAACTATCGTCACAGAGCGCGATCCGCGATTATTAATATAAAATGAAGACAGCATTCGAAGTTCAATTGTTATAATCAATAAAAATTGTTTTCTACATATGTCATGTAATATTTTTGTTCTACAGTTAAAAACTATAGCAAATAAACGATTCTTTTGTAATCGAGGGTTTCTCGAGTCATTGCTTTCTTCACTAACTCTAACAATTGTAGTGGAGAATTATGATTTATTTAATTATGTGTTCGTTTGCTAATAAATAATTTATTTTTTTCGTTTTTTATGAACCTTTTTGTCTAAACAGATATACTGATAAAGATAGTTGAAAATTTTGTTTAAAATATGAATTGATGTGATAAAAAACATTTTCACTGCTGCTTACATGAATATATAATTCAGTTTGACTAAATATTAATCAACATTCATATTAATTTGAGGTGAGATTAACTGTCTCAAACTTTAGAATTTATTGTAAATTTTGACAAATTGAGATATTTTTTTGTTTTAAGACTTTGGTTCGTCATTGTCATCTGTTTTCATAATTACTTTACAGTTATACATATATTTTTAAAGTGAAATGAACAGCGAATAAATTTAATTTAATGAATGAGTTAGCGTCTGTTTTGTTCTTGAACATTATTTGACTCTTAGTGGACTGTAATTAATTTTTTTCCTTACACAATTAACAAATATCTAACTTTTGCTTGTAGCAAATGTATGTGGAAATGCAATTATTCTTTTTATGTGTTTCTTTTTTAAACTAAATTGCTAATTTGTAATTTAAACCAACTTAACTATTTTGGAATAATTTATTTAAGTCCTAATAATCAAATTATTTATTGGAATAAAGTGATATTTGAATTTAAACATATTATTTGAGTTTTAAACGTGATAACAATGTAAATTTTGATGCAATCGATTTTTTGCTTTGAATAATTGAAATTTATTTGCTATTTAAGATATTAAAATCCATGATGAACCAGATGCACTGGTGCAACATCAAAACAGTAATTATACAAAATTAAGTATTTTTAATATATTCTGTTTAATTTTTATTTTAATGTCAACCAAACTGTTTTTGTAGTAAAACATCTTTATGAATAGCGCATTTAGAGCATATATTCAGAATATTTTCACAATATTTTCGTATACTTCATCTGGAATAGGCTTTAGAAATGGAATCTAAATTATTAATACCATAATGAAAATTACGACGCATGTAATAATATAGCATATTGTGTACAATATTATTTGTAATCTATTATGCTGATTATAATTTGTTTCACAATATACGTTTATTGATCTGATCATATTGATCCATAAAACACTAATAATTTACTAATAGAATTGATGAAAAACTATAATATAAACCTTAATGATATTTTGTATAATAACTTTAACAATATTCCAAAAATAACTGACGCATACCAGTTCTGCTATTCTGTGCTAATTTTATGTATTGCACATGATAATTTTTATAAAATACCTAAGTTTTTCATCATTACTCGACGCATATTTATATATAATTTTTAAAATATTATAAACTGTATATGCTTTGATGTTTTACGCTAAAATGTGTTGACATCCAAAAATTAGTTTTTAAAATTATCACAAGCCAAAACAAGTCAAGACACAAACAGGATTGGAAAATGCTTACTATAATAGTCACAACCACAACGTTTATCATAAGCATAAATGTTATTAGAATATCTGCAGTGTCTAGCACTGAACTGACGTATACGTATTATATTTAGATAGGAGTCATATTAAAACTAAATTTTGAATAATTCAAGAAAACATAGAATTTATTTTCTGTAAGACAATTGACAAGAATAGTTGATTTGATTTGTCATGTTTCTTCTAAATATTAGCTGATTTAAGAGGATTAATGTAATTTATCCTTTAATCCTTAAACCGAGATAAAACGAGTATATACCTTAAAGTATGAGTGTTGCCCAAAAATAGCAAAAGAAAAAGAACCCATACATTTCGATCTCTAATAATTATTGAACTACAATTTTGATAAATTATTATTTGCATAAATTAAATTGTACAAATGGTCTAATGCTGAGAATATTACGAGTATAAAACAAACAATAGCTGTATTATACGCAAAATATGCACTGTCGGTTTATGATAAAGATAAAACTACAAGTAAATGTCCCTGTTGTCATGAAAACATCAACACAATAGTAGCAAGATTAACGCATAAACGTCATATTCCATCTGATTCAGTACTAATGCGGCAACATGTTGGCATTCAAATTTTGTTAATAGAAATGGCTAATACTCTTGTCCTTGTTCCGACAACAGAGTCATTTGTTCCAGACAGAATTGTGAAGCAAATATCATGCAATTGTAAAAGAGGTTACGAGATAAACTTTAGATAATCTTCGCTTTTACGATTCCGGCTATATCATTACTAATTTCGAACACAAAACTTTTTCGGCAGTTTCGGAGCTTGATGAACTGTGTGTGTTCGTGTATGCGTGTGTCCGTGTATATGTGTGTGTATGTGTGTGTGTGTCCGTATGTGTGTGTGTGTGTGTGTGTGTGTTTGTGTTTGTGTGTGTGTGTGTGTGTGTATGTATGTGTGTATGTATGTATGAGTAAGCGGTCTACAGCTTAAACGGTTGAAGGTAATATTACGAAACTTTAAACTTAAGATTTTTATATGAATGACAAAAAAATCTCATATTTTGGAAAAAAGATGTTTGCATAATAGTAATCAGCACAAATAAATATAATAAGAATCTTAAAGCAATGCTATTATGATTGTATATCCATCTGGATTTAATTTACATTAAGATTGTTCAAAATAGATATTACTATAATTCAATATTTTTATAATTCTTTTATTACATGCAAGTAAGCAATAAACACAGACACCGCTACATGAACGATAGAGCTTTGAATTCATCTTTGAAGCACGTTATACCTATATTATTAGTAATTTTGTTTGATACAAATATGATTAATAGTCTCTTTTATCTCATGTTAATAGTCTACATAAATTAGTTATAAACCAATCAGGAATAAAGCTATTGTGGGATACACACTCACAAAGTATTTATAGAACCATTATTTAAAAGACAAATTAATATTATATGTTAATTAAAAAGGTCAATATATTAAACAAAAAGTTTCGAAAATATAAAATAAATAAAAGGAAAATACCTATCATAAGTGACACAACGGAATAAAACTAGAAAAAAAATAAAACTAGAATTTATTTAAATATTAAGAGAGATAATAAATTTATTTTTATCTGATTAGACATCTATATCCATGTATTGACAGCTGTGCTCCTACAATTATCCTCCAGAAACGTTACATATTAAATCTTCTATTGTCATTGATAAAGAAATTGAAATTGACATTTTTTCCAGATGTAGTTAGCAATAAGTTCTTCATACACGTTTAAAAAGTGAAATGGTTCATATTAAATTTATTTATCAGTATAAAGAATCATTTATAGTTATAGATTTTGCTTCATGTTCAATGAACCATTAAATTATACAGTAAAATAAAGCAATGCAGTAATTAAGCCTTTGGAAAATTTTATAATAAATATTGGATTTTCTTAAACATATTCAACTTTTAATTTAATAGCAAGAATCTTTATGATTTTGTTTAGATTTACTTATGTATACTTAACTACTCCTCTAGATATTTAAATTGGCGTGACATATCCACTAACTCCACTAACCTATGATGTATTTCCTAGGATTAAATAAATTGAATCGAACGTAGGGTAAGTGCTGAGGCTGGGATATGTGCCGCTTTGTCATAATTTAGTAATATGTGGGATACCTTATGGAAGAATATTATTTCAAACTGAATTTTCATCAAATATACTTAAAAATATATCATTTGTATTTCATATTTTAAGAGAGGAAAGAATCTTTAATATCATCATTATGATTTAGATTTTTGCAATAAAAGGTATATTAAAAGTTTTATAGCAAGTATGTAAAAATTTTAATTAATAATAAAAGAAATATGTATTTGGTTCTAAAAAAATGTCGATTTTAATCTTGTATATCGAGTAGGTATAATAAAATTATTTTAATTATCATGAAAGTCTATTCTAGCTCATCATATTTTATTTACTTTTTTTACGGTTTCTGTAATTATTCAAAAATTGTTGCAATTATAAGGATAAAAATTATAGATATTAATATTTTGTACAACTTTTATTTAATTTTTTTTTTCAAAAAAGGTACCGAAAATAAGAAATTGGCTATTGAAATTGGTTCTTATTATAATTATTTGTCAAGTGTTTAACAGAAAAATAAAAAAAAACTTAAATAATTTGGAGTTTGACATTTAATATTTATTCTCTAAATAGTAAAATCTAGTTCAAACAGATAATAAACAAAAATCTTTATCTAAACATTTTTTTATCGATTATAATTGATGATGATACAAGCTAAAACAGTTGAAACATGAAATTTATAACAACGCTATAAACAGCATACGTAGTTTAGTTCTCTTAGCTCGATACTTTGAATAAAATTTGTTCAAAGTTTCAAAAGTATTTAAGAAAATAATGTTACAAGAAAAGGAAGAAAGATTAATAGCCCACGCAAAATTAATGAAATATGGTAAAAATTTGGCATCATGCTCATATATTTTGTAGCCGAGATTTATAGATAGGTATTGGATGTCGAGGAAAATGAAATCACATCTCACTTCACCAGAAAACTAATGAGAAGTCAAAAACCTTAACATTGCTTATCTATTTCAGAAAATACGTCAAAATGTGGCAGATAATGGAACTTAATATAAATGTTATGTTAATTCAAATAAATACAAATTCGTTAAAATTACAACTTTGAAAAAATCAAAATCCTTATTTATGGTGCGCTTTAAAGATAATCTCTAATATTATTTTCAGCAGTGAATCCTCAATGGTGATTTTTACGTCTATTCTATGCATTATGATAACAATGACAAATTCAAAAGTGAAGATGCAGAAACATAGTTTTCTCACATAGTTTCAATACATTGTTATAAACGGATTGCTCATTTGGATGTAAGTTGACTAATGTACTTAAAGTGTGTACATATGTATGTATGTACATACATACCATATCATTCGAGTGAACTTGTCTGTAATATTTACGTCTGTGCGGCATCACACAAACTTATTGGTGATTTCTTCGTCCTTACTGTGTTATTTTATATGAACTTTCTATTCGTAACGTATCATCTACCGACCATCTTTCTGGTGGTCTTTACCATATCTTGAACGCCATTACTTCTACGTATCTTAATTAATTTGTTTATCTTTTAAGCTTTATTTTACATCAAGAAGGAACGGTGAATGCATCAACATTAAACACACACACACACACAAACATTTATATATATATATATATATATAAAAATTTAGTTTACATAGATAATACGCATGATATGAATGAACGTGCAATGTGGGTCATAGACTGTAAAGTTTCATTACAACGTGTTATTGCTTATCACACAATGCTTTTGTCTTGTCGCCAAGAATAGGGGTAAGTTATTTTCGCACAAGTATGTTGATACAATTGTAAGTGAAAAGTGTATATGTTTTGTGTGTGTTTGTAATACTATGCACTTTGTTACGTAACTTACCAAAGATAAATTAATAAATCATGAATAAACAAACACGAGAATATTACGGATAGTAGTATATAATGTGTATCAATTATATTTCTTGTGTTTTGCCTAACTATATACAGATAATATATAATTTAGATAGGAAATTAAAAACTTCAAGACAATATAATTTTTCATTACATATTTTCAGATAAGCTAAGTACTTTAGAGTAATAATTCTTCAAAACTACAATTACTTACCTTTGAAACATCTCCTATTATTTCGTACCATCGATGTCAAAACCCATATTATTATTGCTAATTATATATTTCAAAGACCTCTCAAAATAATAATAAACCTCTAAAAAATTCCATGTTTGGTTTGCCAAACCCAACATTCACTACCATACATCAACGATATCACAAGTACATCATTGCACATAGTCTTGAATCATTAGAAATATAAAAATGTATAATTTTACAATCTTCTCTCAATTTCGCAACCATACTTTCCATCGCTAGAGAATAAGCAACCCAAATTAAAAAAAAACTGTTTAACTTGCTCTAGTCGATTGTCGTCCAATTACCACTGTACACACTGTAATATTTAAACAAATACACATTATCTTTACATTGCTCTTAAATAATTTCTCAGCAGGCTATTCAATGAAGCAAAAGTTATATCTAATGTAAATGATCAGATATGAAATTACATAAACCTGTATAATTTGCAGTCTTGATCAAATATAATATTGTATATAGCCACATTTCCGGGCACATATATTCTTTTATGAAACTATATTATTAGTTAAAGTGGCTGCATCGAAATGCGGTGTTTGCTGATTAGAATTACGTTCACGGATTAATGTTGAAATTGAATCAGCACTTAAATTACTTTAGTGAGTGGAGAGACTTTACTAATAATATGAAACAATAATAATGATAATAAATGCTTTATTGGGCAGGGTTCAGCAATATGGTGTTCTTCCACTCAACTTATAATATTGTGATAAATAAATAGATTACAATTGTCATTATACGTACATATGTACATATTTGACGAAGTACCAAACAAAATGATAATAAATACATGCAAAATTAATATACATTATTAATGAAATATTGATTTACGAAATAATGAATCGAAAGTATAGATATATCATTGCATTAAATGTAACTTTATTTAAAAAAAAGGAGTATTTGTTATCCTACCCACTGTATTTATAATAAAGGATTGATCATCGGATGACGGATAAATACGAAAGAATAAAAACGCTTACACTTTCGTATTTATCCATCATCCGATGACCAATTCTTTATTTTATTCGAATGTTCATAGATACTAGAAAATTCGTCTTTTGAAAAAAATGTATGGCAAAGTATGGAAATATAGGCCATGTTGATTGGATTTTGAGTGTGTACAAGACTTTAAACTTAAGATTTGTATATGGCTGGCAAGAAAAAAAGTGTTTCAAAGGTTAGTAAAATATTATAAATTAGTATTATAATAAAAATTTAAATATATAATACAAAATACGTATAATAAAGTTCAGTGCAAGCCATTGTGGATATTTTAAATAAAGGAACGAAGTATCTTAGGAATGCAGTCCATGTTTTACTTATTATTTTTTAGAGTGTGGATAAAAAACATCGATTGCATACCTAAGATACTTCGTTCCATTATGATAAGGAATGACTAATAGTATCGAAGCCCTTATTACAGTCTAAAAGTACAAGAACAGTGATTTTGTCAGTCACCTATACATTAACATACATTATGGAGAATAGAGGCTTTTACGAAATCCTGGCTGCAAAAGTGAAAATAGATAATGTTTTTTTAGTTGATAGTTCAATTATTTTAATTATGTTGTCAATTTAAGGACAAACAATCGAATAAAATAACAACGAGTACAAAAACAAAAAATTATTAAAAAGTTCTTATTTATTTCGATGAAAATGTTAGATCAATAAGTTGCAAACAACTTCAAGCTCTTTGATAATTAAATCGGACAGCTCTCCCATAGCACGCGAGTACTGGTGGCTGGATCCATTATGTACCCGTACCTTCCCATAACGTTTATATTTTTAATATGTAAGCGTTTAAATATTCCCCCCACTCTTCCTAATTCACAGAGTTTAAATAAATAATGAATAAAAAACGTATGATGATTTCTTTACTTATAAATATATAATATAAAAAATAATATAACTATTATGAACTGCTACAAAGTTAATTGAAATACACTAGAGATTGTGCTTGACCAAGGGCGTATTTTTTTTACAAATATGAGTAATTAACATCAAAAACGTAAACTGTGTGTTCGAAATACTAACAAGGAAAATTACCTGCGCAAGATGTAAAATGCACGTTCGCAGTTTTGTCTATTAAAAATATATCATACACCGTACCACATTTTACAGAGGAGATATGTTCATGAAGCAATACAAAAAATAATTAATTAAATTTACCGCTTACCGTTTAGAATTCGTAGTACACATGCGATTCAGTTGAGGAATATGATCCTATGTTCATATTCCTCAACTGAATTTTTCCTATCTAGAAAATATAATTATTACGTTTTGTTTTTGAATTCCGCTATAGTAAAATTCCGGATAAAATAATAATAATAATAATCATTTCAGGTTATGATACTGATATTAATTCAATGAAAAAGTAAAATTTTACGCTCAACAAGTAAAATTATTTCCCCTAAATATAGTTATTAAGTAATTCTGATATAATGATTTTTAACTTTCATTCGCTAGTAATGAAATAAATTCAAAATTAAATTAAATTTATTTAACGAATGGTAACGCGAAACAATTAACTAATTTTGAAATGTTTACCCGCATTTGACTAATATGGCCTAATTATATTAATGGAATTTAAAGTTATGTCTTACTTAAAATAAACAATATCGAATCAAAAAATCATTTATCATGATATAAACATTGATGTAATTTTGTTTTTCTGTTTAGTTAAAGCCTTTAAAGACTTTAACTAGCATTGATGATGTCGGAATTTTATATTTATATATCATAATTTGCAAACATAATTTCAGACGAAATTCTTACCAAATCATACGCCATCAAAACACATTTCTAACATATAGCTGACCTAAATTTGTATTTATACACTAAAAGTCAACAAAAGACATTTAAATCATTTCTAATGTAATATGGTAATGGATACGTTGTACTAAACCAATATATTAGTTACGCATTCGGTCCTTAGACATTACTCTAAAATCTAAGTGAAGCAGTAGTTTTCCTTGGATAATTTTATATTTTATAGCGTTTATATTACTAATGGATACATTATATCTGATAATTTGATTTGGTGCTAAAGTAATAATAAATTTCCATCCTCTTTTAATTCATGTACTACAGAGGATTCTCTTTTTTACCAAGTTTAGTTTTGGTCTACAATTAAACGCTTGACTATGAATATTTAATTTTAAATTGTGTGCTTTTCAAGAAACATATTAGTTAATTTAGATCAGTAATGTTTTATTTTGTATAGGATTAAAATTCAAATTGCGGTAAAGCAACAGTATTACGGTTGATTAAAATTGTATTAGTTAACTAAACCAAGGTCAAATCACCAAAATACGCAATTATTATATTATATTTTTACATTTTATTTGTGATGTATAATTCTTTGCATGGCAAGTAGAAATTTGTTTCCATTTAAATAGTTCTAATATAGTCTTCATGCTTAGAATTTTTTTGTAAAATGGTGATAAAAATAAGCCGAATATTATATAACATAAATATTAAAAATCGCAATTATTGATAGGATTTTATTGCAAAATGTGCACACATATTGCATCGTACCAACGGTCATAATCAGGCGATCAACGAGTCAATAAATTATATAAACATGATTTCAGGAATAAAATAGAATAAACGATCGCAATGTTACAGAAATTGAACCTGTTGCAGAAGCGATGAAGATAAACAATATTATATACAGTAGCACCAGTATAATTATACAATGCCACACACTCCCTAGACACCTGTAAATAGACAACCTTCAACTAGATCTCATATCGTATTTTCTGCATTTGCATATTCTTGTTTACTGTGAACTATACGTTTTGGGAATGTTTTTTTTTTTTGCTTGAGGGAGTGAATATGTGGGAGTATAACTGTCAACGCTATGCTACCAAAACTGTTAAAACTATAATCAGTAAGCTTTTAACTTAAGATTCGTATATGAATAACGAAGTTTGTGTTTATTTTTCACATAATAATTACTATGAACTATTATTATATGCGAATTTTTCAAGTAATGTATTTTAGTACCTATATTCCTATCCTATACCAACTACGTATTAAAATATCCAG
Source organism: Nebria salina (assembly GCA_944039245.1). Classification (NCBI taxonomy): domain Eukaryota; kingdom Metazoa; phylum Arthropoda; class Insecta; order Coleoptera; family Carabidae; genus Nebria; species Nebria salina. The sequence goes on along the minus strand of OX063273.1, from coordinate 10,133,362 downwards.
TGCGGTGCACTGCAGATATTTTTTCAAAGTAACATTCAGCCTATACATGTTATTTTATTGAAAAATTATTGCGATATTTGTGTGATTGTGTTTTATTTTATTCTAAGTCCAATTAATGATTATAAAAACTACAAATTATTATTTTAATATTTGATTTAATATTTATTCGAATATTCTAGTTTCAAATAATGTGCAGCACTGCACACCGTCAATCAGTGCTGCAACGCAGTTAGTACGGCGTGATGAAAAACAATAAATTATCATTTATTGTCGACTGAACACACGATACTTCTAAAAATGATAAATATATATATATATTATTTTATTTTCCACTGCCCGAATGTATTGTATAAGAACTGAATTTCATCAGTACTCTTTTTCCGTAACATACTCAGAATTTAAATTTATTGATAGAAATGTTCCTTTTTACACAAAAAGTTTAAATGGAAAAGTTGTGTGGAATATACATATTGTTAGTCTTCAGTATTCGGCCTTATGTTTATGCTGTGCCTAATAATATTAAATGTGTCGAATGGGTCGAATAGCTATTTATAATTTTATTATTAAAATATACAAATCATCCAGCACTATAAAATATTCATTTGGAGGAAAAAAATCTATCTATTTAATTATTGCACAAACATTGCCGTTTCATATACTCAAAGCTCGCTTTCGGAGACCTTTATATACTTATATTATTCGAAACATCGCACAAGCCGGAAAATAGACAAAAAATTGTCTTTGTAGAATTAAAATTTGCATTTTAAGGTCTGCCTTTTTTTTGCGGGCCTAATATCTCCTAAACGACGAAACTGATTAGAATAATGAACAGACTCAATCGAGAAGCTATATAAAATATATACCAAATTTGACTGAAGTCGGTTCAGTACCTTCAGAGGAGAAGAGTAGACAAAATTTTGTCTTACGAGCTTACGACTAGCGAGCGAGCAACCAACATGTTATAATATATCAAGTATATGACATATTTACATTTTTGCAATCAAATCGACAATTATATAGACAAAATAAACTTAAGCTCTTCCGTATTACTTACGGTGAGCTTAAAAGTTCATAATATGTATGTTTATTATTTCGAACTTCGAATATAAATATTAAAAAAAAACTATTTAAATATTGTGGGCTCTTTATTGCTTTTTATCAGCAGATATTTATCTTATAAAACACCTCTTAAAATGATTCTAAAAATTATTTAGAAAAGATAAACAAAAAGTAATATTCTTTCCGTTTACTTATTCTATCACTTTTGCTTCGGCTATGTCATATATTATAACTAGAATATATTCGATATTTCTACTTATTTGAATTGAACTACAATTATTCGGCAAAAAGTTTCATATAGTTTCAAATAAAAGTGCCCAACGCTCGTTAAAGTATATTGTTTAGTTACTTTCATTTATGTTTAGGTTTTGTATTCGCAATAATGTTTCTATTTTCCGGTAAGTTAAATTATGTTTTTATTCCTAACTTTTCGAGGATTAACAATTTTTAATTAATAACTCTATTAATATTAATTAATTTTGTTTCTATATTAGAAATCAAAACTAAAATTTAAATATTGTTAAGCACACATTTATTGTCACATTATTTATTTACTAAATATATAAATAATAAAATCAGTAAATTAGATTGGAAACAAATTATTTTTACCAATCACTCATGCAGCAAAAATGATATCCAATATAACACAAATTTCCTATTGTAACAAATATATTTTAGGGTAAACATAAAATATAAACAGAGCTAAAAGCAAATATTTAGGGGGTAGCGAGATAGCGTGTCATCGATGGCCAGAATATTTAAAAACCTATACATCTATTTTGATATAGCTAGAACTTTTTTTTAGAAACATCTGTAGTAGACTTTCTTTTATATATAGTACGTATATTGTGTTTGTATAGGAGAATAGAATTTTAAATATTAAAATATTATTTATTACACGCTATAAGAAATTATAAAGGGTTTTTACTTTCTTATACGCAGTATAAGTAAGTATTGTAATCATGAAAAATTTCGAACTCGAGATTTTAACGGAAATATACGTTTTGATCTTCCCTGAATAGGTTCCGACTATTTTTGTAATAACGTCTATCTGTGTGTGTGTGTGTGTTTGTGTGTGTGTATGTGTGTGTGTGGGTGTGTATGTGTGTGTGTCTGTGTGTAAGTTCTCTACAGCCTAAACGGTTGAAGCTAAAATTATGAAACTTTAAACTTAAGATTTGCATATGTCTGAGGTTTGAAAACAATATTTCGACCGGAAGTGCATGTTTACTCTAGTCATATTTTGCAGTTTCTGCAATTACTCAAAAACAGTTGCAGTTACAGAAAAATTGTTACAGTAAAAATTATAGTTATCAGAATTTTGTACAACTTTTATTTGAAACTTATTTTCCCAAACGCTACCGGAAACAAGAAAATGGCTCTTGAAATTTCTTCTTATTATATTTATTTTTACATAAATCGTATCATCTGCGCCTGTCAATTGTTTATCAAAAAAAAAACAAAATTGACTTAAATAATTGGAAGACATTTTATATTTATTCTAAGAAATATATTTAGTGTGAAAGTGTTCCAAAGGTTAGAACAAATATTATAAATTAGAAAAATAATGAAAATAGGATGTGATTTAACCCAAAAGCGGTGCATGACACTGCAGATGTTTTAGTTTATAAATGAATAAAATATTTTCAATATTTTTGAAACATTTTTCACTAAATCTATTTGAGATATTAAATATTAAAAGTCAAATAATTTGAGTCTATCTTATTTTTCTGTTAAACAGTTAACAGGCATAGTAGATACGTTTTATTAAATATAATCTCCCATATCCACGTAAGTATAGCAATATAAATAAGAAAGAAATTCAATTTGTAACTGGTACACTTTTTGATGAAATTTTTCATTTAAATTGTAAGAATTTTTACTGTATGTGCAGCCGTTTCGAAGATATTGCAGAAACCGCAAAAAATGACTAAAATAAACATGCACTCTTATATTCTTTTCAAAAACAAAAGGTTCTCTTGCCAGGTATATGCAAATCTTTAGTTTAAAGTATCATAATTTTTCCTTCAACCGTTTAGACTATAAAGCACTCACACATTCACACCCACACACACACTGACCAAAAATAGGTTCAATTAAGTAAAGGTCAAAATATATATATCCGTTAAAATTTCGAAATTGAATATTTTCATGATTTGAAATTCTTATACTTCATATAAGAAAATAAAAAATAGTAGTAAAATTTAGAAATAATGGTTACGCGGTTCACAATCAACGAAAACGTATAAAAAGAGACTCGTAAATGATATAATTATCTTCGTTATTTTAGTAATTAATTCAAAGTAAATATAAAATTAGACTAGTATCTTGAAAATAATAAAATCGTTGTTGATTATAGACTTATAGCTTATATGGTTTCACTAATGTCTTTAATCTTATTTCTTAATTATAGCGACTATTTATAAAAACCAAGTTGACAGAATTTTTTTTTTGTATTTATTTTTAAAATATATTTATCCGATATTGGTAAACATAAAAATTCACTATCGCTTAAAGCCTAAGCTCAATAGCCATTCATAGCAAAATGTCTTATTAAATATTTAAAAATTAGAGGGTCGTTAATTAACAATGTTAATCTCAATTGTAAAATATTTTAAGAAATTTCACTGTTATAGAATAAAGTACCAGGGTTTCTCCTTCAATAGGCTGAAGCCATTATATGACGTCTCTTATAATATTATAAATACTACAATGCAAGTGGTTGACCCTTAGAAAATAAGCGCTCGCTTATGTCGATAAAAAAAAATTCCAGTAAGGTAATGAAAATGAAAATTTCAATATTGTCTAAACATTTCCAAATACAATAATCTATATTTGGTTCGTTGTATACCGAACAAAATCATGTTTAAATTCATATATTTCGAATGACAGCGTTTGGAAATTTTTTTTATACAAATCCAACTGTCTTTGGTATCAGTTAAGAAAATTGAAAATTTTAAATATTTGTATCAAATATACCTACTTATATGAAAATTAAATAATAAATGAAAAATACATTTTTCTGTATCTCTGTATCGCGATCCAAACATTTTTTAAATGCTCGACAATAAATCATATCACAATTATATTAAATAACTAATATACATAAAACGCGACATGCTCATTTATTTTTCTGGTTTTTACGTTAAAAATGCCTAACAATTCGTTGATAGAAAAACAGCATAAATAATTTATTTGTCATATGAATTATTAAAACCTAAATACGAATTAAGTCCAAATTTTTGATAAGTATCAAAAATAAATATTTTATTCTAGCATTTCAAGTCATAATAATTAATCATAAAAAAAAAATTCCGGTGTAGTTTATGAAAGTTTAGTTGCAGAAAATCACTTTGAAAAAATATAATAAAACTGACCTTTTATTGGCGATCCCGACTGGATAAATCTCAAGTAGAAACAACGAAGCGTTGACAATTGTTGAATGCGATACAGCAACGGCACGAATATGGAAAACTGTTGATACGATCACGAGTACACAAGTTGCCGGTGTAAATGATTTTCTTCGTTCGCTTCCAGAACGACGTATGACGCGTGGTTCACAACTGACGTTCGCACGCCACGCGCCCTTATTATAACATAAACTTGTGACCAATCACAGTGTTGATGCGGCCAACGTTTTGTTTTATTCCACCAATCAGGGCAGCCCGCGAAAATAAACAAAAGTCATTCAAGGAACGTATTCACATGACAGGGTAACACGCTCGTGGGTACATTGTTTGATCATTTTACGTATTTTCACTCCGTACAGTGATTGTTATTTTCATACAAAATGCAACTAAAAGCTTTCATTTTATATTGCCAGTACTGCTGTAATTATATCTTTACGAGCGGTTTATAACTTTTATCTAGAATGGGGGTAATATTCCAGGTTTATTTGTTTTGTTATTTGTTTTAAGTGGATGAATGTTCGTAAATGATTCGCTTGTTAAAATAAAAAGAATATAACTTTGTTTATAATGGCTCAAGGGTTGACGCTTTTACATTTTGTCTTGTGTTAGGTCTGGTGTCTTTGCATGTCTGGTATTATTTTTATCTTCGACATTAAATATGATGTATGTGATATGTTTCTTTCATAATATTGCACTATTACGTCTACGAGTCATAATTGCTAATTAATTAGAATTTTGGTGAAAGTTCACATTACACCGTGTTGAACTATTGCTGTTATATATTCCTAACGTATATAGTTTTACGTTTTCATGGTTTCATATACATTTATATTTTCAAATAGATGATATGTTGAAATGGCAATTATATAAAGACGTAAAGCTTGTATACAAAATATTTCAATTGAAAATGCATTTCTTGATACATGTAGCTTTAAGGCACGTTTTATCCTTTTTTATTTTCATCGGTTTTCTTTTATTGTTGTGGTTCTTTTATTTCAACTGTTTTATTTGGTTGCTATTGCTACGTTGATGGTTCATTAGAATAGGTCATATAGTTAATCAGTTAGTATGTAAATTACGAATAATTAAATAAAGAACGTCAATTGCAAATGTTTGTAACTGATACAGGCGTTTGAGGCAACTACTATTTTTTGTTTTCTGTGGAGTGCTCTACGACTTCGATTTGTTTATTTAAAAACATTTTATCAAGATTTTTATACGGAAATTTGTGGAGAAAAATATCATATTTTTTCTAAACGCTATTATAATGTTAATTTTCAAAAAATTTCGGTACGAGAGTTGATTTGTTATTCTTCAAAAAAGTTTATTGGACATATTTTTATTTTTAATCAGACGGCTACGCGATCTTGCGGCCATGTCGTGCATCAGCCTTTTTCATCCCATTTCAAAAATATCTGCAGTGTCATGCACCGAACTTTCTTATACACATATGGGTTAAACCACATCGTAGTAACATTACTTTTCTAATTTATAATATTTGTTCTAACCTTTAGATCGCTTTTACACTAAATATATTTCTTAGAATAAATGTCAAACTTCAAATTATTTAAATCTATTTTGTTAAACAATTGACAGGCGCAGATGATACGATTTATGTAACAATATATATAATAAGCAGAAATTTATTTTGAAACCAGTACTTTTTTTGGAAAAAAGATTCAAACAAAAGTTGTGCTAAATATAAATATCATTAATTTTTGTTCACAAAAATTTTCTGTAACTGTAACCATTTTTGAGTAATTGCAGAAACTGCAAAAAATGACTAGAGTAAACATGCACTTCCGGTTGGAATATGGTTTTCAAAAATAAGAGGTTTTCGTGCCAGGCACATACAAATCTTAAGTTTAAAATTTCATAATTTTCTCTTTAGCCGTTTGGGCTGTAGAGCGCTCTCACACACAAACACACACACACACACAGACGGACGTCATTCCAAAAATAGTTGGAATCGATTCAGGGAAGGGCAAAACGTATATTTCCGTTAAAATCTCGAGTCCGAAATTTTTCATGATTACAATACTTATTTATACTGCGTATAAGAAAGTAATATTAATTCCCGTTTTAGCTGTGCGAGTTAGAAAATTACTGCTTTTTAACTCTAGAGAACTAGGCTACCCCCTTAATTGTAATATTATGAAACTTTAAACTTAAGATTCGTAGATGTCTGTCAACCTTTTAATTTTGAAAAATATATTCAAATAAATGTGGTTGTTTACTTCTGTCAATTTTTGCAGATTGTACAATATCACAATACTAACAGAATAGTTTTAGTAAAAATGAAACATATTAACATTTTGCACAACTTTTGTTTGAACATATTTTCCAAAACTGAAAATAGCTATTGAAATTTCTTATTTTACTTCTTGTACAGTAATCGTATCATCTGTGCCTATCAATTGTGTAACAGAAATATAAATATAATAATTTGGAATTTCAGATTTATTATTAATATATATTTTGTGGAAAAGTGTTTCTAATCTTAGTAAAATAAGATGAATATGATATTATCTAACCAAAATAGGTATAAGTAAGTGTAATGTGTGCACTGCTATAAGGAATGTTCCCTCTTCAGTATGTTGTGTGTTGTCAGTGTGCGTGGCCGATATTATTTGTGTTTTGTATACCTATAGCTAACCTGGCCGTACCTGTATTTGAGTATAATGATCAAACAGATATACTTTTTGAAAAAAAATTTCTAACAAAATTTGTGCGAAATATTTTTACTTTAAACGCAGACGATTTGCTGATATTTCAGAAAGGACAGAAATTGAATATGGTAAACATGCACTCCTGGTTAGAATATTTTTTGTCAAAAATGAAAGATTTTCTTGTAAACCATATATTTATAATTTTAACTTCCATATTACCTACTAACTGTACAAATTCACACTTATACACATATAGGTATATACACACAAATACACAAACACATACACATGCTCACAAGCACACTCAAACTGTTCGAACTTGCCAAAATCTCGAACCCAGGTTTCAAGATTAATTTCCTAAAGTCTATTCCGACTTTGAGCTGATGTCTGTGTTCGGGCTCATTTATCCAAGCTGGATTCTGAGTTCAAGTTTGCGTTTTTAAGCTTGAGAGCACATTCTATTCTTAAATTTTCCTTTCTATATCCATTTTTCATACAAATACAAATTGTATAAAACATAGTAAGAAAAATGTAAAGGAATGCGCTACCATGTATTGTTCAGCATATTATATTTAGTAATGAAAATTAAATACAAATTTAACTTTCCAAATATAATCAAAATTTGTCTCTTTTTTTGGAAAAATTTTATTACCTTCTTTGTTCGAGTAGCAATCTTATTATTTTTCTTTCTTTTGTATGTAGTGAAAAATAAAAATAAAAATATTAGAACTTAACCCATTAGCTGCCGCGATCTCCATTTGGGGATTTAATGACTATAAGTTGACAAGACAAGAATATCAGGTACCTTTAACAGATTCATATTAGTTTGTATACATCAGCCAATATATGTAATAGCACGTGGTCTGACTTTTGTGTTCCGTTTGGCTGCTGTAAATAAAGCAGCGGAAATGCGCTCGATGCCAAATAAACGTGCGAAAACAATGTGGAAAATGTAATGTTGGTTTTCATGTAGAGTGTATGGAAATATGGCATAAATAATCTTTACATAATCTATGTATTTAATGTTATTAGAATGAGTAATAAAATAATGTTCTCAACTTATTTTTCTACATGATATCTGCCACGATCCCCATTTTGGACAATCTAGATAATTGTTGATATTTTTAAAACACAAAAATTTTAACTTTTACAAAAAAGTTTTTGAAAATGAAATTTTAACGCCGTAACAAATAATTAATAGTGCATGAACATTCATTGAATATTACTAGCGATATCTATTTTTGCATTTATAAACTATGACAAAATTAACAATGATATTAATTGTTATATTGCTTAAATATATTATTTATTTATACAAATATTCGTCAATTCTAAGGAGCATTAGCAATAGGAATGCATGTTTTTAATTTGTCATTCTAATACAAGTGAGGGAACACTAAAATAGCTGATAAATATGCATTTATTATTTTCGATGTCACTTTAACACAGTGTTAAATTTGTTTCAATACGATTTGTTTAAACAGCTGTCGGATTAAATTTTATTATCAGAGCTAATTTAACATCAATCTATCTTTCAAGTACTGTATAAAATATTACTCAAAGTTAATAAATAAAATTTTCATTGATATTTGAAAGGTTCTGACTAAATTTTAATATATCTTCGACACGGCTGTACTTTCAGCGAACATTGTCAAAATTGTTGCGAAAATACATAAAAACAGTACTGTTGCTGTAATCTGATTTATCTTTTTTATTTGCGATATTATTACGAGATAAATGGGTAGTGGTGAATGCATAACTTTTAAAACGCGTTTTTGCAAATTGCTTAAATTTGAGTTCTTGCTGCAAATAAATGATACTTCACCCGTGCCTAACCAGCGATATGAAGAATGTCACGGGCGTATATAATACAATCATTTTTAGAGGTGAATGCTTAAAAACAATATAATAGTGTAAATAAGAGCGTATATATAACCAGTGAACATGAGAGCTAAATTGTGATCGATATAGCATACTCCAACGCTCATATTCTTACCTTGATATTTTTCTCAAAATGAGTACATCTCATATACATAGTGTTCATTACTGTCCAAGAAAGAAGCTTATACAAGCAGACATACAGGATTGGTACCGTTCCATACAAAATTCCCTAGATGTTTGCCAGAGGCGTTCCAAATTAAAATTCTATTGTATACGAACGAGAAAAATGTAAACGCGCAGCTATCAACTGTCAAATAATAAAGCTTTATATTCAATAACTTTGCTACGGATTTTCAGTCTCACCGACGTGATATAAAAATATTTATAATATCCCACACTGGACTTTCTTATACATAGCAGCGTAGATAAGAATTATATAATACAAATTAATTGAATTCAAGAAAATATAATTTATTATTGTGACCAGAAATTATTTTACAAATAAATAATTTAGTTAAATTATTTTTTGTGAGTGCGTGTGTGGGTTTATCTGTTTGTGTATGTATATTTAACCAGAAATATCTTTTTCATGTATTTCATGTTATTGGTATGAGACGGACACATAATGCATAAATTTATTGTTCAGCTATATGATAGCGATGAGATAAACCTTACAGGATAATATTTCTCATATATCATTCTGGATCTTGCACTTTAATCTGATAAGTTGCAAATCCTATGTAGAAGGTGATTAAATCACTCAAGGAGATGGTGAGGGTATGAAATAAGTAAAGCAATTCAATCTCCGGATAAGCAGACGCTTTCAAAATATTTTAACAAGCATAACTCTTCGTAGCCTAACTTATAAAGTAAAAAGTGAACAAAATAATGACGCATATAAAATTGAATGATGCAAATAGCATTCGTATTCTATGTAGCAACTATAATCATACTAAATAAAAAATTCTCGTAAAAGGAATAAGCATTATCGAAGATTACAAAATCAAAAACATTGTACTAGCTGGATATATTTTTTCGTTCTGTGTGACTTTTTATACGTAAAATTAGATCAATAAACAAATTTTAATGTAATTTAAAACCAGAAGAGGGTTACTAATTTTCTTCAAACAAGAATATCATTTTGTTGAAAAAAACATTTAAATCTTAAGTGCATGTTTACTCTAACATATTTTGTCATTTCTGCAATATTTAAGAAGCTGCATTTATAGCAAATACAGTTTTTTCTAAATCAAAGATATTAATAGGTCGCAAAGCATTTGTTTGAAAGGTTTCTTCAAAAAGTTTTTAGAACACTTTTAAATTTCTTATTAATTATAGTGAGATGTCAATAATATATATCAAGAAGGATATGCATTTGGATGATGGATAAATAAAGATTTAAATGCAATCTTTACTACATACATTTTTCAGTAATACCCAAAACGTATGAATTAAAAGACTGAATTTAATTCTTCATTTATCTATCATCCGAATACATATCCTTCTTTCTCATTTATGTTGTTATAGTTACGTAGGTACGAGAAATTATTTTTAAAATATTAGCAATAGCTTGCACTGAACTTTCTTATCCATATTTCGTTTAGATAAGAGGGAAATTCAAATATGTATTTTTATTAATTTATAATATTTTTCTAATCCTTGAAATACTATTTCTCTAAATATATGTCTTATGATAGATTATTTGAGTCTATTTTATTTTTCTGTCAAACAATTGACAAGCACAGTTGATACGATTTAGGTAAAAATAAATAAAATAGGAACAAATTTCTATATTAGCTATTTTCTTGTAACCGATACCATTTTTGAAAGGATAATTCAATTAAAAGTATAACAACTAAGCAATACTTATTATTTCGTATAAGAAAAAGAAATTATATTTGTAAGTTATTTGTGATATGTATAAGGGAGTCAAAAAACGAAGATTACAATAAAATATACGTAGAATTAGTGAAATAGTATGGTCAAGTTAATAGATTAGCAAATGAAAGATTGAGGAACAATATTTACATCCTCGGAATTAGTCTAAAAAGTTGATTGAGAATGAATTGCGTGAAAGAAAAATGTTGAACAAGCAGAATGCAAGAATGTGCATGAAGAATTTGATGAATTTTAATGAAGCGGAAGAAGTTTGTAATGATAGAATTGAATGGCGAAAGATTGTGAATATGTGAAAGAACGTTAAGGGTTTTCAAGAAGATTATTTGTATTTTTCATTTATGTAAATGCGAACATAATGAATACGTCCAAAAACGAATAAGCAATGTAGATACTGAACAAAATTTCAAACGATATACTTGCAATGTGAAAATAAATTGATAAATAAAATTTATTTACAGAAACCAATCTTTAAATTTATTGTGTTATAAGTTCTATAATTTTTAAAATATTGATCAGTTCTTTTGAGCATTCAGTGAGCGCAAAAAGTATTCGTACAGGTAAAGTTTTCAAAATAAAACTACATTTAAAGAAAAACTATTGAATATAGGTCAAAAATAAAAATATGTGGAGTTATATGGAGTCATATGTTTATTTAATTTACCACAAAATATTCATCAAAAATAATATTAATGTGGAAATAAAAATTACAAACCAATATCACTATTAAAATTTACGCGCAAAAAGTATTCGTACATGTAACAAATTGTTATAATATTTTCAATTTTACACAAATAACCTACATTTTTTTGGATATCTATTGGCTCTAATAATAGTTAGGAGTCTTTTTGGTATTAAATTTACCAAATATACCGTAACAAATGTTGAAATGCTATTCCATTCTTCTTGGTGCTCAATTTTCAAATAGCTTTTATTAGAAATAAGCCGTTTTCTTATTTCTTTTTCATCTTAAGTCCATAAATGCTCATTTGTTTTAATGTCTGATGTTTCTGAAGGCATTTTCGATAGTTTGGTGTATTAAGAAGGATACACAATCTGGAGTACCAAGCGCTATGTTTTGAATAATTGTCTTGCATGATTATGAAATTTTTCTTTGCTCCCATTTTTTCCACGCTAAGAATGAAATATTCTTTTAAGATGATGATACAGACTATATGATAATTCCATCAATTGAGTGTAGTTTACCAATACCAGCAGCACTCATACATCCCCAGACAAGTACATATCTGCCACCGTGTTTTACTAACCGAAGTAAGCTTATTTTGCCAAATTCTGTTTGTTTTTCTCCCTAAGTGCCACTACCATCCGAGCTAAATTTATTGTATTTTGAGTCATCAAGATATATAACTTTATTCCAGAGCTCGATTGTCATTTTATGAAGTCTTTAGCAAACATCAATCGCTTCTTTCAATTAACTTCGTAATCTCAATATTTTCTTCGAGCAGATCGACCATGATACCTAGTATATCGTAGTACATTTCGGATAGTACACGGACACAAAGATATTTCAGTGGTAGTTTACAGTTCTTCAGTAAATTTAAGTGCAATAATTTATGGAATTTCTTTAATAATCCTTACGATTTTCCGACGATCAAGGCAACTGACTCTGCCGACCGGGCCACTTCTGTCTTTATTTTTCAATGTTTTAGTTTCACGAAAGCTATTAATTCTATTTTACACTGTGTAATGCGGTCTATGTATGATACTCGAAATCTTTCTTAAAGATATGCACTAATTATGTAATAAAATAATAAATTTTCCTTCAGCTTAACTAGTTTCTTTGCTTTTACTACTTATATTGCACAGATAATTGGTAAATGACATTAATTTATGGAAAATTTCATACAATGTGTTCGGGGGAGTTCCCATGTTATTGTTATTCGTACCATTCGGCGCGAGTCTATAAAATAACTTATGCTGAAACAAAAAAACTAACGTGTACGAATACTTTTTGCGCGCTAATTTGACGTGTGTCATGGTTTTTATTTTTTATTGGCACTATAACTTCATTTTTGTTTATTAATTTACGTATAAATATTGAATGTGTTTATCCATGATACTCTACATATTTTTATTTTTTACTTACCTTTAATTGTTTTCCTGTAACAGTAGTTTCTTTTTGAAAACGTACGAATACTTATTGCGCTCACTGTATGTGTGCTTAAAATTGTTAATGTAAAGTGTAATACTAGGATGTCCGAATGCATATTGATTTAAGGCGGAAATTTATCTTCACCGGTATATAATAAAATCATACTGTTGATATCTTTATAGTTAACAAGTACATAACTTATGTGCGATCATTGGATTACAAATAAGCAGTCTTCATCTATCTTACATAATGGATACATTTTTGCTGAACTACTGTTTATAACCACTCCTCTTGCATATATAGTTAAAATTAACAATAATTAAAACCAATATACGAGTATGAGACAAATATTGTAATTTAATACGTATTTATTACATTGGTACACTTTTAAAGCGTAACGTTTATTAATTGTTAGTAATTAATATATCGTAATTTTCATGCTTGTTTCTTATTCTAACCAATGAGTACATTATTACCACTAATCTTGTCTATGACTACTATAAATTATCTGTTAAACTGACAGTATTAGTTTTTGAAGATAATTGTCATTTTACTCATCAATGAGTAACATAAATCTGTAGAGTTCCGTCCGCACTGACTCTTTCTTAAACATTGGGATAGAAAAGATACGAAAAATTAAAAACGATATTTAAAACCACAAGGTAATTTTTCATTATATTATATTAGTAATAATAACGCTTCAGTTATTGAATTGTCAGTTGAAGAATGGTTAATGAATGAAAAAGATGTACATGAGCAATTGTTAAGAATGCAATGCGGAAAAACTGATGGTGCAGAAGATAATATTGTGGAAATATTAAGATTATTAATAGGTTTAACTTTTGTCTGGCGAGTGGCGTAGATCCAAAAGACTGGAAAAGTGCTGTAATTGTTTTTCTTTCGAATGAAAAATAATAACTAAGAGCCATATGTGTTGTATTTGTGGTATATCCAAAAAAGACAAGAAGCGGAAATTAATTTGTAATATCCATGTATAATTTCAAAATGAACATGCTATCTCTCTTACATTTTTATGTAGTTTAGTAATTGTATATTATAATACATATTTAATCTATTTACAATAAAGAATTTTTTTTTCTAACTTAATCTGTATTCTTAATTTTATAAATAATGTTTAAAACTTCATGCGAAATCGTTTGTTATATTTAAATGGATTGTCAAGGCAATTGAAAAAGGAGATAAAACGACAAAGTGTAAGTTTTTAAAACATATCTTTTTATATTACACATTTAAACTCGGCCGAATACATTTATTGGTCCTTTGCGCACAATTTGTAGATGTTTGTATTTCTTTTGCTGTAAAATCAAGTTGTATATAGCAACATAAAACGATGTCACAATTTGCGAAGGGTCTTTTATACAAAAATCGGTTGTTTATTCAAACTACTGCATAAGAAATGGCCATGAACGAATGAAAGCTACATGTATTTAAGGAGGATAAATTGACAAAATCTACTTAGGTTAAAATTATATCAAAAGTTATCCGATACTGTATCAACAAAACTAAATAACATTTGTAATGATCATACATATTCGTATATAGTACGAAATTATACTTACATACATACATATCATGCTTAGTCCGCTATTCCCATAAAAAAAAACTATTCTATTTTAAAAGGCAAAATAATGATTTGGTCCACTATATCTATGGACGTAGTAATCTTCGTGAATATTTGAAGCACCAATAGAAATTGATGCGCCACAACATAACTACACACACAAACGAAAATCCACCTTTCTCTAAAAATATAGAGTATATTCAGACCAATGAACCTTCTCATCAAACTCGCTATCAATGACTTTATGTATTATACAGCAGACAGTTGATTTTTTTTCACTTCGTGCATGGATACACCTCTATGAAGTTCAGCCCCGTTTCAAAGCCGGTCATGGTACAGTAGTAGAGCAACGATTATGATTTGATTCCGAAAATGACACACGCGTCCAGTTAACGTTATCTTTACACGTATAACGTTGTGTGGACCATATTATAAATATTCCCTGAAATATTTATATATATATATATATTTATATTTATATATATATATATATATATATATATATATATATATATATTAATTCTACTTCGACTACATCACATTAATATTGACTTGATATGCAAATTACAAAATATCGCATCGACGTCTCAATAACTAGGCAAGTTTCTGCTTTCCCTTTCCGGTAACAAGATCGATAGTGTTTCTTTTTCGAAAATAATTTCCACTTACCTATCTGTGGCTTATAAAATGTGTGACAACACATGAATTCCCGAATAATAGAGAAGCAAGTAAAGCAAAGGTATTTTGAATATTTAGAAATGAGTTATTTATATTGTGCAGTGTTACACGTGATCATAATATTCGTAAGAATCAAAATATCAATTCATATACTATTTGCAAAAAGATATGATCTAGATTAAAACCGTTAGTGCTTGTTTACTCTAGCAATTTTTTGCCACTTCTGCAATAACTTAAAACGATTGAACAGCAAAAATAGTTAAAATAAAAATGAATGATATTAATATTTCGCATATTTTTTGAATGAAAATTTTTTTTTAAAAAGAGTACAGGTTTCAAAAAAATCGCTTAATTTATTTAAAATAAATCGGATCACCTAAAATGTGACATTTAATAATTATTGTAAGCAATAAATTAAGTGAAAAAGTGTTTTAAAAGTTAATAAAATATTATTAATTATAAATATATATATATATATATATATATATATATATATATATATATATATATATATATATATATATATACATACATATATATATATATATATATATATATATATATATATAATAATAATAATAATAAAAAAAAAATTCGTATAAGCCTTTTCAGATATTTTCTCATCTTATTTATATTGCCATAGTTTTTAAGGTATAGAAAATTTACTTACACCGTATCAACTACGCCTATCAATTGTTTAATTGATCAAGGTGACAACAAATTCATTTTATTAACAAATAGAAAATAAATTACTTCGTTTTACACATGAAGTTTTCATAAATTTATGTATAACCAATTTAACGATACTTACTGATAAATATTGTCAACTCTATTACTTTTGACAGTTAGTTGGTCTATGATTTTAAAATAGATAAAATGCGATGAATTAATATTCTTAAATGAATAGTTTTTGCCTTAATGGTGGTTAATTATATAAGGTCAAAAAAAAAAATAGAGTAAATAACAATAGTTGGTAATGACAAAAAGGGTCAAAAAATTCCTAGAAGTTTGTTGAAAATTAGAACAAGTTCTATCTAGATAATAAATTGACCAATTTATTGGGCATGGATAAATTGACAATCTATGTTTATATTACAAACAAATTTTTCCGTTCATTGGTCAATTTATTGAATTTTGAAAACGCATAATAACTATATTGTAATATCACAATTTTTGTTTGAAACTTTGTTCTTTAAAAATGTACTACGATCTAAACAAAATAGATTTAGGCAATAATTGTCACAAATAAATTGTATTTAAAGGTTGTTAATATAACCTAATAAATAAAATTATCTTTATGAATTTTTTAAACTATATAATAGTTTTCAAATTGTAAAATAAAAATCTACAGTGACTTGCACTGAACTATCTTATTCGCATTTAGGTTAAATCATATCATATTTTTATTAAAATAATAATAAAACACTTGTTGAGTTTCAATAGGTATATTTAAAATATTTATACGTATTTCGGCTTATAAGGCCATCATCAGAATATGAATACAAGATACATTCAAGATAGTACAATATATATAGTAATTACCGTGTTCAGGTGTACAAATGAGTGGGGTGACAGAGTTACCAAGAAAGAATTAAAGCGGCTTAAGAAGCGGCGATGTATATAGTTCTAGTTGGTCGTTCATTAAATTCTTTCCTTGGGAAACGGCTTGATGGATCTCAAAGGCTTCTAATAAGGTCATCTTTAATCCTTTCAACACCAACAAGTGTTT
The DNA here is from genome assembly GCA_944039245.1 of Nebria salina. Taxonomy (NCBI): domain Eukaryota; kingdom Metazoa; phylum Arthropoda; class Insecta; order Coleoptera; family Carabidae; genus Nebria; species Nebria salina. The sequence goes on along the minus strand of OX063273.1, from coordinate 10,116,345 downwards.
TATTATTATTTTATTCAACATGTTTCAACGAGAGCCAACAGCGCTATCAATTAAATTTATATTTTTATTATTTTTTACACACACACAGACAGACGTCATCTCAAAAATAGTCAGACTCGATTCAGGAAAAGTCAAAAGATATATTTCCGTTAAAATCTCGAAATCGAAATTTTTACAATACTTACTTAATTATACTGCGTACAAGAAAGTAAAATTTGGAGATTTTCTTGCCAGGCATCTACAAATCATTATTTTACCTTCAAAGCGCTCACACACACACATATAAGCAGTCGTCATTTCAAAATTAGTTAGAATCGATTCAGGTAAGGTCAAAACGTATATTTCCGATAAAATATCGAGATCAAAAATTTTCATGATTACAATACTTACTTATACTGCGTTTAACAATGTAAAAATTGAAATTGCTTTCTATGTTTTAAAATTTGTAATAACTGAAAATGCTGTAGTAATATTTCTGTATAACAGTATTTTCGGGAAAAATTAGTTTGCACACATTCATAAGATAAAATTAAATATTTATTTTCATATATTTACAAAAAGTACAAATATTTGATCAATCAAATTACCAACCATGATGACCATAAACTCCATGTCCGGCGAGAACAGCATCATGTTCAAGTCCGTGACCGACAAGTCCATGATTTCCCCAAGTGGTAGCTACAGCTGGAGCAGCAACCCATCCTTGATGAGCAACAACACCACTGTGTTCCCAAGCTGGAGCAGCAGAATAGACTCCATGATGAGCAGATCCAGCTACAACGGTAGCGGTGGCAGATGGTCCGACAATGGTGGTGTGTGTGGCTGGGCCAGCGACAACAGCGTGGTGGGCAATAGGTTGAGCGTAAGCCAAAGCGTGGTGGGCAACTGGGGCAACATGGGCAACGTGAGCGACAGCGTGATGTTCAGCACCGGGACCGGTGATTTGAGCGTGTCCAGCTTGAGTGCGTACATCTCCAGCGGGTCCAGCGACGACGGCGCCTGCGCCATGTCCGTGGATACCGTTGTTGGTGCGGACGGAACCGGATGGTCCAGCGATCACTACACCATCAGCGCTGACTCCAACGCTTCCAGAAGCGATATGAGCAGCAGGGTTGACGTGGCCAACATGAGCCCATTGCTCGTGTCCAACGAGACCGTAGCCGAGATGGCCAGCAGATGCTGTGGCTACAGCCAAGCAGAAAACAACGGTTGCCTGAAAAATACAATTACAACTTATTAATAATGTTCTTCTTAGTTGTCTCTAATGCTACTATTAGTACTTACGAAGGAGTTCATTGTGGTAGGAGTTGATTTGTCGACTTGGTTGGATTGACTGATAATTCTCTAATATTCGTGCTAGATTTTATATTAATCAATCGCCCTTCAACGACCTTAAAATTAAATATATTATTTTCAAGTATTATTAGTTGCTATTAAACGTTTCCTTTGTTTGTTCTAATTTTTTTGTTGAAATAATGTAACTTGTTATAATATCGCATATTAATCAAATAGTATTTTTATAATTTATGCGAATCAGGAAATAACTTTCCAGGATATATCATTGACCAGAATTTTACAATCACAAACAAGGTAAAATAATATAACAAAACCGATTTAATATGTCGTAAACTTGAACTTGTGTTACTCAATAACCATGAAAATAAGTACATAACATTCTCCGCATAGCAAATATTTGAAGTCACAGATCGCTTTTAATATCCTATCATGCGATATAGTTTATTAATTACAAGGTAAAATTTTCCTATATACCAAAAATCATATTTTGAATTTCCTTATAAAAATAGATTTCCGGATAAATCCAACTAATATAGAACAAAATCTACTAAAAATATAATTAATCTATAGCTTTAGTGAAATAGCATAACATCTTTGCTTTTGTTTTAATTTTTTAAAAGCATTTTAGACAGGGCAAAGTGCTGTGATTTAATAAATTTACTTCACTGCATGGTTTCCAGTATCTTTATATGGATAGGTCCTGTCAATATACACAACATTTATTTTATAGGAGACCAAGCAAATGTGGGCTATCTCAAATAACAATTACTGATAAATTGTTAACATTTAATCAGGTTAGTGTGGGTTTCATATAATGTAAAATCAGTTAGGCAATTCTTTTCAGTCAATCATTAATATTTATAGATTATCATTCATAACGGTGTAGAATGTAGGTTGATAAATATTACTAGCAGAGTTAATTTGACATTTATAAAATCCGGTAATAATGTTATAGATATAGTTCTGGAATTACCTTTTTGTGCTATTTTTGATTGTAGACCTATTCTGTCGGTTAATTTGTGTTTCATAATTTAAAGCCTATAACTCAGCTATTAACTAATTTTGTTCATATAATAATCATTCTAGTTATATTGGCTGTGTTTATTTTATAACTATGTACAGTACAATTTTTTAACAGCCAAACAGCATTAAAATTTAATTAGCATATAAAACACCTATTCATTTTTGGTGTGGAAAATTTGAAAAACTTGACTATTTGTTTTGAAGAATACATTACGCATGTCATATTGCGGCAAACTAGTTTATCAAATTGTACAGTAAATGTTATATAGTGTTGTCAATAAATAAGAAATATCAAATATTGAAGAAAATTAGTTGAAAAAAATTTCAATTAGTAATAATTTTATTCTCTTTGCCATTAATGATATAGATGCATAGTCTTGTAGATAATTAGAAGCTCTCACCATTAAGGACAAAGATGTAAATAATATGGTAATAAAACATGTTATACAAACAAAATCAGTAAGGTAGAAATAATAAATAATTAATTTGCTGCGCCTGACGAAGAAGAATTATTTATGAATCAAAACCAGCATGAGTTATAATATTTAAATTTCAAATAGATATCTAATACTTTATTTTCGTTGTAATTATATGACTTGATTGAATGATTGGCTAACCATTACAATTACATGTAAAAATATAATTCATAATTAAACAACCAGTTTCTTATATTATGACTACAATATAATTAAAACATCTGCAGTGTCATGCACCGAACTTTCTTATACGCATTTGGAATAAACCACATCGTAGTTTCATTATTTTTCTAATTTATAATATTTGTTCTAACCTTTAGATCGCTCTTACACTAAATATATTTCTAAGATTAAATATAAAATGGCAAACCTCAAATTATTTAAGTCTATTTTGTTAAACAATTGACAGGCGTAGATGATACGATTTATGTATAAATAAATATAATAAGAAGAAATTTAAAAAGCCATTATTTTGAAGCCAGTACTTTTTTTGGAAAAAAAATTCAAACAAAAGTTGTGAGAAATATAAATACATTTAATATTCGTGCATATAGTTTTTCTGTAACTGTAACCATTATTGAGTAATTGCAAAGACTGCAAAAAATGACTAGAGTAAACAGGCACTAGCACTTATATATTTTTCAAAAATAAGAGGTACAAACCTCAGGCATTTGCCAATCTTAAGTTTAAAGTTTTTTAATTTTAGCTTCAACCGTTTAGGCTGTAGAGAACACACACACACACAGACAGACGTCATTCCAAAAATAGTTGGAATCGATTCAGGGAAGGTCAAAATGTATATTTCTGTTAAAATCTCGAGATCGAAATTATTCATGATTACGATACTTACTTATACTGCGTATAAGAAAGTAATAAGGGCTATCTTTAAGTTAACATAGCTACAAAACAACTGAAAAGAAATAACTTTTTCATTATAACAACAATTTAATGGCTAAAATAAAATTCACCATTTTCGTCAGCAAATCGTTCTAAATACCTACCCAAATTATAAATTTGTCTGGCAATTATCGCCACGCAGCGTCTTATTATGTTGCGGAAACGTGTCATAGTTGAAATACAGCTTATAAGTTACTTGGGGAAATTTCATTATTTGTTTCATTTTGCGAGGTCACGGTTTTCTCTCCTGAGAATCCTCACTGTAAGTCGGGGTAATTCTGAGTGAGACGTAATCGTTAAACAACTTTTTCCCGGAATAACAGTATTTTAACTATTCTATTGCATACATTATTAAAAAATAGTATTTAGTAGTTCGGAACACGATTACTTACCTTCTATTAGAAATCTTATTCTAACAAAGGGGAATTCTCGTAGTTTTTCGGAAATGTAACTACAAATGGAGGAAACATGTATTTATTAGATTAGCTTCGCAGCGAAATCAATGAAAACGCATTAATTTGTTCTTGAGATATCATTTACGAAAATCCATGTGAATTTTTTCTCATGCAAAAGAAGTTCATGGTTTCTATAATATTATTATGGAAAAGCATATCATATAGTATAATCTTTGAATTGAAAATTGTTAAATAATTGAATGTTCAACACAGCTGTGGTAGGTTTTAGGTAAAGGATGGAAAATAAAAAGATGTCTTTTATCCACAACGTTCAAATTGCATTTCTTAATAGAAATAGACTCGGCGACCGCTTTAAATAATAAATAAGTAACATTTTAGAAATTCCTGATATAGATTTATGCCTAGAGTAGAGATTTCGATTATAATGTTGATTTCTTATCCTGCAGAGATAGTTTGGAAAATATTATATTTTATGTATCTTTAGATAGATAAACAAAATTCGTGCACTGTACAATAGGAAATATTCTTTGTTATCCTTTCACAAGAAAGTAAAACCAACCTAAAATGAATCGAGAAATTACAACCGGTGATATTGATAGTAATAGTATTACATTTTATTGAGGCATAATAAAATGTAAACAAATTTGTAAATTAATTGAATTATTCGATAAAGCCACAGAACTATAATAAAAAGCTACATAATATTAGAAATATTTAATTAAATTGAAAATGTAAGCAAACTGGTAAATATTTAGCACACTTTCATGCTGTAATCAATTTTAACCAAATTACAGCAAAACATATGATTATCAATTATATTTTAACAATATGTTAGTTGTAGATACCACATTATTTCCCTAATTAACATAATTACATGCAACCTAAAAATCTCAAATCTAATTCATTGTATTTTGTGTCAAGAATTTCTGTAAAATAGAGTAGGTAATAGAAAATGATGATTACTTATTTGTAGTACCTTCACAGCAAAACTACAATAGATCTATGCAATTTTCAGCAACCACGTCGAAAATAAACCGAATAACCTATCGATTAAATAACCAATCATTTTTTATTTATTAGAAGCTAAACAAGTGAGAAGAAACATTTCATATTAGTTTTAAAGAATTTAAGTTTATTTAACATTGACACTTTAAAAATCTAATGTTTCTAGTTTTGTATTCGATGCTTTCAAATGTACTAAGCTTTGTTATTTAGTTTTGATAAATTTTTGTAACCATGAAAACGGTGTTGCAGCTATTAAAAATGTATTATATGTAATTTAGACACGCTATGGTCATATTTTGTTCTGCTTAGCTCTGATAACAATCAAAGCATTACGATATGGTGTTATATATTTTCCGGTCTACATGTATTTTCATTTTGGATTTCGTAGCTGATAAAATAAATCGATATCTTATTTATATTATATATACATCGTATCAACTATGCCTATTAACTGTATAACAGGAAAACATAATTATTTCAAATTATTATAAAACATCTATTGTCACAAATTGATCTAATTAAATAATTTCAAAAAACAAATTAGTAGAATATTACAAATAAATATTTTTTTAAAATTTAAATCCTTTTAAAAACTATGACAATTCATTTCGTTACAATTAAAGAATGAAAACAAAATTTATATGGCGATTTCGTCATTTTAAATGATCTATAAGTATATACATATTAGTACATGGAATTATAAAAGTATTGCGCTACATGTGCATTCCTTCGATTATACTTTTGCCCATTTGAGAAGCAAAAAATGTATGTAGAAATAAATTGGAATAAAGTTAAAAGTAATAAGATGTTAATCAAATTAGTTCAGTATAATCAAATTAGTATGTAAAGCTCTGGAGGCGACAAGTCTAAACCGCAACATTTTCACGTATGACTGCGTTCGAATCTTAGTTTGTGCGCAACGTTTCTCTCAAAGATACTACAACATATAACTGGCTTTCAGACCATTACAACTACCCATTGTAGAAACATTTAAACATTCTAATTGAATTGCCCTACATAGAGCCATACGTTCAAACAAGAACTTTATATGAAGAATGAAATTAGGCATACGTACGTATAAGAATGTATAAATGTATGCTAAGTTTCAATTAAATAAAAGCTATAAATGTGTGTCTTTTTGAATTGATCCATTTCTTAGAATAGGATATAAAATGAATTTCAAATGTTAAGATTACTTGTTTCACAAATATGTTTATATTATTATTGTGATAAATTGTTATTATAATAAATTTATTTGCCAATGTAGTAATAATGAACTAATTATTATCCTCCTTTCCAATATAAACTAGAAGGACGTCACCACCTTGTAGTTTCTCCGAGTTTTACAATCATTCATAATTAATAGAATGAAAATAGAATATACGTACAGTGAGCGCAATAAATATTCGTACAGTTTAAATTTTCATAAAGAAACTACTTTTACAGGAAAACAACTTAAGGTAAGTAAAATATAAAAATATGTAGAGTATCATGGATAAACACATACAATATTTATATATAAATTAATGAACAAAAATTAAATTATAGTGCCAATAAAAAATAAAAACCGATGACACACGTCAAAAAGCAAAAAGTATTCGTATACTTTAGTTTTTTTATTTCAGCATTTGTTATTTTATAGACTCTTGCCTAATGGCACGAATAACAATAACATAGGACCTTCCCCAAACATATTATATGAAATTTTCCATAAACCAATGTCATTTACCAATTATCTGTACAATATAAGAAGTAAAAGCAAAGAAACTAGTTAAGCTGAAAGAAAATGTATTATTTCATTACATAATTAGTGCAAATCGTTGAGGAAGATTTCGAGTATCATACATAGACAACATTACACAGTATAATATTGAATAAATAGCTTTCGTGAAACTAAAACATTGAAAAATAAAGACAGAAATGGTCCGGTCACCAGAGTCAGTTGCCTTGATTGTTGGAAAATCGTAAGGAAAATTAAAGAAATTCCATAAATTATTACACTTAAATTTACTGAAGAACTATAAATTACCCCTGAAATATCTTTGTGTCTGTGTACTATCCGAAATGTACTACGATATACTGGGTATCATGTTCGATCTGCTCGAAGAAAATATTGAGATAACGAAGTTAATTGAAAGAAGCGATTGACGTGTGTTAAAGACTTCATAAAACCCTTATAACTCCAAAGTCAATAATTTTGTTTCGGTAGTAGGGGCACTTAGGGAAAAAAACACAAACAGAATTTGGCAAAATAAGCTTACTTCGGTTAGTAAAACACGGTGGCGAATATGTACTTTCTGGGGATGTATGAGTACTGCTGGTATTGGAAAACTACACTCAATTGATGGAATTATGGATCATATAGTCTATATCATCATCTTAAACGAACATTTCATTCTTAGCGTGGAGTAAATTGGAGCCAAAAAAAAGTCATATTCATGCAAGACAATGATCCAAAACATAAGCGCTTGGTACTCCAGATTGTGTATTCTTTTTAATACACCAAGCTATCGAAAATGCCTTCCGAATCATCTGACTAATATAAATGCGCATTTTTATTTCCACATTAATATTATTTTTGATGAATCGTTTTGGTAAATTAAATAAACATGTCTCCATATAACTCCACATATTTTTTATTTTTGATCTATCTTCAATAGTTTTTCTTTAAATGTAGTTTTACTATGAAAACTCGACCTTTTTGCGCTCACTGTAGTTAAATTTTCTGTCAGCATTTCCGTTAGGTTTCTAACTTTTGTCATTTTATTTTGATTACTTTAGCTTGTCCTCTGATTTGTCTGTTTTTCATTGTATAGTTATGCACAAACTCCCACTAACATACTTTGAAACGGAACAGGAATCTGAATATAGTTTGATAGTTCTATGTATAACAAACAAGCAACTACAAATTCGCAGTAAAAAATGTGAGACTTTTATACATAACAACTATAATTGTTAACATTTCTTTTATTACCCCGGACTAGATCAATTTATTCGGCATTTTTGAATATTCAAATTCTAATTTATACGACGTATTAAAAATCCAGGTTGGATTCGCAACTTTTTGGTGTGAATGTATTATCCTATGCCTGTTCTACCCCGTATAAAGTAGTCTGCAATTTTAGGAATAAAGGCAATGTTATCCTTATACGACTTGTGTGCACAGTGTTGTTATGTTATCCTTTATAAGTATTTCTGACGCATTTGTTTATTCTACCACCAGCATATGTAGCTGTTTAATTGATGGGACATGGTAATTCTGTTACCCATAAGAATACATGCTGAAAAATAATGACGTAATAGGCCATTTCTCCGAATAGATCTATAGATGCTTGTCGTTTTATCTTTTACAACATTTATATTAGACCGACATGAAATCCGTGCGTTGATTGAAATTGATGAAATGCTTCCATGTTTAGTACCTAGTTCTATTATGTATGTATATTAATGATTATATCTGTTTACTTACACAGGATGTGAATCCTAAGTGATGGATTCCTACTCAATATTAACGACCAAACCTAATCAATACACGAACAAATGTATGTGCAAAAAAAAACAAATATTCAAATAAATCTATTAAAAAATCTAAAATTATAAAGAAATCATTTCTAAATACAGTAGAGTCTCACTAATCCGGCACTTCGCCAGTCCGACTCTCCAGTAATCCGGCGTTTTTTAGACGGGCAACAAAATTCGTAAACAAAGAGAAAGTGTTAAAAATGCCGTTTCAAGTCAAGAAACAGACGAAAATTGACAGTTTTTCCATTCTAATGAAATAGGCCTAGTAAAAATATTTGTTTTTAATATTATGTATTTTAATATTTCGAAATATTTTTTATATTACTAGGTGTAATATTAAGTAATGTGGCATTTTCACTAATCCGGCACTACCCCGATGTGATATCTGCGGGATCAGTGAGAAAAAAATAGTTAATATTAATAAACACAAAAAACTAGAACGTGACGTAAATATAAAAATAAATAAATAACATAAATAAAGAAAAAATAATTAATTTTTATCTATACGCAATTACATTGAAAAATTGTAGTATTTTTATTATTAAGTTATGTTTAAATTTATATTGGTAAAATATTTAAAATATACGTTTAGGTTTTTTAACTTATTTTAAAATTTAAAAAAACTATAGCAGATATTTATTTTAAGGCATGGCACTACAGCTTGTATTGGTATTATTTGACATGTAAATTTGCATAATAATTGAAAAATGATGCAAAAATCTAATAGAAATATAACGCATAAAGTCTATTATGTATAGTCTTGGTTTGAGTATGTTCTTTGTACTTATCATATTTCAAAAGTATTGTAGAAGTACTATCTTGAAGATTTACATGTAAATTCTTTTTGTTTTTCATAATTAATTTTTGTATTATGTTTTTGAATTCATAAGTGTGGCAAATGATATAAATGAGTGGTAACTTAAATAAATAAAAAGCTCTCGTAATTTATAATTTCTTTTGTTTAGTTTAGCGTTCCATGTTAATAACTTTTGTTATTTTTGCATTACGTAAATACACTTGTGCTATAATGAAAACGTTGATATTTTAAATGAAAACAACTGCCATTGTCGAACAATATAATTTAATCAATTTGCATAATTTTCTTTCTCCACGTCGCTTAACATAAAGTTTATACCTGTTTAAAATTCATCTCTAACTATACTTAAGTCTAATCTTATAATATTAGAGAAGCGCTATTGCAAATATACTAATTATATGAAGTCGCATCATTAACACCATTTAATAATTTCTGTTGTTTATTTTTCTAAATATTATATTATATATTTTCACTACCAAAGACAAGATTTAAAAATTTTCAGACTTTTACAATATGGGTATCCCAATTTTACATGTGGTGTTTTCAATAACGCATCTTTTGCCCACATCTTTCCACAACAAAAATGAGTCCTCTCGTAGATTGTATATTTATATCTTTTTTAATTGTCACGTTTTTTGTTATTTAATTAATTTCATAAATATGTATTCTAAAAAAGAAAATTACATTTATAAGTTTTTTAAATTATTACGAAAAAAATATTAAAAATTATTATCAAATAAGATTCAATTGAACTTCATTATGGCTTTGTGAACAATTGCTCAACGTGAACCGCACTAGACTAATTTATCGGGGTTTGAATACTATTTAGATATAAAGGATAATATTGAAAATAAACACTTTGGAAAAAACTAGGATATTGTACTAAATTTGAAATTATTATGACCGGTAATTTGTTACTTTTCAAATAATTTATATACCTAACGAAATATATGCTACAATATTTTGAATATTTTATCAAGCTTCAAAATACTTCCACGCATCATACAAATTTTTACAATCAATGTCATACCAAATCCCTACTTCATTTCATCTATTTTGCTTCCCTTATAAAATATTGACAGATATAATTAAATATAAAATTCCATACGTACGTATGGTAATATATTTATATAATTCTCATACACTTCTTGCTGAAAAATTTATAATTATATTATGCGATTTTTTTCACTTTAGATTTGACTATATTGGTCGTTTCGTCGATATTGTATCAATGATAAAAATTCTCAAAGTGAGCATGCACTTCCGCTTTGAATTATCTTTTCCAAAATAATAAGTTTTTTAACATACATACACACACTCGTTTTCAAATGAACAATCATATCCTTAAATATGAAGTTAGAAAATTTAATTTATTTATCCGGGTATTATGCATCCAGAAGAATGGTTAACATGTAAGTATCAGTTTTTTTATTCTATTCCTTTGTCAAACACTTTTTAAAATTATTTACTAAATATATAATTATATTATAATTTACAGTTTAAACTATATATTAATTTATTTTATATATGCTAAAGAAAGGGAGCGTAACTAATACCTATTCAAAACGAGAATTTGTTATATATTATTGTTATTTTTGTGAAATAAATTACAAATATAAATTAGTGTAAACCAAAATCATTTAGAATAATTGTTTTTAATATGCTATATTCGGCTCTCATATGCTGCCTTTTGATTATCATATATGTTCATAACATATTTAAAACGCCGCTCGAGCACACGAAGTTAATATAGATCTGATGGGATAAGTCGAAGAAAAGTTAAACACTGCAGATTGAATAGATAAAATTAATTTCCAATCGAAGTAGATTTGCTTAGAAATGTTTTATTATAATTATTTAAAAAACGAGGATTAAATACTGTAGATATTTCTAACAAAATTAATTATTGTAATAAATCGACATCTTCTTTCGATGAGAACAGATAAATCCGAGATTTTATGATACATTTCAGATTTAAGATGTTTCATGTTCCTAATCCTCAAATATTTATTAATGGCGATCGATAGCAATACTGATACTATTCAGATAAAATCGGACGTTTTCCAATCAACTTCAGGGGTCTTAAGGTATTTATATCCTTAACTGGTTTCTTTGCGTTCTCGTAAATGCTATGCATAAAGAAACAAAATTGCAAAATAATTTGAATATCCACAAATACATTTGTCGTACATTCGGTAAATATTCTAAAGCATTTCTTAATGTAATTTTGGTCGTCTTTTACTTGTGCAAGACTACAGATGTTTTTTATGTGGGAAGTTGTTGTTTCTTAAAAGAACTTTGGAAAAAAAATAATAAACAGATCAGTGAGAAGAGGAATAATCATGAATATTATTTTACTTTTTGTGGTTGTGCTAGCTTAGATATGTAAAACCTTACGAATGCTATTAAAATTAATCACGTACTTCTTGCTAAATGGAACTTTTAAAACAGCTTAGTGTTACTGATATAAACAATTCCTTATATCAGTAACACTAAACTTTTTGCAAACTTCCAAACTAGTTTTGTTTCAATTTACGTCTCTCTACAGGTTGTAGAATTTAAAAATAAATTTCGCACTCAAGATTGTCTGAATATAACAAATTAATAACAGTATTATAAAATTCTGGTTATTCAAAGGATAATTAAGTTTACATCCTATCAAAAAAAATTAATGAGTGCCCCAAAGGAAGATAAAAATAATTGCTAAACAATGTTCGATTTAATCACAAAATAAACACGGGCATATGACAATCGATTCCTTTTCAAATTCATGTTACCGCACCATACGCCGCGATACCCACAAGGCACAGTATATAAATGCTGATAATGATTTTAAAATCGTACTCAAGTAACATGTATATTTTATCAATATTTAATTGATTTAGAAACCCATGACAAACTGTTTTTTTTTAATATTCTCTCTTATAATGGATTGATAATGGATTTAAAAAAATCTTATTCATTTTATTAAAATAATATACTAATCAAAAATCATTCTTCAATTTTCCATGCAATATTTTTACTTTCGTTATTTGCAATATAATTTTCGGAAATTAATAGTTGTTTTAATTAAATTTCTTGGTTTTTAGCTAAGTTTATGTTCTCCAACTATACTATTTTTGACCATAGATTAAACTTCAACTACAAATAAAAATTATGTCTCTATGTGATTCCAATTAGTAATGACACATGCCAGAAAACAATGAAAATCGCCGTTTTTGGTGGCGCCGGCCCTTAACTTGCTCAACTCCAGTGTTGAAATGGCAATAATATAAGCAATAGATCCACCATAGGAATAAAAAAGATTTTATTTATAATTAATATCAAGTAAAATACATTTTCGTCTATATGAATATTTTTCATTTATTTTGTAAAGAAAATACATCATTCAATTTTTAAATGGTAATTACACAATACTAGTATCTAATGTGGGGAAATGCTTCTATCTTCCGGTTCAAGTAACGGAAAAGTGGTGTCAATATTTTATACCAGATTGTTGTCAAATAAACATCGGTTAAACTGGTCTAGTCTATAAAAGTCTGATGACTAGAAATACTAAAATATATTTATGTATGTCTAATATTTGCTATTTTACTATTAACACGATAATGGTTTTAAAATGTTTTAGCTATATTGCTTGTAGTGAATGGATCGATCAAGGGTGGTGTGGGTAATAGTTTTTCGACAAATGAAGTTTCAATATTATAAGAGGTAAATATGTTTTTACATAAACGTTAAAATATCAAAAACAAAGGCATCTTAGATTACGAATTGTAGCTTTCAAACAATTTTATCGCTTTATTATTAAGAGCTTACATGAAATAAAAATTAACACTCCGATAATTGCATCAATTGTAATATCAGTATTTTTAAATCTACCAATTTCAATATCATATAGTTCTTAACGAATTTCATCTAATAAATGAGTAATGCCATTGTTTGCGAATTTCGATGTTGCTGACGGTATTGTTTCATCTTCCTTCAACGGCATATCTACAATGAATATGTAGCTTTGACTAGGCAACATGAACATATCCTGATTTTGTACTGAAATTCAAATCTCATCATTGTTGAGGAACGTTGCAGATATTTATATTATTGTATATAGGGAATGTTCCCACTTTAGGGTGTTGTGTAATGTCAATGTGCCTGGCCGATATTTGCCGTGCTAAGATATACATATATAGTTGATGTGTATATATTTTTATGTCAGTTATCGATTCATCAAATGCTATTTCTTCATCAATATGTAGAATATCCCTCATTTTTAAATTATTATACGAAGTAATAAGTAAATATTGTAATCATAAAAATATCGAACTTGAGATTTTAACAGAAATATATTTATTGACCTTCCCTGAATCAATTGTGAAATGCCCGGAAGCCTAATCTAACATGAATTCAAGAAAATAAAGCATTACCATTGGTCAGTCCGTCAATATAGCCCGAAAGAAAACTTTCTATTTTTCAATAGAATATTCAAACCGGAAGTGCTTGTTTATTCTTAACATTTTTTGGTCGTCTTTGCAATATTTCTGAAACGGCTGCACTTTTGCTTGAAAAGTTTCTTCATAAAATGAACTAAGAAAATGTTAGAATAAAATAGTACTGATATTCATACATTTCTTATTCATGTTACCAATAATACTTAGGTATAGTAAATTATATTTTATAATTATGCCAATCAATATGTTAACAAGAAAATACATTCGACTCAAAAAGATTGTGATTTGACATTTGTCGATTGTTAGCAATAGATTTAGTGAAAAAGTAATTCATAAATTAGTAAAATTATTATATATAAATATTTGATTAGATTTGGCTAAAATTCCGATTACTGTAACCACTTAAAATGACATTTATCCAATAAGATTATCCCTTGAAATTTAGTAGAATATGATATTTCTGCATTTTTCGGCAAATCTTGTAGCAAAATAAATATATTATTTACCTGTATATAAATGTATATCTAGATATGTTAACGTTATCCTCCTTATTACATGTATTAGTATAAGCAGTTATAATTTGTAAGCATGACACGGAAAATCCATGTAAATATTTCATTATAATGTGCTTCATATATTTCAAACATTCTCACCAAAGACTATATAATATTTTATTACTATACTCTCAACATTACTGCTTAACATTCTAAAAGCAAACTTACCCTTTGCAAAACTATATGCGCAATATTTTAAATATAAATATATCACTTCATTATTTTCTCTATCTCTTATTATACATATCTGCATATAGAAAGGATACACAAATATAAATGAAATACATTGTTTATTACCAAAATAGTCATTATATGATTTAAAAAAAAAAAAAATTTTCTTCAGATTCAAAACAGATCAACAATTATTTCGAAGCATTCTACTTTAGGCACCCGAAAAAAAGGCCATTTTTGCGTTTTCTACTGTATATATTAAAGTAATTCTTTTTGGGCTACATTAATACACTCTTGAATTAGTGACTTTACATAGTCCATATATTGAAAAATGTGAGGTGAGCATAAAATGTTAAAATAAAGATGAGTCTGTGTTTTTGGTTTTTTCGGTATCGGTTGTACTGAAATAAGCAAATCAAAAAGATCAGTAAAAACGTGGCTATTGTTTGAACTAAAATTAATAATATTTTTACAGTATACATTTCTTTACAGATGGTTTTATTGAATAATCTTTATTTCTTGTAAGTAGTTTATCGAATCACTTAATATTTCTACTTGTGAATAACATAAAAACCATTGGTTCACTGTAGATGCATGAGAGCTAAGTCAATGTTCACTCAATGTTTCAATTATTCATATTTACCTAGATAATATTTTATGCTAGTGTAATATCGCGGAGGATTGCTGAAATAATATTGAAATAGAAAATTGTTTTATCAATCGGATATACTTTCATATATTTTATTATGATTGTGTGCGTTGTTATAGGGAATGTTCTCTCTTCCGAACCCTGAATTTGTGTGTGGTATGGCTTTTTTTGAGAAGGATATATGTTTGTGTGTATTTTTTAGATATGGGAACTAGAGTACCCGGAGAAACCTACAAATGTATCATTTTACCGAGGTAAATCACACGTGAATGTTTAGAAATCTGATATGCATATTGAAAAGTGACTTTTAGCGATTCATGAAATATACCCGCAAGTATATGACATAAATCGTTGTATTATCCCGGAACATATTTGCAATTTTATATAAATAGACATATGTTCTCGCTGAATAAAATACGCAAACATTATTAGAGAATAATATAAGAAATAGGAAATGCAATTATCTTATCTGGTCCTCTTAAATATGAACCTCGCCTCATATGACGCAATGCAGATCGTTTGAATGTTTCGTGAAATAATAACGGCGACCAATCCCAGGTGCCATCCACACTCTAGTCACTTTAATTCTATCTACTCATAATATCATTACATTACAAGTTATTCATTAATGTAATCTTGATTGAGTTTGTCACAAATAAAAAAGAACGCCTCTCTTTTATCATCTACCAATACATTTTAACAATTTTATTTTAACAAATAATATTACACTTATCTGTTTAGCAGATAATATAATTTTCAATTGTAATAGCAATACAGGCGGTCAACATGTTCCGCAGCTTGCATATTTCTTTGTATTATAATAAAGGTATTCTTATTATTTGTGATTGTAATTTATTTTATACATTATAAATAATTAATAAAACACGATATATTAAAAATATAAATGCATATTTAATAGGTAAATTATTTTATTATGCAATTATTATTGTACTATTCTCTTTGATGATAAATGATTTTAACACCCGGCAACAAAACAATGTAGTATATTTAAATTATTTCAGTTGTTAACTTTAAACAATATATACTATAAACACTTTGCCAAATTTCGCATTTTATTATCATGTCATTTTACATTAAAAACTTCATTAGCGTTTGTAGATTGAATTGCTGAAATATAAATAATTAATTGGTAAATTAATTATAATCATTTGTGGTAAAGGTATGTGATACAAGCATAGTACCGTCAAAAAGCATCTGCAGCGTCATGCACTGAACTTTCTTATACGCATTTCGGTTAGATCATATTTAGACTATTATTCTAATTTATAATATTTTACTAACCTTTGGAACTCCTTTTCACTAAATTATTTCTTAGAATAAATATAATATTAAATTTCAAACTCCAAATTATTATTTGTTTTTTTTTTCTATTAAACAATTGACAGGCACATTTGATACGATTTATGGATAGGCACATACAAATCTTAAGTTTAAAATTTCATCATTTTACCTTTAGCCGTTTGGGCTGTAGAACGCTCACATACACACACACACACAAACACACAAACACACAGACACACGCACACACACACACACACACACACACACACACACACAGAGACGGGTGTCATTTCAAAAATAGTTGGAATCGATTCAGGGAAGGTATATTTCCGTTAAAATCTCGAGATAGAAATTTTTCATGATTACAATACTTACTTATACTGCGTATAAGAAAGTAATTATACAATAGTAATAAAAGCACAACTATTGTTCTGTCTAGTTCTAGCCGCAATCCACTCACGTACATGGACGACATTTCAAAAATAGTCAGATTAGATGCAGTGAAGAACAAAAGGTTTATTTCTGTATTATTCGAAGCCACCTAGAAGGACAATGAAAAAATCAAAAGGAAATAGGCAGGCCAGGACTTACCCCAATCATATATAAACAACTAAGAACCTTACAAATTCAGTTGCCATTTAACGCTTGTTATATTTCACCAGCAATCTAATTCAACCATAAGTTGTTTCAAGTAAATCCTTTACTTCCACTTATAATAATCGACCTAATATCTCTCGTAGTTATTTTCAAGCCAGAATTACTCTACCTCATCTGCAAAATATACCAAAATAATCAAGAGTGACGAAAATCAATGTTAAAACGCACTTAATATATTAAAATTAAACACGTAAATTACATAATAATCGACAGAGAAAAAAGTATCAGTTACAGACTACTAACATTACCAAACGAAGTACGAGTACAGTTCAAAATTGCATATATCAATGAAATAAAATGCCCGTGCTCGGATAGTAATGCACCAGAAGATCATCTATAAGCAACAGTTGATCCGTAATCATTGTATAGTGTTTGAATTTCTCCAAAAAAACTACAAATGCAGATTCAGATAGCAAAAATATTGAAACAAATATCGCTATTTACTCATTTAAATATTGTAAATGTGTATACAACATATTCTTTAAAATATACTTCTTTATTTCGTGAAGTCAAAAAAGTAAAAGATTCCTTTAAGTTTCCTTTTGCTAGAAAGGTTTGTTCAAAATATGTACCAATTTTAAGAAAATTACGACCGATATACTGCCATAGTTACGTATTTTTAGAAAATTATATTTAATTATTCAAAATTTCCATTGAAAACAAATCAAAATCAAAAAATATTTGATTTGTCATTTGAAAAAGATTGTCAAAAATAAGTTTGGTATAAGTTGTGCATGTTAAAATTTGGTAATAACTGGTAACAGCTGGTAACGCTGCATTCCGATATAATCAAAGCTATTTTAGAAAATAGATAGGGGTGTTATCCGGGTTTCAATTCTAATTAATGTTCATTAAACCAATACAGTCATCAATTATTTCAGATAAAATAAGTATTCGTTGATTTTATCAATGTAAATTGAGCATCCATGATGTAAATCATAAAATGAGAATAGACATTTATTCGATTGATACATTTTGAAATTATTTATACCATAAACATACCATATTAATAAAACAACTCGTTATTTTTACACAATAAAAATATATTATATTATAAAATATTAAACTTTAAATAAATATGAGACAAAACCTTATAATCCGCATATTTTTATTCGATTCATTGAAACTGTTAACTCAAAAATAATTATTCAAATTTCTATTTTTCTTGAAAGCTAGATAAATTTATAACAAATATATCACATCAATTTCCATAGTAGCTATAGCTATTATATATGTGTCACCTACAATAATATGTGCACGCAATGCCAATACTAAACAATACTAACCGAAAAATAAGTGGAATATGATAAAAAATGATATGAGGACTCCTGCGGTGAATTCTGGTCAAGCTATTTCTTGGACGTCACCTGCTTCCATTACTACAATATTGCCTCATACCCCATGTGTAGAAAAATGCTTCAAACGTTAGTAAAATATGATAAACATTATATATTGTTACGATATATTTAATAAATAATATCAACTATGCCTGTCAGTTGTTTAACAGGAAAACCTAAGAGATTCAAAATGGCTACTATCATAAATAGATTTAGAGAAAAACTATATGAGAAGATATTAAAATATGATCTATAAATATTTGGTTAGGTATTTCTTTTATTTTGAAACTAAACCCTTTCCAGCTATATTAATTGCTAATATAGTATATTCAATAATTATATTTTATTGAATTATTCAAAATTTTCCATATTATCTCCAAATTGGTTGTATAAAAATGAAACGTATCAATATTTTGTACAACTTTATCTTGAAAAGTCTATTCAAAAAGTGTACTATTTACATGTCAATCGCTATAAAAAATTTTACTTCCTTATACGCAGTATAAGTAAGTATTGTAATCATGAAATATTTCGATCTCGAGATTTTAACGGAAATATACGTTTTGACCTTCCCTGAATCGATTCCGACTATTTTGGAATGACGTCTGGCTGTGTGTGTGTGTGTGTGTGTGTGTGTGTGTGTGTATGTCTGTGTGTGTGTTTGTATGTGAGCGCTCTACAGTCCAAACGGCTAAGGGAAAATTATGAAATTTTAAACTTAAGATTTGTATGTGCCTGGCACGAAAACCTTTTATTTTTGAAATCCATATTCCAAGCGGAAGTGCATGTTTACTCTAGTCATATTTTACAATTTCTGCAATTACTCAAAAACGGTTGCAATTACAGAAAAATTGTTAAAGTAAAAATTATAGATATTAGCATTTTGAACAACTTTTATTTGAAACTTTTTTCTCAAACGGTTCCGGAAACAAGAAAATGGCTCTTGAAATTTCTTCATATTACATTTAATTTTACATAAATCGTATCATCTGCGCCTGTCAATTCTTTATTAAAAAAAAAAACAAAACAGACTTAAATAGTTTGAAGTTTGACATTTTATATTTATTCAAAGAAATATATTTAGCGTAAAAGTGTTCCAAAGGTCAGAACAAATATTATAAATTAGAAAAATAATGAAACTACGAGGTGTTTTAACCCATATGCGTATAAGAAAGTTCGGTGCATGACACTGCAGATGTTTTAACTTCTTATTTATATTGCTATAGTTACGTATGTATAGGAAATTAGATTTCATAAACTATGACTGTCAATTATTTAGCTGGAAAACAAAATAAACTCAAATAGTTTGGATATGACATTTAACACTGCTCCGGAAAGATCATCATTTCTATTTATGTTACCATCGTTGCAGACATGGGAATTAATATTTATTCAATAATATCAGCTGCGCATGTTCATATTTTAATAGGAAAACAAAATAGACAAACATAATTTATGTTTAGATATAAATTGTCCACAATAAATTGAGAGAGGTATATTAATGAATAAATATAGAAAAATTGAATCGAAATATTTATTTTTATTGTAAGTGCACAAGTAGACCATATACAAGTTTTAAGTTTACACGCGTGTCAGAGAGCTCATTTCTGTGAAAATCTCAAGTTCTAAATTTTTTTCTCATACATTTAGTATCAACCATTTATTGGTTTATTATGCAATTTCTTTTACATCTGAAGTGGAATTTTTTAAAGGTAAAGAAATGGAATATTTTATAAACACTCAATTAAAATAAAGTAAAGAATTATATTTTTTTATATTTACAAAATGAATAAATATTGGATCAATCAAATTACCAACCATGATGACCATAAACTCCATGTCCGGCAAGAACGGAACCATGTTCAAATCCGTTACCGATAAGCTCATGACCGACAAGTCCATGAGCGACAACACCACTGTGTTCCCAAGCTGGAGCAGCAGAATAAACTCCATGATGAGCAACTGGTGCAACGAGGCTAGCAGAAGAGCTAGCGCCGACAATGGTGGTGTGTGTGGCTGGGCCAGCGACAACAGCGTGGTGGGCAATGGGTTGAGCGTAAGCCAAAGTGTGGTGGGCAACTGGGGCAACATGGGCAACATGGGCAACGTGAGCAACGTGAGCGACAGCGTGATGTTCAGCACCGGGACCGGTGATTTGAGCGTGTCCAGCTTGAGTGCGTACATCTCCAGCGGGTCCAGCGACGACGGCGCCTGCGCCATGTCCGTGGATACCGTTGTTGGTGCGGACGGAACCGGATGGTCCAGCGATCACTACGCCATCAGCGCTGACTCCAACGCTTCCAGAAGCGATATGAGCAGCAGGGTTGACGTGGCCAACATGAGCCCATTGCTCGTGTCCAACGAGACCGTAGCCGAGATGGCCAGCAGATGCTGTGGCTACAGCCAAGCAGAAAACAACGGTTGCCTGAAATAAACAATCATTACTTAATAATAATGTTCTTCTTAGTTGTCTCTAATGTTACTATTAGTACTTACGAAGGAATTCATTGTAGTAGGAGTTGATTTGTCGACTTGGTTGGGTTGACTGATAACTTTTTTAAATTCATGCTACATTTTATATTATTCAAACGACCTTCAACGACCTTAAAATTTTATTTAGTTTTATTGTTTGCAAATTTCATTGAAATTGTTGAACTTTTACTTTTTATGTTTGCTATTTATTCGTTCATATCGATCAAATAATTTTACTTTTCATAGAAATCATATGACTAATATTCAGGATATACATTAAGCAGAAATTTTGCAATCACAAACAAGGTAACAATACTGTAATAAAACCGGACTAATGTATAGCAAACTTGAACTTGAATCACGTATAACCATGAAAATACCTACAGAACTTTCTCTGAATAACAAATATATTTGTAGTCACATAATAATTATTAATTCGAATGTTCATATGACATAGTTTGAAACCAATCAGTTAAAATATGATTCTATATTAATATTTTCATTCGGATTGACAATTCTTGGGCGACAGAATATGTACTCAGAGTGGCAAGTTAGTGATTCCGAGCTGCAATTCTTGCGCACTAGAAGAGTGTTCTTCATCAATTACGGCATGAACCAGGTGTGGTTTATTAAAATAAAAAATCGCCTGCTTTCTGGAAATCGTAAAATTAAAATACTAAATATAACAGAAAAGAGCTGCCCTCCATAATGTAGCATAGTCGCCGCCGATGAAGGATGGCGCAAGAAAACAACCTGACAGTTCATTAAATTTAAAATGTATTTAGCATAATTTTTTTCTATGAAAATACATAAAAATGTGCTTCCGCGGCCTAAAATTGAGTTTTTTAGTGAAACTACATATTTTACCGCTCAATTACATAAATTGCCGTAGGTTATTTTTACTTTCTTATACGCAGTATAAGTAAGTATTGTAATCATGAAAAATTTCGAACTCGAGATTTTAACGGAAATATACGTTTTGACCTTCCCTGAATCGATTCCAACTATTTTTGGAATGACGTCCGTCTGTGTGTGTGTGTGTGTGTGTGTGTGTGTATGTGAGCGCTCTACAGCCCAAACGGCTAAAGGGAAAATTATGAAATTTTAAACTGGCCTGGCACGACAACGACAACCTTCTGTTTTTGAAAACAATATTCCGACCGGAAGTGCATGTTTACTCTAGTCATTTTTTGCAGTTTCTGCAATTACTCAAAAATGGTTACAGTTACAGAAAATTTTTATGAACAAAAATTAATGATATTTATATTTAGCACAACTTTTGTTGGAATCTTTTTTCCAAAAAAAGTACTGGTTTCAAAATAAATTTCTGCTTATTATATATATTTTTACATAAATCGTATCATCTGCGCCTGTCAATTGTTTAACAAAATAGACTTAAATAATTTGAAGTTTGACATTTAATATTTATTCTAAGATATATATTTAGTGTTAAAGCGATCTAAAGGTTAGAACAAATATTATAAATTAGAAAAATAATGGAACTACGATATGGTTTAACCCATATGCGTATAAGAAAGTTCGGTGCATGACACTGCAGATATTTTTTTTTTTTTGCCGCTGTCAACTCATAATTTGTCGTCGAAAATATCTAATTTGCCGCCTAGAAAAATGGCTCCCGCTGAAAATCACTATAAAAACTTTTAAATGGAAATATATATTTAATATCAATATTTGATATCGGCTATCAAAAATATCATTTAATTTATTTCTATTAATAATAATTAGTACTATAATAGATTCAAAATTTAACTAAGCATATACCTATAAGAGAGCCCAGTGCGAAACAAATCAGATATTTAATATATCTGAAAAAATATAAAATTAGCCCTGTTTGTAATAAGTTCAGTAGAATAACTATTTCAGATAAAGTTCACTAATTCGGAACGTCGGTAGTTATATTGTATACATTCGTAATTTAATTATAATAAAAGTTTTGTTTTTTCAATGTCCTTCCAATACATGTTGTTTGATCAAAATATAGTTCTATGAACTGCGAAAAATTGTAAGAGAATGTAAGTCAAATTAAAACCAGAGTATTTTGTCAACTAAAAGGTCATTATGCTAGTATAAATTATACTGCACACTTTGAAAAGTTATCAGTCAACCCAACCAAGTCGACAAATCAACTCCTACCACAATGAACTCCTTCGTAAGTACTAATAGTAACATTAGAGACAACTAAGAAGAACATTATTAATAAGTTGTAATTGTTATTTTCAGGCAACCGTTGTTTTCTGCTTGGCTGTAGCCACAGCATCTGCTGGCCATCTCGGCTACGGTCTCGTTGGACACGAGCAATGGGCTCATGTTGGCCACGTCAACCCTGCTGCTCATATCGCTTCTGGAAGCGTTGGAGTCAGCGCTGATGGCGTAGTGATCGCTGGACCATCCGGTTCCGTCCGCACCAACAACGGTATCCACGGACATGGCGCAGGCGCCGTCGTCGCTGGACCCGCTGGAGATGTACGCACTCAAGCTGGACACGCTCAAATCACCGGTCCCGGTGCTGAACATCACGCTGTCGCTCACGTTGCTCACGTTGCCCATGTTGCCCATGTTGCCCCAGTTGCCCACCACGCTTTGGCTTACGCTCAACCCATTGCCCACCACGCTGTTGTCGCTGGTCCAGCCACACACACCACCATTGTCGGCCCATCTGCCACCGCTACCGTTGTAGCTGGATCTGCTCATCATGGAGTGTATGCTGCTGCTCCAGCTTGGAAACACAGTGGTGTTGTCGCTCATCAAGGATGGGTTGCTGCTCCAGCTGTAGCTACCACTTGGGGAAATCATGGTGTTGCTACCCATGGACTTGTCGCTCATGGACTCATCGGTAACGGACTTGAACATGGTGCCGTTCTTGCCGGACATGGAGTTTATGGTCATCATGGTTGGTAATTTGATTGATCAAATATTTGTACATTTTGTTATTATATGGCAATAAATTTTTTTATTTAATCTTATTACGATATTTAAATAATCCTTTCCTGAAAATATTTAAGTACAAATATATCACTACAAATAGTGTTAGTGTTAACCCTTATGTACCCACCCGGGTACCCGTGTGCCCACCTCGTCATATTTTTGCTTATAACTGCCACAAAAATAGAAATCTCAATCCGATCCAACGATTACCTATTCTTTAACTCCTTTAGAAGTTAAATATATAAATAATTACCATAATATTTAAGATGAACTAAAATATATTTACATTTAATTAGCTCGAACAATACTTTTATTTGATATACAGTGTTCATCGCAAACAATCTGAGCAACTAAGCAACCCTTTCGTGTTTTCCTTCGTCTATTTATCGTGTTTTTATCACAAACGTGACACGAACCGATATTTGTTTTTTCTGACTGCACTATCTTGATGCTGATCTTGCTCTTCAGAAATAGTTGAAAAAGCAAACTGTAGCCTAAACATGCTCTCGATTGCAATTCTTGTTATGTAATTGCGCATTTATTTTAAAATAATATTAAACAGCTTCCGACCGCCGTAGATCAAATCTGTTTGCACGCTTCCTGCACGGTGCTCAGAGAACAATTTTTTATTTTCTTGGAAACTATAGTAAAATTAGGGACGTCGAAATAGCTTTACTAGTTTATCTAATAAAGAATATTTATTCCCACAATATTTTAGATTTTTTTTTTATAATTTGGCCTTTACTATATTTAATTTATATCTAATTGTTTGCTCCTGAAAAATAAAAATATTTATTTTAATTTTTGCATAAAACGTACATTTTTGTATTTGCAGCAATATATATTAAACAAAATCAATTAGTTAGTATATCATCAGATAATTATTAAAAAACAAAAAAAAGTTGTGAATTCTAGTTGTTTTAACATTTGTTTGGTGTTTCCCTTAGCTTAGCGTTAAAAGGAAATGTAGTCTTAAATTCTGTATAAACGACCACATTGGTTAACATGGTGTTTATCTTTTTCTTAGCCTTAAATGTAGCGCTATTGTTAAATGTAGCGTTAATTTTTTCTGTATAAACCCACTATAAGTATAAGAATATTCATTTAAATATTTATAATTAGTTTTCATTTGAAAATAATTTTTTCAATAAGAATCATCATGCATTTATGTCTATATAAACAAATAGTAGTTCTTGATCAATTATTGCAAAAGTCGCTCTTATTTTGGTGCACACACGCTGTGTATTTCATAAACAGAATACAATACTATTCAAAAATACAAACTATTCATAGTATGTGGAAAATAAAACAAAATAACTGGTATATTTCAAGTGATTTTTCTGTGATTTGATCGGGAAAAATGCCTAGTGTGATACAGCTAAATTTACAACCCTGTTCCTTGCCCCTTCAAAGACATCGATTACTTTACGTGATACCGAACTGCTACTGATTAACTCATTTATATGATATGAGAGTTGCATAATTTTAAATATAAGACGTTTACCGACTTCCTTAAAGGTTCGCTAATTAAAGTCATGGAACTATTTGCCTTTATCAGAAAAAATTCTACGTAATTTATTTTTAAATTATCAAGCTAAATGGTTACAGAAATTTTGATAGTCAATTAAGTATTTCTCTTTTAAATTATTATAGAAGCTCTTCAAACAAAGTAGTTTTATACGATATTTTAGACATTTGATCATTACTTACAAAAACCTAGCTAAAGCTAAACGTTGGAAATAAGTGAAAATAGAAAAATTGACTTGCACAAATTTACCCCGACAAGTAATTTCCCTAGTTCGATATATAGGAAACAGAAATAAATTCGTAAGCTATGTCAACTTAGACGTTATTTATTAATAATTTTAGTATTATTATTATAAGTAAACAACGAATAAAAAGGCTATACGATAGAAATACATTACAACACAGAAACCTACTGGCACACAAGATAGACATTGCATAGCCACATAAATAAAGCAAGTTGTTGCCGTAATTTCATTATTTTTTGTCAGGAGAATTCCCTAATACTCAAATATTTTAATGCTGTTTAAACATGTAACGGCTTAGTGGTAGATTTCTCATCAGGTTAAATAGGTCCGCATTTAGGGTGTTATATTTAAAGGGACGACAGAAAATATGAAAAGCATTAGTATTTTCTTTTTACCCAATTTATACCTGTATAAACCTCGTATATAAATATAATTTTTAATATTAAATATACTGATTTACGATAAAAATATGGGAGGAATTATTAGCATCAGCTTCCTTTTCTTTTCCAGTCTTCATTTCTTATATGAAAATTAATAGGATCTGCAACGATATGTGTAACAAGTAATGTAATGTAGGTGGCAGAATGGTTAGTGGATATGAACGTCAAATTTGTAAATCCGCCACTGTAGTGGCCCCTAAAATGTGTAACTTTGGCTGAAATCGATAATTCGATAAAATAATTACTTTTTTATCGCTTGCGTTAATAAAAATGATGATTACCCGATTGGCTAAACACACCTTGGTAGAAGAGTAGATTAATAGAGAATTGAAACGTCCTTGTCGTATCCCCTCGCAACCAACACATCTCTATATTTAGTTAACTCTGCCGCTTTCCACTCTAATGAGTAACGTTACGGAGGTATGCATGTATATGCATGAATATCATTTTAGTCAAATTTATTATTATTCCCCGAAATTATACAAATTTCAGAAAATTAATATAATATGTATGAAACTAGTTTATGCTTGATGATGTAATAATTACTATAAATATTAGTATAGTTATGTAAACTTAGCAATGATTGTCGCATGTGAATTGGAATAGATTTGTTTTCCAAATTTTAAAGATTTGAAACTCTGGAACAGAAAAACAAAATATACTGAAATAATTAGGAATTTGACATTTATAATTTATTACAAGCAATATATTTAGTGAAAAAGTGTTTCAAAGGTTTGTAATATACTATAAATAAGCAAAATAATATAAATTTGTATAAGAATCTTCTTACCTCAGCTTTTATGGATGGTTAAAATAAGTCCGATTCTAGTTAAAATTTAAAGTGAAGATCTGCATGATTCTTGTATTTTTTCCAGGCTATAATAATTACTGCTCACAATAGCATTTGCTAAAATTAAATATTAATTTATAACTTTCTGTTCTTTTTCGTATACTATTACTTATGAAGAGCAACTCACATTTGATTATGCTTTTTAAATAAGTTACTCCTAGCAAATATTCATCTGAATATTAATTTTATTAGTGTAAAATTTTTAAGCTAATTATTTTATTTCAATTTATTACAAACTTATAATTAAATTTCATATTACTTATAAAGAAACGAACATTCAAGCATTCAATAAACACTTATTCGGAGCAAAAAAAAACATTTTCTTCCTATCAATAAGAGTGGATTCAAAGAAACTTATATGCTCTTCTATTCGAATTAAGGCAATAATTCAATTTAATTTAAATTTTTATTTACTATATTAAATAACTCATGCAGTATACAAAAAAAAAAAATTATTTTTATGCATGGTTACTTATATAAAAGGTGACAAAGTGAGGCCGCGGAGATGAGGTGTTTTGCGATGTGCACGATAACGCCAGTCCAAGATGTCTAAAACAAAAAAATCTAACGGGGTTTCATTAAGAACAAAATAACTTGAACCGTAAACCAATAAAAAATTAAAAATTAAAAAAAACGTAGAAAATAGTGTGAGTTTAAGAAAAGTACACAAAATTGGCTCTTTGGGATTGAATAAAAATGGAATAAATGTATATTTATGTCAAAATGTCGATTTGCGGTCCGTGTAGTAAGTTAGAAAATAAAATAAAAAAGATTTGAGTCAATAGCTTAATTGGTTTTTGAGCTAGAGTGTACACCGTTTTTAAAAATGTAGTTTCGAGAAAAACGTGTTTAAAGTTTAATTTTAGTGTATTTATAATCTACTACTTATGGAAATGTATATATCTCTGAAACGGTTTGGAAATTTACCTTAAAATTTTTTTTACATATTTTTAAAATGTTTTTGAATAAATTTATTGAACAAAAAAAACCGATTTTTTTTTTTTAAATTGGAACATCGCCTTAAAAGAGTTTGAGGCACGCGTAGTAATTAACTTACTACATGGTGTAACTCAGTTGTCACTAATCAATACGTTCTCACATTTTTCTGGTCTACTGTTCGATCAGTTCAATTAAACAGAATAATGAGTGATGTTATTTAATTTTTTTGGTCAACAAATTAAAGCTAGAGGTATTTGCATTTGCGATAAAATATAGAATTAATTTCACCGTATTACATTCCTTGACTGAAAAATATAACAACTTTCCGGACTAATGTTTAAAGCATATCCTGAACTAAACCAAAACAGCAATACTTATTATCGATCTTACATAGGAAACAATTTAGATATCTTTTATTTCCAGTGTTGTTAACATCTATGAAATAAATCTATGCTGCCCACATAAATTATTTTGAGTTACGTTTATAGTTTTGCATTTCATGAAAACAGTTTTATTTGTTTTAAGAGTAATTACAGTATTATATCAATTATGTACGCTATTAGTTTTCTGCTATGCTTCAGACATCAAAGAAGTTTTATTTGAATTGTAATTCATTATTGAAACGTCTTCAGTGCTACATTACCATTTACCACACAATTCAGTAGGTCGTTTACATATAAAATGAATCAGAATGGGCTAAGAACTGAGCTCTGTTACAATGTTTTGAGTTACCATTGCATTATTTATAAGAAATGCTCGCGGTCTATTTGTTAAGAACGATCTTATTAAGCTGAGACAATTTTTCTTATCCCTTACCACTGAATTTTATTTCATAGTACAGAATTATCTAAACAGTTTACAAGATATATTTCCGTTCAAATCTTCAGATCGAGTTTACTTATTACTTCGTATAAGAAAGTAAAAATACATTGAAAAGCACAATTAATATTTCTTATTTAAATATGATTAGTATATTTAAATATCTGCAGTGTCATGCACCGAACTTTCTTATCCGCATATGGGTTAAACCATATCGTAGTTACATTATTTTTCTAATTTATAATATTTGTTCTAACCTTTAGATCGCTTGTACACTAAATATATTTCTTAGAATAAATATTAAATGTCAAACTTCAAATTATTTAAGTCTATTTTGTTAAACAATTGACAGGCGCAGATGATACGATTTATGTAAAAATATATAGGTAATAATAATAATTTTAACACTTGATTAGTTTCACATATAGATATTTATTGACGTACGTTTCGACCTTTCGGTCATCATCAGAAATGATACACTTGTATACAATTATAATACAAACATTACTTATATATAGGTTACTGTAGGGTGATATTCATAAGGGGGGAGGTACTGACATCTATTTGGTCATTCCCTATGTTTTTCTGTGAATTGACTCGGATTAAAGAACATTGTAATGCTATTAAAACCCAAAACAATAATACAGGCTTCGCTACACATTGTTTAGAAAACTTACATAAATATGATGGAACTTTTAATATCCTACACCTTTCAGGTAAAGGATTAAGGTTAAACTTATTAGAAAATTTAGAAATAAGAAAGGCAGTCAATTCACAGAAAAACATAGTGAATAGATGATACGATTTATGTAAAAATATATATAATAAGCAGAAATTTATTTTGAAACCAGTACTTTTTTTGGAAAAAAGTTTCAAACAAAAGTTGTGCTAAATATAAATACCATTAATTTTTGTTCACAAAAATTTTCTGTAACTGTAACCATTTTTGAGTAATTGTAGAAACTGCAAAAAATTACTAGAGTAAACATACATTTCCGGGTGGAATATGGTTTTCAAAAATAGGAGGTTTTTGTGCCAGGCACATACAAGTCTTAAGTTTAAAATTTCATAATTTTCCCTTTAGCCGTTGTGGCTGTAGAGCGCTCACATACAGACACACACACACAGACACACACACACACACACACACACACACACAGACGGACGTCATTCCAAAAATAGTCGGAATCGATTCAGGGAAGGTCAAAACGTATATTTCCGTTAAAATCTCGAGTTTAAAATTTTTCATGATTACAATACTTACTTATACTGCGTCTAAGAAAGTAAAAATAGAAACTAGTTTTCATACGTACCTTTGTTCCTCGTTAGCAGCGCACGGTTAAATATTAGCGTTTTAAGGTTTCGTATAAAGATTTTATAAATATTAGAGCTGTAGATTATACAATAAAAATATAAGTGCACAAATAAGTTGAGAATATAACAAGATAACTTTGTTTTACAACTCTGTTCGTAAAAATAATATTCTGTGTGTACGGATTGTTACATACCTATATTATTTAATAACTCATTTAAGAACTCTTGTTTAAGTTTAACTGTAATATGAAAATGGAATAAGATTCTGTGTATTGCAATATAAATAAATAAATAAATAGCATGCAATAAAACATTCGATATGGATCACTATATCTGGAGAAAATCTAAAAAATAATATCGCGTTAGGATATAAAAATTGATATTAAAAAAGCATTAGCTGTATAAATAATAGTAAACTTTGAAGTAAAAGCAATTTTATTTGATGGATGAAAGGCAAAACATAAACGTTCTATTGGGCGATATTGATTTTTTACTTTCTTATACGCAGTATAAGTAAGTATTGTTTTATAATACTTTATCGTTATAAAAGTACCCCCGAGTGTGCTTAAAGTACGAATAAAATATATTATATTTAACATTACATATCAAATTCAAATATAATTAGGTTTATCGATTTTTTTTTCAAATGTCGATTGGAATAATTTGGAAAACCCTACCATAAATTTAATGAAAGCAATAATTCATTTTATTATTTTCATCACAGATGCCATGATTATGGTAAAGGTACCGTAACTTTTAATTTACAGTGGTAAATTGCAGAATAGTTCGTGATTATTCACACCGTTTCGTGGTAAAAATTAACCTTTTATTTATCAAACTGAAATATTATTCTACTGCGAAATCTCAAACTTTTCTTATACCCCCAATAATGTTTACTGAACCAAAACACATTACGCCACATGCTTAACAGATTCTTAGGACCCAGTCATAGATGAACATTTTTTTATATTTTAGTTTGTTGTTTATTTTATAAATTAACCTAGTTCAGCATATTTAATTTTAAACATAACAAATATAAGAAGTGCAATTTTTGGAATATCCAACCATTTTTGCACTGTCCCATGAATCACATCACAAATTCTCTGCGATTTTCACACTTATTTTCATATCGAATCTCCGGAACCCACGCATCCAATCGAGCTGCATCAGAAGCTGTGAACAGTGCTTATGTTGAACGCATGAACATAAAAACCAATGATATGCTGCAAAGTGTTATTAAGTACTGTGAAACAATGTGGCATGATTTTTCAATTAATTGTATTTATGTTTCTGTAGCATCTTAGGTTTTTAAATACTTTGATGATATTTAATCAGTACTGTGTATCAACACAATCAAAATGAAGTCAACCGTTGTTAGTTGCATGTAATAAATTGTTTCTGTAAACAGTTCGTTAAGAAATTAAATTCAGAAGTTCGTCATGGCTATGTCGTGGGTGGAATAAAATGGTCACAAACACTACTGTAATATTCTCTATATTCTGACGATTTATTTTTATTTGCTATTAAAGAAACTAGTGCAATTTTAACTATGTACATTTACGCCAACAGTTTTCGAGTATACAAACTTGTGTAGATGATCTTTTAATTTATGTATATGATTTCCAACTAAAAGGCGAGCGCCGTTTGGATACTAGCGACTAGATTTAACTAAAATTTAAACTAAAATACAGCAAAGAAACACATGCGACAATTCTCACGCGAACAATATTCATATAACAACGTATAATGGAATAATTCCCTTTGGTTATTATATCAGAAAATTTGTTCTCGAAGGTAAAATAATAATAAATATATGAGTAGAATACCTAGCAAATTTGCATTTATAGTTTTACTTATTTAAATGCTTTGAAATATTGTCCTGATGATATCAAAAATCCCGTGGTACTATTTAATTTACATAGTTTCTTGCGTATAACTCGTATTACGTGAGTGCTATATACACGTGCCATGCATTTTGTTTTGTTTTTTATTGAAATGACAGTGTGGCGCTGTTTGTTTTACTTAAAAAAATTTTATTCAAGCTAAAAACTACGCTACAATCTACAATGGCGTTATAATATGTTCCTCAAGAGTGCTCATTAGAATAATTTGGTCTTATACTAAATAATTTACACTTACAAATTCATAATCTACAAATTCAATTTTAAGAGCATAAATGCGGTCTAGTTTTGGTTAAAATTTATAACTTTAGATCGCTAATTAATCAATTTATGAAATAAAAATTCGTTTATAAACATTATTTATCAATTTATATGTATAGTACGTATTATTATCTATATACAACTACGTATATTTATTTCATAAGCATTTTTACTTCCTTATGCGAAGTATAACTCAGTACGGTAATCATGCAAAAAGTCGATCTCGAGATATCAACGGAAATATACCTTTCACCTAATAACTAATCGAGACTATTTTTGGTATGACGCTTGGCTCTGTGTGTGTGAGCGCTCTGCAGCCTATACGGTTGAAGAAAAAATTATGATATTTTAAACATAAGATTTGTATGAGCTTGGCCAGAGTACCTATTTTTAAAATACTCTAACCGGAAGTACTTGCTTGTAATTTCACTGAAATGACTGTACTTACAATTTAAGATATTAATATTTCGCAAAACTTTTGTTCGATTTTTTTTTACAAAAAAGGTACTGCTTACAAGAAAATGGTTATTAAAATTTCTTATTTTATTTATTTTTACATACATAAATCGTATCACCTGCGCCTATCAATTATTTAATAAAAACATTTGCATATCTTCAGCTTAAAGTTTCATAATTTTAGCTTCAACCGTTTAGGCCGTAGAGAATATACACACACACACACACTCAGACACACACATACAGACGTCATTCCAAAAATAGTTGGAATCGATTCAGGGAAGGTCAAAACGTATATTTCCGTTAAAATCTCGAGATCAAAATTTGTCATGATTACAATACTTATACTGCGTATAAGAAAGTAATAACACACTTCAAATTCTTTAAGTCTATTTTGTTTTTTTGACAAACATATGAC
Organism: Nebria salina; assembly: GCA_944039245.1. Lineage (NCBI taxonomy): Eukaryota > Metazoa > Arthropoda > Insecta > Coleoptera > Carabidae > Nebria > Nebria salina. The sequence goes on along the minus strand of OX063273.1, from coordinate 10,083,190 downwards.
AGGCGCAGATGATACGATCTATGTAAAAATAAATATACAGTGAAAGCTCCAATAAGCGGACACTCATGGTACTGGACTTTGTGTCTGATTACGGGAGGTGTTTAAGAGAAATAGATAATGTTAAAGCATATTGAAACATTTTGTTTTTCGTTTATTTCTATATAACCTACATATGTATATATGTAATTCTACTCTACTACTTAATAGTAACATAATTTAAAATGCTAGATTGTCGCAACCTTGCTGCTTTTTGTTGCATGAGACAGTTTTGAAAATGACTCTCCAAAGTATAGGTACAAATTTGGTTCCAGGAAATTTGTCCGTTTAATAGAGATGTCCGCTTATTGGAGCTGTCCGCAAGGAGAGCTTTCACTGTAATAAGAAATTTCAATAGCCATTATTTTGAAGCCAACACTCTTTTTGAAAAAAAATTTCAAACAAAAGTTATGTGAAATTTTTCTGTAACTGTAAGCATTTTTGAGTAATTGCACACACCGCTAAAATTGACTAGAGTAAACGGCACATTCGGTTTGAATTTTTTTTTTCAAAATAAGAGGTGTTCATGCGAGGCATATACAAATCTTAAGTTTAAAGTTTCATAATTTTACCTTCAGCCGTTTAGGCTGTAGAGAGCATACATACACACACACACACACAGATAAAAATAGTCGCAATTGATTCAGGGAAAGTATATTTCCGTTAAAATCTTGAGATCAAAATTTTTCATGATTACAATACTTACTTATACTGCGTATAAGAAAGTAAAACAAAAATTTATTTAGACCACTAGGTGGTCATCGTCAGTATGAATTACTTTGCAGAGAAATTATGGTATTGAATATATTGAACGATGAAAATATTATTTAAATTTACTATGAATTTTTGATTTGTTTAACGTGGCATGTATAGAGCACACTAGGAACCCGTCTTGTAACAATATATTAATATTAAGGCAATGTATTATCAATGATGGATACATAATGCTCAAATAATGAAATTAATAAGAAATTTTATAAGTTGCGGATTTCATTTATTTTAATAAAATCCAAACGGTTTATGAAATACATTCGTTTGTACACAATATAAAGCAATAAATATTTGGAGATAAATATCTCGAAAATCCTATTATGATGCACACCAACGCAAATATAACAATAATATATTTATTATTTTATTATTGTAAATCGGTTGGATTTTTTTTCCTATCTTGTACACACATTTTACAAACATGGATTTGAGAAAAGCAGGTTTAAAAATTACTCGTATTCCTACTAATAACTGAGGTCGATGTCTCCAAACATGCTTCGAATTTTGATATAAAATTTTAACAAGATATTCTCCAAGTATTTTGAAAAAATAAAGTGTTTTTTTTCGGTCTTACACCAGTTACGGCAAATATATACCACGCGCATTGACATCAAACAATACGCTGAAGAGGAAGCATTTCCTATAGAGATGCACGGCGAATAAAAATAATAATAATAATAATACATTGATATAGATTTTAATAACAGAGAGATTAAAATAAAAAAAAACATGTATTATAAATTAACAGTCATTTGAAAAAAATGCTAATTTTCAGTTAACAAATCTTTTGCAGCTGTTAAGAATGTCATCAAATAGAAGGAATAAGACGATATAAACTGTCAAATATCAGTTTATATGAGTCTATTTCATTATTCTAACAAAACATTTACAAGCATATATGAAATAATTTATTAAATATATATTTCCTAAGTAATTATAATTTCATTGGTGATTTTCTTCTAAATGGTGCAAAATATTGACATCCTTTATTTTAAGTTTAACTATTCTTGAGATCATATACAAATCTAAAATTTATTACTTCATCTTAATAGTTTAAACAGCTTTGCATATAGAGCGCTCATTGACAAACGACACATAGATTTCCTTGCAAAAATAGTTAATTTAGATTCAGTGATACCCAAAATGTGTATTATGACCAATATGTGACTGCGAGGAATTTTTTTTTTTCCGTAGAAATTTATGTACGTAATTTCATGGTTAGTAGTGTTTCAAGTTCTAGTTGCAATATATTAGTCCGGTTTTGTTACATTACTGTTACCTTGTTTGCGATTGTAAAATTTCTTTCAAAGGTATATATTAAATATTAGACTACCATAAAAAAATCTATATGGGATATTATAATATGATACATTTGTATAAAACATAGAAAGTAAAAGTTCAACAATACCAATGAAATTTGCGAATAATAAAACCTTAACTTTAAGGTCGTTTGATTAATATAAAATATAGTATGAATTTTAAAAAATTATCAGTCAACCCAACCAAGTCGACAAATCAACTCCTACCACAATGAACTCCTTCGTAAGTACTAATAGTAACATTAGAGACAACTAAGAAGAACATTATTAATAAGTTGTAATTGTTATTTTCAGGCAACCGTTGTTTTCTGCTTGGCTGTAGCCACAGCATCTGCTGGCCATCTCGGCTACGGTCTCGTTGGACACGAGCAATGGGCTCATGTTGGCCACGTCAACCCTGCTGCTCATATCGCTTCTGGAAGCGTTGGAGTCAGCGCTGATGGTGTAGTGATCGCTGGACCATCCGGTTCCGTCCGCACCAACAACGGTATCCACGGACATGGCGCAGGCGCCGTCGTCGCTGGACCCGCTGGAGATGTACGCACTCAAGCTGGACACGCTCAAATCACCGGTCCCGGTGCTGAACATCACGCTGTCGCTCACGTTGCTCACGTTGCCCCAGTTGCCCACCACGCTTTGGCTTACGCTCAACCCATTGCCCACCACGCTGTTGTCGCTGGTCCAGCCACACACACCACAATTGTCGGACCATCTGCCACTACTACCGTTGTAGCTGGATCTGCTCATCATGGAGTTTATGCTGCTGCTCCAGCTTGGGAACACAGTGGTGTTGTCGCTCATCAAGGATGGGTTGCTGCTCCAGCTGTAGCTACCACTTGGGGAAATCATGGTGTTGCTGCCCATGGACTTGTCGCTCATGGACTTATCGGTCACGGACTTGAACATGGTGCCGTTCTTGCCGGACATGGGGTTTATGGTCATCATGGTTGGTAATTTGATTGATCAAATATTTGTATATATTGTAAATATAAGGAAATGTAACTTTTTAAATTATCTTAAATGTGTCGTATGTCTATATATTATTTCGTTCCTCTACTATATATAAATCTTAAATCTTATCAAAAGCGATTGCATTTACCGCAAAAATATTTGGATTAAAATTTAGAGAAATTAATATTTTGCAAAAGTTTTTCATGCAATGTTTTTCAATCATCTGCAGGGGCTTGCACTAAACCTTCTTATACGCATTTTGGTTAGATTATATTTAGACTATTTCTAATTTCTTATACGCAGTATAAATAAGTAATGTAATCATGAAAATACTCGATCTCGAGATTTTAAAGGAAATATACGTTTTGACCTTCTCTGAATCGATTTCGACTATTTTTGGAATGTCGTCGGTCTGTGTGTGTGTGTGTGTGTGTTTGTGTCTGTGTGTGAGGTTGTTCTCTACAGCCTAAACGACTGAAGGTAAAGTTATGAAACTTGAAACTAAATATTGAGGTGTGCACCTCTTATTTTCGAAATATATATTCAAAGCAGAAGTGCCTGTTTACTCTAGTCATTTTTCGCAGTTTCTGCAATTACTCAAAAATGGTTGCAGTTACAGAAAAATTGCATAAGAAAAATTAAAGGTATTTATATTTAGCACAACTTTTGTTTGATTTTTTTTTCCAAAGAGAGTACTGCTTTCAAAATAAATTTCTGCTTATTACATATATTTTTACATAAATCATATCATCTGTGCCTGTCAATTGTTTAATAGCAAAACAAAAAACTTAAATAATTTGAAGTTTGGCATTTAATATTAATTCTAAGAAATATGTTTAGTGTAAAAGCAATATAAAGGTTAGAACTAATATTATAAATTAGAAAATGCGTACAAGAAATTCGGTGCATGACACTGCAGATGTTTATAATTTATAATATTTTACCAACATATGGAACCCTTTTTCACTAAAGTATTTCTTAGAATAAATATTAAATGTCAAACTCCAAATTATTTAAGTTTTTTGTTTTTCTATTAAAAAATTGACAGGCACAGTTGATACGATTGAAATGGAAATAATTATAATAAACCAATAGCCATTTTCTTGATTCTGGTACCTTTTTTGAAAAAACTTCTAACAAAGGTTATGCGAAATATTATATAAATATCAATACCTTTAATTTTTATCCAAACAATTTTTCTGTAACTTAGACCATGTTTGAGTAATTGCAGAAACCACAAAAAATGACTCGAGTCAACATGCATTTCCGGATTGAATACATCCTTCACAAATAGGAGGTGTACACCCAAGGCATATGCAAGTCTTAAGTTTAAAGTTTAATAATTTTACCTTCAGCCGCTTAGGCTGTCGAGTACAGACACACCCACACAGACGGAAACACACACAGATATTCCAAAAATAGTCGGTATCAATTCAGGGAAAGTCAAAACGTATATTTCCGTTAAAATCTAGAAATCGAAATTTTTTGTGATTACAATACTTACTTATACTGCGTTTAAGAAAGTAAATATGACTAAAATAAACATGCACTTCCGATTCTCATATTCTTTTCAAAGTTAAGGGTGGTTAAGTAGACCATATATAACTTTAAGGTTTCATAATTATGTATTCTATGGTGTCCACAAACACATAAATACACGCGGGTATACACACAGGTGTAATATCGATATTAGTCAAACTCAGCTCACATAAAGTAAGAGAGTACATTTTCGTTAAAATCTCAGGTTCTAATTTTTTTTCTGATAATAATTATATGAATGCAATTTTTTTTATTTAAACTTATACATTTAGTATCAACCATTTATAAGCATATTATGCAATTTATTTGACATCTGAGGTGGAATTATTTAAAGGTAAAGGATTGGAATAATTTATACACACAATTAAGTTAAAGTAAAGAATTATATTTTTTTATATTTACAAAATGAATAAATATTGGATCAATCAAATTACCAACCATGATGACCATAAACTCCATGTCCGGCAAGAACGGAACCATGTTCAAATCCGTTACCGATAAGCCCATGACCGACAAGTCCATGAGCAACAACACCATGATTTCCCCAAGTGGTAGCTACAGCTGGAGCAGCAACCCATCCTTGATGAGCAACAACACCACTGTGTTCCCAAGCTGGAGCAGCAGCATACACTCCATGATGAGCAGATCCAGCTACAACGGTAGCGGTGGCAGATGGGCCGACAATGGTGGTGTGTGTGGCTGGGCCAGCGACAACAGCGTGGTGGGCAATGGGTTGAGCGTAAGCCAAAGCGTGGTGGGCAACTGGGGCAACATGGGCAACGTGAGCGACAGCGTGATGTTCAGCACCGGGACCGGTGATTTGAGCGTGTCCAGCTTGAGTGCGTACATCTCCAGCGGGTCCAGCGACGACGGCGCCTGCGCCATGTCCGTGGATACCGTTGTTGGTGCGGACGGAACCGGATGGTCCAGCGATCACTACACCATCAGCGCTGACTCCAACGCTTCCAGAAGCGATATGAGCAGCAGGGTTGACGTGGCCAACATGAGCCCATTGCTCGTGTCCAACGAGACCGTAGCCGAGATGGCCAGCAGATGCTGTGGCTACAGCCAAGCAGAAAACAACGGTTGCCTGAAAATAACAATTACAACTTATTAATAATGTTCTTCTTAGTTGTCTCTAATGTTACTATTAGTACTTACGAAGGAGTTCATTGTGGTAGGAGTTGATTTGTCGACTTGGTTGGGTTGACTGATAAATTTTCAAAATGTGCAGTATAATTTATACTAGCATAATGACCTTATAATTTTAGTTGGCAAAATAGACTGGTTTTAATTTGACTTACATTCTCTTCGAATTTTTCGCAGTTCATAGAACCATATTTTATTCAAATAACATGTATAAGGGCTTTGAAAAAACGAAACCTTTATTATAATCATATTACGATTGTAGCAATGTAACTCTCGACGTTCCGAATTTGTAAACTTTACCTGAAATAGTTATTACTTTGAAGCTATGATTACAAACCAATTTTATACATTTTCAGATTTTTTAAATATCTGATGTGTTTCGCACCGGGGTTTTCTATAAGTATCTGTTTATATAGATTTTCAAACAGTTTAGTTATAATTAGTATGGCAAAAAAATTATGACTAAAAATTGGTTAGTTGTCAAGTAGTAATAACTTGAAAAATATTTTCGACATTAAATATATATTTCTATTTATGAGTTTTATGCCTGTTTTGCACGATGCAATAAATCGAATAAATAGAAGTAGTTTTTGCTCAATTTATTGTTGTGTGTAATACGAATAAATATTGATAATTTATTCTTGTCCAATAATTTGGACAATTAATTGTCGAGATAGAATTGGTTCTAATTTTCAACAATTTTATAGGAAATTCTAGGAATTTTTTGATTTATTTATTTTTCATACTGGCTTTCATTAAAGCAAATGCAATTCCTTTAAGAATATTAATTCATCACACATTACCCATTTGAAAATCAAAACAAGTTAATATTAACTGTCAAAAGTTATAGAGTTGAAATGTGAAACAATCAAAAATATTTTCCATTTGACAATAAATTGATCAAGAAATTTTATGTCAACTTGATCAATTTATACAAAACAGATATTATTATGATTTTCTTCCTACTGCTATATTTGTTGAAGAAATTTTTCAAATTAGTTATTTAAAATTTATCTATTTATAATTTTAAATATAACTATACTTCTTAAATTTAAAATTTCATTATAAACTCAAATTTTGATCCAAACATTGTAATTTTAGATTCAGTTATACTGAAAACGAGTATTTTCATGATTACAATAGTTTCCATTAAATATTGAGTAAAACATATCCGCAATGGCTTCCATTGAACATTTTTATTCGATTTTTGTTTAAATAAGAGTACCGGTAACAAGGAAATCGCTATTGAAATTTATTATTTAAACAAAAAACTTATACAAATGTTCAGTTCAAGCCATTATGGATATTTTTTACTCCATATAAGCAACTATTGTGATCATGAAACAAACATTTTGAAAAAAATCAATCAAAAATTGAAATATTAATATATCTAATTTTTATTCTTACTATTTCTGCCGTAAGAGCAACCGTTTTTATGTAATTGTAGAAATCGCAAAAATGTCAAAGGACAGTATACAGTCAAACTAGATTCAGTGAGGGTCAAGAGGTATATTTCCGTAAAATTCTCGAGCTAGAATTTTTTCATGAGTACAATACTTACATATACTACTTATAAGAAAGTAAAAGTATTAATATGGAAACCCAAAAGGTAATTTTTTTTGTATAGATGAAAATAGGTATTATAATTAATTGGTTTTAAAATATGTCGCATGAACATTCGAATTCTTAACCAATAATACAAGTTTATTTGTTATCCTGAGAAAGTTATGTATGTGTGCTCATGTTTATAAGTGATTCAAGTTCAAGTTTGCAATATATTAGTCCGGATTTGTTACCTTGTTTATGATTGCAAAATTTCTGTTTACGATATATCCTGAATATTAGTCACTTGACTTCTATGAAAAAATTCCTATTTGATCGATATGCGATACTATAACAAGATACATTGCATGAATTAATAGCAAACATAAAAAGTAAAAGTTCTACAATACCATTGAAATTTGCAAATAAATAAACCTTAATTTTAAGGTCGTTTGATTAATATAAAATGTAGTACGAATTTTAAAAATTTATCAGTCAACCCAACCAAGTCGACAAATCAACTCCTACCACAATGAACTCCTTCGTAAGTACTAATAGTAACATTAGAGACAATTAAGAAGAAAATTATTAAGTTTTAATTGTTATTTTCAGGCAACCGTTGTTTTCTGCTTGGCTGTAGCCACAGCATCTGCTGGCCATCTCGGCTACGGTCTCGTTGGACACGAGCAATGGGCTCATGTTGGCCACGTCAACCCTGCTGCTCATATCGCTTCTGGAAGCGTTGGAGTCAGCGCTGATGGTGTAGTGATCGCTGGACCATCCGGTTCCGTCCGCACCAACAACGGTATCCACGGACATGGCGCAGGCGCCGTCGTCGCTGGACCCGCTGGAGATGTACGCACTCAAGCTGGACACGCTCAAATCACCGGTCCCGGTGCTGAACATCACGCTGTCGCTCACGTTGCCTATGTTGCCCCAGTTGCCCACCACGCTTTGGCTTACGCTCAACCTATTGCCCAACACGCTGTTGTCGCTGGCCCAGCCACACACACCACCATTGTCGGACCATCTGCCACCGCTACCGTTGTAGCTGGATCTGCTCATCATGGAGTCTATTCTGCTGCTCCAGCTTGGGAACACAGTGGTGTTGTTGCTCATCAAGGATGGGTTGCTGCTCCAGCTGTAGCTACCACTTGGGGAAATCATGGTGTTGCTGCTCATGGACTTGTCGGTCATGGGCTTATCGGTAACGGATTTGAACATGGTTCCGTTCTTGCCGGACATGGAGTTTATGGTCATCATGGTTGGTAATTTGATTGATCCAATATTTATTCATTTTGTAAATATATGAAAATATAATTCTTTATTTTAACCTAATTGTGTGTTTATAAATTATTCCATTCCTTTACCTTTAATAAATCCCACTTCAGATGTCAAATAAATTGCATAATATACTTATAAATGGTTGATACTAAATGTATGAGTTTAAATAAAAAAAATTGCATTCATATAATTATTATCAGAAAAAAAATTAGAACCTGAGATATTAACGAAAATGTACTCTCTTACTTTATGTGAGCTGAGTTTGACTAATATCGATATTACATCTGTGTGTATACCCGCGTGTATTTATTTGTTTGCGGACACCATAGAGCTAAAATCGTTGAATACATAATTATGAAACCTAAAAGTTGTATATGGTCTACTTAACCACCCTTAATTTTGAAAAGGATATGAGAATCGGAAGTGCATGTTTATTTTAGTCATATTTACTTTCTTAAACGCAGTATAAGTAAGTATTGTTATCACGAAAATTTTCGATTTCGTGATTTTAACGGAAATATACGTTTTGGCCTTCCCTGAATTGGTGCCGACTATTTTTGGAATGTCTGTGTGTGTGTTACCGTCTGTGTGGGTGTGTGTGTACTCGACAGCCTAAACGGCTGCTGGCAAAATTATGAAACTTTAGACTTAAGATTTGCATATGCCTGGGGTGTGCACCTCTTATTTTTGAAGGATGTATTCAATCCGGAAATGCATGTTTACTCTAGTCATTTTTGCGGTTTCTGCAATTACTCAAAAATGGTTTAAGTTACAGGAAAATTGTTTGGATAAAAATTAAAGGTATTTATATTTATATAATATTTCGCATAACCTTTATATGAAATTTTTTTCAAAAAAGGTACCAGAATCAAGAAAATGGCTATTGGTTTATTATAATTATTTCCATATAGGGTAAGGTTGCTCAAGTCGTACCAGTGCTTAAATCGTACCACTCTAGTTCTGGACGAACTGCGCAGACAACCGCGCATACAACCAAAAAGAAATATATATCTGAGTCAACCAAATGTTTTAAGTGTCATTATCTGCTATAAAAGTGGTTTGTTATAAATCCTCGCATCAAGTTAGTTTATTTCAATTTTTTTATAATTTTCTGCATATGTTTGGAAGTTAATATTGCAAGTTATTTATTGATAAAATTATGTTACTTATTAAATATAAATTCAGAAGAATATATATAATCGTTTGGTCGAAACGAGATTGTATTGATTTTATTCAATTTTTGATTATGTTTATTTTTAATGTTAACTTGTGCCGTGTCTTAAGTCGTACCCATATGAGATTCCTATATCGTACTGTAATGAAAATGTAAAAAATGCGACAAATAAAAGAAATGCAATAATTAATAAAAAGGAAAGGTATTAAAAATTAAAAAGATGAAAAGTAATTGGTTTTGTTTTATTTGTGGAGTAGATCGAGAGGAAACATGATACATTGCTTGAAATGAAAATTATGTGCGCACGATTTATGCGCTGGAGTTGATAAAAGGACAAAAAATATATATATGTGATGTTTGATTATGTATCTAATAAACTAATTAATAAAAAATAAATTTTCATTCATTTGTTGCTTAATTTAATCCTTAGGTACGACTTAGACTATAGGTGATACGACTTAGGAAACCGGTTTTTTTAGTCGTACCGATGTAACTTTTTAAAGATTTAGGTTATTTTACGTGAAAGAATATAGATTTTTTATTTTCTTTATAATAAATAACTACAATATTAGTGCAGGTAGTGAACAACACATTTTAATTTTATTTATTTGATAAATCCTAGGTTTTATACGCTTTCTCTCTTAAGGGGTACGACTTGAGCAACCTTACCCTAAATCGTATCAACTGTGCCTGTCAATTGTTTAATAGAAAAACAAAAAACTTAAATAATTTTGAGTTTGAGATTTGATATTTATTCTAAGAAATAATTTAGTGAAAAGGGGTTCCAAATGTTGGTAAAATATTATAAATTAGAAATATAGTCTAAATATGATCTAACCAAAATGCGTATAAGTAAATTCAGTGCAAACCATTGCAGATGTTTGAAAAAAATGTCATGCAAATATTTTGCAAAATATTAATTTCTCTAAATTTTAATCCAAATATTTTTGCTGTAAATGCAATCGCTTTTGAGTTATTGCAGAAATCACAAAAAACAATTAGATTAAACATACACTTCCGGTTTGTATCCAATTTTCAAAAATAGGTTTTCTTGCCATGCATACAAAAATCTTAAGTTTAAAGTATCCAGCACAATGAAAAGAATATATTATAAAATATGTTAGAGGAACGCGAAGAATGATTTGTATTAAAATAATGTATATATTCTTTTGCTATTTGTGTATTGAAATATTTCTTTCTGACATTAGGTTGGTGACGGATGGATTATTACATTGTTTGTATACTTCGCAATCACATTTTCCATTGCTACAGAATAAACTTCTTAAATAAACAAACTTACTCTAGTGCATATCCATCTACTATAATATTTCTTGCTTCATTCTTTTCTAATAACAGAAACTTTGATTCACCTACATTGCTCACGTTGCTCACGTTGCCCATGTTGCCCATGTTACCTACCACGCTTTGTCCTTTACTTTATGTGAGTTGAGTTTGGTCACAAATTGACTAATATCGGTATTACGTCTGTGTATTTGTTTGTTTGTGGACACCATAGTGCCAAAATCGTTGAATATATAATTATGAAACTTAAAACATGTATATAGTCTACTTGTGCACCCTTAATTTTGAAATGAAAATGAGAATCGGAAGTGCATGTTTATTTTAGTCATTTTTCCTTTTTTTTACGCAGTATAAGCAAGTATTGTAATCACGAAAATTTTCAATCTCGAGATTTTAACTGAAATATAAGTTTTGACATTCACTTAATCGATTCCGACTATTTTTGGAATGACGTCCATCTGTGTGTGTGTGTTAAGATTTGCATATGCAAATGTATGTTTACTCTACTCATTTTTGCGGTGTCTGGAATGACTCAAAAATGGTTGAAGTTACAGAAAAATTGTTTCGATAAAAATTAAAGGTATTAATATTTAGTATAATTTTTGTTTGAACATTTTTTCAAAACATCAGCTGTGTCTGGCATTATACGCATTTTGGATATAATAATTATATGCGTGCATTTTTTTTTAAATTTAAACTCATACATTTAGTATCAACCATTTATAAGTATATTATGCAATTTATTTGACATCTGAAGTGGAATTTATTAAAGGTAAAGGAATGGAATAATTTATAAAAACACAATTAAGTTAAAGTAAAGAAGTATATTTTTTTTATATTTACAAAATGAATAAATATTGGATCAATCAAATTACCAACCATGATTACCATAAACTCCATGTCCGGCAAGAACGGAACCATGTTCAAATCCGTTACCGATAAGCCCATGACCGACAAGTCCATGAGCAGCAACACCATGATTTCCCCAAGTGGTAGCTACAGCTGGAGCAGCAACCCATCCTTGATGAGCAACAACACCACTGTGTTCCCAAGCTGGAGCAGCAGCATACACTCCATGATGAGCAGATCCAGCTACAACGGTAGCAGTGGCAGATGGGCCGACAATGGTGGTGTGTGTGGCTGGGCCAGCGACAAGAGCGTGTTGGGCAATGGGTTGAGCGTAAGCCAAAGCGTGGTGGGCAACTGGGGCAACATGGGCAACGTGAGCAACGTGAGCGACAGCGTGATGTTCAGCACCGGGACCGGTGATTTGAGCGTGTCCAGCTTGAGTGCGTACATCTCCAGCGGGTCCAGCGACGACGGCGCCTGCGCCATGTCCGTGGATACCGTTGTTGGTGCGGACGGAACCGGATGGTCCAGCGATCACTACACCATCAGCGCTGACTCCAACGCTTCCAGAAGCGATATGAGCAGCAGGGTTGACGTGGCCAACATGAGCCCATTGCTCGTGTCCAACGAGACCGTAGCCGAGATGGCCAGCAGATGCTGTGGCTACAGCCAAGCAGAAAACAACGGTTGCCTGAAAATAACAATTACAACTTATTAATAATGTTCTTCTTAGTTGTCTCTAATGTTACTATTAGTACTTACGAAGGAGTTCATTGTGGTAGGAGTTGATTTGTCGACTTGGTTGGGTTGACTGATAATTTTTTAAAATCCGTACTACATTTTATATTAATCAAACGACCTTAAAATTAAGGTTTTACTATTTGCTAATTTCATTAGTATTGCACTTTTACTTTCTGTTTTAAATAAATTCAAGCAATGTATCATATTATAGTATATCAAATACCGTCACTCATGTGACTAATATGTAGGATATAGACATTTCACAAACAAGGTGTAACAAAACCGGGCTAATATATCGCGAACTTGAACTTGAATCACTTCCAACCATGAAAACACGTTCATAACTTTCTACAAATAAAAAATATACTCGTAGCCACATATTGGTTATAATTCTTATCTTCATACGACATCAATCAAACACAATACAGAATTTTTTTTATTTACAAAAAAAAATCATCTTTTGGGCTTTTTACTTTCATCTACGGAGTATAAGTATGTATGAAAATTTTCGATCTCGAAATTTTAACAGAAATATACGCTTTGACCTTCCCTGATATTGTTTATGTGAGCGCTCTACAACCTAAACGGTTGAAGGTAAAATTATGAAACTTAAGATTTGTGTATGCCGGAAGTGCCTGTTTACTCCAGTAATTTTTTACGGTTTCTGCAATTACGCAAAAACGGTTGCACTTATGGAAAAATTATAAAGATAAAAATTAAAGATATTAATTTTTCGCATAACTTTTGTTAATAAAGAGTATTGGTTTAAAAAAAAAATGGGTATTGAATTGTCTCTATGTTATAACATAGAGAAAATTCAATACCCATTTTTTTTACTTAAATCGTATCATCAATTGTTTAAGAAAAAATCAAAATAGACTACTGCAATTACTAAATGGCATAGCTTCTCACATTTTAATGTTCATCTTATTTTACTCTTTATTAAGAAATTTGAATAAAATCAACAAAAACAGCGAAAAATAAAACACTGACAGGCATCACGTATAAGATATAGAATTATACTTCAAAGATTATACCTAAAACCCAAGGAAGTTTATTTACTTAGACACCATTGATAATTGATGGTATATAGGTGCAAATTATTAGCAAATGTTATAAATGAATAAATATTTATCGTGAACGTTTAAGAAGGAAAACTCTTACCTGTTGTCAAAAAAATTATCACAGAAATAAATTATTTGAGGAAAACAATATTTCACAAAAAAAAAACCAAATTTAGTAGACTTCAACAAATCGTTTATTGTATCATAACTTTCACAATTCTTTTCTTATGCACGATTTTCAAAACTAGAACAAACCAAAATCAGCTCCATCGACGAGTAATTTCACAATGGAATCACTCAAACAATCCCAATTTACAAATATACCAAAATAATTTAAAATAAAACTGATTCACCATTGATCAACAATGTGAGCGTTTCGCCTTGCATTCCACTATAAGTACTCTAAATTTTATAATTCAATTAAAAAGCAATTTTATAATAGTGGATGGTAATCTAATATATAGTCACCACAACATAACAAACAAGTCACACCAACCATTTCAAAAACAAACACAGATTCTTCAATCCTTATCCTTCCTCGCTTACAGCATTTGCGTTAAACGCAGAGTTTCAAACGGGGATTATGCAAACAAACCGGTGACAACTAGTTTCTTACACTGCAGCGAATGTAAATTAATATATCACATAAAAAACTAATAAAATATTCGAATAAACTATAGTAGATAATAATTAATAATTGAAAATTAACTAAATAGATTTACAACATATACATAGTGTAGAGAGTAATAAAATTTAAATAATTTTCATACATAGAACATTCCCTAAAAATCATTATGTGTTTTATTATTTATTTATTCAATATTATTTGTTACAAAAAGCGCATAAAACGAACAACAAGTGTGTGTATGTATGTATGTGTGTGTGTATGTAACTTAAATACAAGAGTGTTAGTTTTCTGACCAATCACAACGCATCTCGGTGCCAAACCCATGTTTTCTTCGTATGATCAAAGCGATGCGCCAACCACTGTTGCTCCAATAATTGGAATCTATCCTGACTTAGATACAATGGCTTACCACGTCTGAAAACAAGACAAATATTTAATGTTATATTTCATAATGACGTATACCCAGAATATGGTTTTAATAGTAAAATTTACTGTTTATTAATTTCATGAGTATGTTTCAACATAAAATTGTCAATAGTTTTACGAATTTGGAAAATTCCGCCTCTTAAAATAATCAACTTTAATCTGGTACTTACTCTTCTTACAATACCGCATCAATTAAAATACTACTTAGTACTGAACTATTGATATAATACAAGTTCAAATCAAAACTAGACCTGGCATATTCCTAAATATACGCAACCATAATCAATTTAAACCGACGCGAAATTGTGTCGTTATTGCCGCGCTATTAATAACATAGAACTTAACATTCACTCGCAAGCAAATCATGAAATATGTTCCTTACTTTAGATCTCGATCCTCCTCTTCAAAATCATCGAGATAGAGTGAACCCCAAAGACACGCCCGTCTGCCACGTATGACAATGATGTAAGTGGATGTGACGACTAGATATATGCCCGTTCCACCGCCGCAGTCTATCGAGTGCTGGACAGCTTCACATACGTTCTGTTGTTTGCAACAGTTTTGCTTCAAGCACACCACGGTACCACACAGCAAACATATACTTGTCTCTTGTGGCACTGACTGACACTGGCTGCACTGCCTCTCATGATAATACTACACAAACAAAAACTCTGAATTAGCATCTCTTAAGCGACAACACTTGTAATTATATAGTTTCTAAAGAACCATCTTCTCCGTAAAATAATCATTAATGCTTCCAGCTCATCTAACGACAATCACGGGAGTAAATTACGACGTAAACACTCATTTTTTAGTCAATAAAATTGTGACTACGTTCTGATTATTAAAAAATTTACAATAGTCGATTATTTTAAAAACAGTGTCTATTAATTAATATAAACTGTATATTGCGCATTGTATAGAAAATCGTATAAAATCAACACAAATTGAAAACTTACTGTAAATATTTTCTCGTACTCGCGTGGAAGACTGAGTAATCGTGGCGGATGCCACAAAACATGTTGCTCCGATAAAAAGTTTCTAGCAGCAATCTGACTACGTCCTGCAAACGCACACAGCTGTTCACACCACAGACGCGGCGTAGTAAGGGCAGCAT
Organism: Nebria salina; assembly: GCA_944039245.1. Taxonomy (NCBI): domain Eukaryota; kingdom Metazoa; phylum Arthropoda; class Insecta; order Coleoptera; family Carabidae; genus Nebria; species Nebria salina. The sequence goes on along the minus strand of OX063273.1, from coordinate 10,067,298 downwards.
TTGCATCCTGCGGCCAACTCAACGCAACCGCTGCATTGAAACAATCCCAGTCCATGCCCTCTGTCACCAGTTCGAGGAAATACACAAGCCGAACGAATTCATATTCGGTCGATCGCACTTCAGGCAAAACTTGTTGATACATATGAAACCTAAGCAAAGCTGCCACTCGTAGGAAGGGCAGACACAGTTTCTGAACTTGTTGTTCTAAAGCGTTCATGTTGAATTTGATTGGGTGATGTTGACTAGTTGATGTTGAAGCTCCATCGTCTTCAATATACAGCTCGCTGCGGCCTAGTGCGTCCACGACTAGTGATAATGCTCCCGCTAAAGTGTCTACACGTTCGTGAACACCTCGAGCGAGTATTTGGGCTCTCTCCACACTGGACATGTTGCACGAGAGCTGCGCGATTACTTGATAGTATAACAAGTTGTAAAGCACTTTTACAACACATGCAAAGTACGCTATAATAAATAAATATGTTTTATTGTTTACTAAGAAAAATATCGTAATTTTCAGAATATGTAAATTACTTCACATTAGACATAACATGATGGAATCATTTGCACTTGTATTATTTCGACATGTAAAATCTGTTAAACTTTTTGTGCCCTAATAAATATTGCAATAAATAACTAACCTTGGTCAATGTGTAATGGTAAAAGTAAAGTGAATTGTATGAGTAATGCAGTTGGATCTCTATAAAGTAGAGGAACTTCACGTTCAATTGGTTGTAACGCCATTGGAGAACTGGGTGACTCCTGCATACCGGATAATTGTTGCCACGTTGACCAAAAAGGCCACTGGGCCAATAATCGTGCATGAACAGCAAGCACATGTAAGAGAGGCACTGTAAAAATTATAATATTAATATTTCACGATCTTAGAATAAATTACTAGAGGTAGTACTCTTTAACGGATAGTGTCTGCATTTGAAGTCATGTATGTGATAAACTTAAGTAAAAACGTACCAATACAATCCCGTTTTGGAGTTAATGCAGGAGCTGTAGGATTTGAATTAGTAACTAAGCTGCCCCCTCGCTGAACCAATTCCACTTCTAAATTTGTTCGTGCAATCGATGTAACAAACAAGAATAAGCTCTGGTGACTTGGCGGACCAGTTGTTGTTTTCTGTTTAAATTTCAATTGAGTACTATTCGTCATATCTTCCATTGATTTTCCCATCGCTTCTGATAAACTAGAGGTACTCTACACAAACAAATAATACTAACATTTAGTCAACTGTAACATGAATTATAACGAAGTGCTTACAGGTGTTCGTTGGTTTTCTTTTAAGAAATTCGACAGTTCACTCAAAATAGCCGACATTGTACCTGGACGTGATCGTACAACAGCCGTGCATTCGCCTAATTGCGGTGATAGTGGAAGAACAGAATTAGCTAACTGTCTACATAATGGACAAAAATATTCGCCTCTGCAACATAAAATTTGATTAAATATATGTATTAAAGTGTAAGAAAAGAAACTTACCTATCCACAGCTAAACTCTGTTGTCTTTGTTGTGTTCTAAGAGATTCTAAATATGATTTTAAACAATCTAAATGTAAGTGATGACCACACGTTTGCACATGAACACCTCCTTCCCAGCCGAGATTAACAGATAATAACCACGAATACTGCAAAATATAAATTATTTACAAAGCAGATTTAAGGTGCCGATTCTATTCAATTTGATAAGTACTTACATTATCAAAATGTCGATCGAATTCCTCGATCCTCCGATCAAACTCACTCGCTTGTATATCATCACGTCGCAAATTATACCGCTCACTTTCGCTAGTCGGTAATGTCGCCCGTTCAGCCTGTCCAAACCTTCGTCGATGACCAAGCACGCTACTCGCTTGCACTAAAACTACCAAGCCCATCGGTTTATCTTCAGTGCTTGGCGTAGTTTGATTACAAATCACACAATCATACTCTTGTTTACTCGTCAACACACCAGTCGTCTCCTCATCATTGGTCCATTCCATTCCCGAATTAGCAGCTTCCTCATTCGCCATTGCAGTTGCCAAAAACTGTCGTTGCCTTGTCGCAAATTCAGCCATGAGTTTCTGTTGTCGATCTTTCGCTCGCCTTCTTCTTTCTTCGCGTTCCTTATTCTCACGTTGCATTTGCTCCCGTTCGCTTTCTTGTTGCGGTGGCCATAATTTATTTTTGATTTCACAGATGTTGTCCCGACATGAACTATCAAGTGCGGCGATTTTCCGTAAAAGTTTCGCCACAAAAAATGGCCCGTCACCAATGCAACTATCGCTTTCGGAAGTATTGCTTGTACTTGGTACTTCGTCTGGATCGTAACTATCTGGTGTGCCGGATAGTTGAGAGTGAAGTCGAAGGAGTAGCGATATTATACTATCATTTACTTTCACTGTTGGTGGATTTGTTGATGAATTCTAAAGAATAAATTATTTTTTAACTTGTTGATAAAGGTAATTCTATGCTTGTAAAATATTAGGAAGATAAACAATTAAAGTAATAATTTGTACAAAATACTTTACATTTTCAATAATTTACACATGAATTGGTTTAAATTCAATATAAATAATGAGTTTACTAACCTCTACTTGTCTCCGCTTAACATGGAAAGGTTTTCTTGATACACCAGATGTAGATGGTACAATTTCCGTTGTAGTCGTAATGGTAGATAGGGCCATAACTTGATTACCCGGGCCCCTATACACGGACGGTGTTCGTCCTACTTCGTTTCCCATTAAAACTGCTGGAAGTTGAACAGGTGACGGTAGAGCTGTTTGGCCAACATTTGCCACTTCTAAAGAAATACGCATTAATAAAGCTCAAATTTAGTAAAAATGGAAATAAACTATTACCAGTTGATGATACATTCATTTCTTCAGGCAGGGCAACAGTCATACTGGTTTCAGATGATGGTAGAGCAAGTGCATTTGTCATGACCTGGTCGTTGAGTATAGGAAGTCGACCAGTGCCAGGGCTATTTTGAACGGTGTTATTCGAACTCGCATTTACCAACATCATTGGCATCCACTGATCACCAGCTTCTTCGAGCATCAGGACATTGGTTGGACCGTATGCTGATGTATCCGACATTTCGTTATCAGCTTCCGATGCGTCCCATTCTATATCACCTAATAATAAATTACAGTTAATATTTTCTTTACTGCAGTTATGTTATGATACGGTAAACATTATTGGGGCTAGGCGAAAAGTCTGACATGTTGAAATAAATCATATATAATTGATTTTTGTGTTGTTTTCTGGTTAAAGTGTACTTACTGTCTGAACTGTATGTGATTGGAGATACTTCTGGCTCGGGTGTCAGTATTACTTTATTCACAACTGTACGCAGATTATCGGATAAACAATCGGTTTGAAACCAATTTTGTAAATCCATATCGTTGATTATACGTTGAGAACTTGAAGGATATGAGCACATTCGACATGTCTGGAAATTAATTAAAATTACATCTCATAGAAAATGCGACATTGAGGTCTCTTCCAGTTCACAAAATGCAAAAAATTATATAATTGGACATCGAAATTATATGTTAAAACTATCAGGGGCCATAAAAATTAAATATATAAATATATATATTAAAAACTATTTTATTCATATTGGCTAAAGGTGGTTTTATTGTGACTCGATTAATTTAATAAATAATCATATATTTTGAAAATATACTCATACATTATTATGATTTAAATGAATTTTATGGACTGATTATTATATCAAAATATTATGTATTTTAAAATTGTCATTTTCGATGTAAATTTGATATAAATATAGCTGGTTTATAATATAGAATGATAATAAAGAAAATTAACAAAGGATTTTAATTACGTAAAGCAGTAAATATTAATATGTATAGTTGCAGCGAAGTGTTCATAACAACGATAGAATTTAATCAGATAGCGTAATAACGTAAAAAAAAACATTATTTTCAACGTTACTTCATGAAATATAGCCAATCCATATACAAGAACGTATTTTAAAATATATAGATTATTATTTACAAAATACATATATTTGTATGACGATTATATAAAATTTAGGAGAAAAACCCATATTATTTAAATAACAACATGCAATAGACTGGTCTCTTCAAATGGCATTACTTTACACTACTATTTCAAAGCGTTTAACCGTTTAATTTTAAATAATTAGTGCCATAAATGATAACATATAATTTCGTTTGAAACATAAAACAAATTTGATCGTATTGAAGTTAGATTTGGATCGTTGGACTATACAGAATCGAAATATTACAAACATGTAAAACATTTACCTCATCATCTCCTGGCTCCGCAGAAACAACAGCCATTTCTAGAAGATATATAATAAGCGCCATTACATGTTCAGAAACATGTCCATTTACAGCTTTATAGAGAACAACCAACGAAATAGCATGAAACACTCTCGATCGCAACAATTTTCTCGGATCTTCGTACGCCTCACTGCAAGATGCCGGTGGTCGGAAAGGTGGCCACGGCGTTGTTCCACTATTCTTCAACTGGCCAGTTTGGCGTACACTACAAATAAGAAACACGACTGTTAACTCCACCCAATGAATATATTAGAAACATATATAGTTTAGTTCAATAGAGAATAAATATTAACTTTGTTTCATAGTAGTACAATAAATCATACATTATGCGTTTAATTATTTAAAATAATTTAATAAATCTTACTATTCCGTGTATCTGTCCATCGAAGTTTGAAAATCTCTTCTATGCACAGCGCGAAGAAGAACATGAATCGGATCATACTGACATTCCCAAACAGTTGCTTTCGGCACATACATGCCTTGTTGCATATTACCACTTGCTTCTAAATTAGGAGCTCTGTAATCAGCAACTTCGGCTAATAACGTTTCGAAATCCCTATTTTGCGAAGTTCCACAACGTTCAGGCATCAATTCCATTAATTGCGAATGAGTCTTATCACCCATACACAATAACGTCACCATTTCTAGTCGGTTTAAAGCTGTATCACTCAAACCTAAAAAAAGATTTGAAATGATTAAAATTTTGGTCCGAGGAGTAGATGTTGACTCATTGATATAATTTACCTAAATTGGTGCGTACACTAATCAGTGTTGCTAAAAACGTCAAAAAGCTTTCCAACATAGGCGTATCATGCTCTCCATCTAAATACGTATTTTGTGGTGCATGATGTGGTGCTAGGCTCATCCATTCTTTAACGTGGAACCTAAGCAATGGAAAAAACCTTATTGGAAATTGATATACTTTATGCTTCATTTAATAAAACTGAACAATAAAAAAAAAAATGAAGCAAAATAACGAATTTTAGTATTATAAATATAAGAATAGAAATAATGTCTACAGCCCATATAACTGCATGGAAACAATATGACCTTCTAGTAATTATATAAAAAAAAATCTATTTCCACCATCCCTACAAATATAAATATTTTTTTATGACATAGAATAAATATATGATGAAAAATTCCCACGTATATATTAGTAGCGAAACTCAATTTCTTAGAAAGGATTATTTTTTAAATATTTACTTTACGAACGGTACATGTGTTAATTAAAAAAAATGCTTACCAGTAAAAAAATATTATAATATCCATAAATATTCTAAAAATATGATAAATGTTCAATTACTGTAAATTTATTTGCAAATATTTTTGTTAGTATGTCAGTTTATAATCGGACGAGCAATTTGATAAGTGTTCAATGAGATTAGCAAGTTGGCAAAATAAGGTATCATATTTTGGTTACAATTCCTAATTAATTTAACAATTTTTAAAATAACAGGATATTTTTCACTTGCACCATTGCACTCGCATTTTATAGTTTAATCTGTTAACAAACCGATAGAGTAAACAATTATTGAATTATAACTTAATAAGACTGAATTACTCCTAAATTTGATTTCTGTTAGATTTTTACGATAAAATCTATGCTAACCTCACCAGTTAGCAAACTTAGCAAAGGATTTAACAAATGTGATGTCACTGTGTATACTGTTTTTATCTTTGACGAAATAATTAAAAATAATAAAGTAGAAAAGTGAAAATTTAAAAATTATTTGCTTAGATATTTAATAAGCTACGTAACATAAAAAAAAGATTACTTTAAAAGTTCATGCAGTGAATCTGCAAGATAGCATATTCCAAGTTGTATCCTATATAATACCAACGGATGTATTATAATTAAATATAATAATTAAGATTATTTTACAATTTCAAAAAACGTTGACTTTTAAAAAATTACAAATAATTAAAATGTGCACAAGTTTTTATATCTTATAGTGAGAAAAACGTCAAGAAAACTATGTTAATTTATTGGCTTTCTATCTATTTTTTACTATTTATATTTCGGTTAATTGTTTTACCATATTTTCGATTATTTATTTTTGATACATTTTGTATAGTAAAAGTGTATTCGGATATATTTATGACACCTTGTTGTACTACTTAAAAATTTAAAAGGGGATAATAAATTGATGCAGCTAATAGTTGTTCCTAAAAAGATTATAAGTGGCCTCTATGCTTTGTCATTAAATTTCATTTAATAATGACATTGAACTAAGAATAAAATAACATTATGCTTCTAATAGAAAATAAGTTATAAAACATTTATTTACTTGTCAATAAGTACGTTGAGGAAAGAATCGGCAGATATTCTGGTGCAGCAGACTTGTAATAGATAGATATCTGCGTCTACCATAGAATTGCAGAAATTGCACTGTATGTAGGTCATGGCCTGGCCCTTAATTTGAAGACCATTCCTCACCCATAATCCATTCAATATTTCATAAAATGCAACCTGAAACAACAGAAACACAATTATTAGCAAATACTTATTATTAAAAAACGAAATAGATAAATGATAAAATATATTTAAAAAAATATATATTTTTTGTTTTCAATAATATTAAATTATTGGATATTAATGGACATACGCATAGGAAGCTCCACTCGATTATATTAACACTTATATTTTAATGATGCGAAAATGCGGAAAAAAGGAACAAAATGATTAAGAATGAATTGTGCGAAATAAAAATATCACCAAAAATAACGAAACTAGGTTATAAGTTGAGGCATATCTGATCATAATGGTCATGACCCCGTACGATTTTAGCGTGGTTTACTTAACATAAGTAATTTATGCGCGCTTTTATGATAATTAAAATAATAATTGAATACCTATGTATTCACAAAATTATTGCGGAACAATTATTTTGAAATATCTTAGATTATCAATTTTTGTAAGTGTACTATATAAATGTACACGCTAGAAGGATTTTAAAGTGATCCTCAAACACTTTAAAATTTAAAAGCATTGTTTTTTGGTTCAAAGCATTAATAATGTAACGATATTAGCGCTCGAAGCTATCGGAGCAGTCTTTTGATCGAACCACTTTTAATTAAATTGGTTGTTTTTTTGGTGCATAGCTTATTTCTTTTTATGGAACTTTTTTCCGAATATATCCCAACTTTTTTTTAGTGGCACATGTAGTTATCCTATTTAATTTATTCTATAAGTTGTTTTTTTACGTGTCAAGCCATCTTTATCTCGCTACTTTAATAAATTTAACATAATGAACTATAAATTGGCATATTGTAACATAAGTAAAACATATCTGACCTCTAGCACTTGACTTTAGAATATTCTAGATGCTACTATAGTTAATATTGAATGATAGGTGAAATTAAAAACAGTAAGCTTTTAATTATAGTTTACATTTTTCTAATAAGGGTATACAAAATGAATTTCCAGAATAAACATTTCGATTTTATGAATATTACAAAGTTCATTCTTATATTGCAAAAAAAAAAACATATCCATACTAAAAGCAGAATATTTAGTTAACGTAAAAATCAGTATTTACATAATGCTTATATGTCGCTGGCGTCTATCATCGTCAAGCATCCAAAAATATATATATAACTCATATACTTGGATGTGAAACGTCGCTCGCTCGCTCGTAAGACCAAAATTGTCGCTCCTTCTCTTCTGAAGATACTGAACGGATTGACAGCAAATTTGGTATAGATAATCTTTGAATATACAATTTGTGCTGTTCGCAATTTAAATGCGCCAGGCTCATTATTTTCGAAATTTACTTATGATACGATATTTGGTACTATTTTATGAATAAACGAGTAAACAAAAGTTTCTCTAGAATAACACTAACAGAAAACGGTGTTTCTTTCATTTAAAAATCAGTTCTTAATATTTTTTTGTACATATACATCATATATTTATTTTTTTCGATAATAGGAAATGCCACCAAATAAATATACGAATGTTATATATGATAAATGATGCATTTGTTTTAATTGTTCTGGGATTTTATTAGTGTACAATGCGTAACTCTCCGTTTTTTTTTTTTTTTAAGTACGTCAATTACCAAAATTAAGTCAAAATTTCACATAGTGATTGCTCTGGGAGTCGCAGCCACTGTAAAATGTTGTACACAACAACGAAGAAGTTGATGGAACAAGCGGCGAGTATATACGAAAAACAACACGAACAATGTTCGAGTTCCCCGTCAGTGTTGTCGTGCGTTGTCGTTGTGCAGACAACAGTTTCATCAGAGCAGAGTAGATCAGCTTGTAACTCCGTTACTTACAACTTAGTTCAGTTAGTTACGGTAAGCAATCGAGTGTGGTCGTTGAGTCGTGAATAACTAATATAGTGAACTATATTATTTCATGTGTATATGTGCCAGTGTACAAGGATAAACTGATATTATTGTAAACAAAACCCAATCCTTTCATTTCACATCTGGCTGTAGAGTGAGTGTTGACTTTTATATGATTTCCAGGATATTTGAACAAAGGATGACAATATTTAAATTGTTTTCATTGTTATGCCTATACTAGTCTTGCATTTTCATGATAATTCTTTATTATACAGATCTGTATAACCTTGACTGTTTCACATTTATTCGTATTCAAATATTATCTAGTCGCCTGCGAACTAAATTTGAGTTTTAATCTAATAAATAAAAGCGTGAGAAAAGTTTTATATTACAATAATAAACATTTCGATTGACAAACTAAATATTTATTTACGATAAGTTTTCGCCATTTGTAAATAGTTGTGTGAATTTGAATAAGAAAATATTCGTTTTTATCTCGTTCATATTGAAAATAAAAAAACTGACCTTTTCTTGTACAAAAATCGTATACATATAAATCATTTATAAACATATAAATTATTTATTATTTGATAAAATTATAAATAATTTACTTTAAATGTTGAATAAATAATAAATTTAGTTTTTTGTGTATTGAAACGTAATATAACGGTATTTTATAACAATTATTATTTATGTCACGTTGTTCCTATTCGTAGAAAATTCAGAATATCAATTATTTAAAGTCAATTTATTATTTAGCTCGAGTAGTTAAATAATTTGTTTTACCCTCCGAGGTAAAAATTAGATCATTTATGTGTCATTTAATTGTAACAAAGATATTTTACATAGCATTGAACTGCATGATTAATGTGTTGTGTAATTGTATACGTATTTATAAATTAATATAAAATACTACAATTTGCCACCTGGACAAATATTTTAACATTCAGTATAACTATGCAAAATAAAAACATTCACAAGAAATATTATATGGTTTCTAAATGTAGATTAAAAAATATATATCAATTACATATATTCTTCATATGTATATTTAATATAAAAACGATTACATTTCAACTTTGACACCGGTCATGGAAATATTCCTTTATTAGTTAGTTGCTTGTTAACCAGGATTAAAATACACTCATTAAGAAAATCGTACTCTAGGTTGCAACGAACATACACACGTAGAGTTATAAATAAATAAAAAAACCGGCTCGTGATTTATTGATTTCGATGCCGCACAAGAACTGCACTTTCCTTAGCCTTGAGGAATAATGTGAGCGTTAACTTAAGATTAATACCACGTGACTAGCACACTTTCGTTTTGAACATTTACGGTACATTAGCGTATACGCGTGCAATTATACCAATTTCTATCTACAACGTACAAGACGTTATGTTATTATTGTAGAATTTCAAATTGTTATTGCAAAAAAAATAACCGAACACTTTTAAAATACAGAGACAAACAATACAGGGTGTTTCAAATTACGCATTGGCATTCTTATTATTAACGACACAAAAAACGTTTTAATGCAAATATGAAGAGCTCTTAATTACCGACAAAACAAATCTTTAACCAATGGTTCTAAAATATGTTTGGTATCGTTACACTAATAACGTTTTCAGCTTTCCTGTTGAGGAAGCACTGAGTGCGCACTGAGTGTTGGTAAGTTGAAAACGCTATTATATAAATAGATAAATCGTATAAGAAAGTCAAGTGCAGGACACTGTAGATATTTCAGTTTATTTTATAAAACAAAAATTACTTTAATAATATTTACTAAATAAAATGTATGTATGTTTTTAAATAAAATTGGTGTATTTGCAATTCAATTAAAATAGATATCAGCCCAATAAAATTATATAAAATTCAGAATCGCACCATAATTCTTAATCCGTTATCCCACGATTTGAAATATATCAGATATGTTTGACAGTTTGATAAAGGCTATGGGTTTTCATTATAAAAACATGCCGCATAATAATAATTAAAAAAAACAGCTATGTTAAATGTAGTAGAGTTTATATTCAAGGCGCAATCATCCTAAATGTAGTAGACTTCATTAAAAAAAAAAAGCCTGCAGCGCAAGCTTTGCCTTGATCGTTGGTCCCACATGAACCCAACATAGCTACTGTCCTCTAGAACTATCAATGGGTGCCTATTTATAAATTTCGCCATATGTTTGTTACAGTACTGAGGGTTTCGTAGGCGAACGAATGTTCTTTGATCATCATGGTTTAACGCGTTTCGTTTAATTTAACATTCGTATTGATACATATACATAGATATTTGTCTTATCGTGCAATTCTATAAATCTTTAGAAAAAGCCTTTATGGCATATTTTACAATAAAAACGAGAAATATGCTCGATATATATTGTTGAATCCGCTATTATTTGATGTAATTCAACACTTTCAAACGATTCGAGATTCAAGTTACAGATCTACAGACTTGCTAAGAATCGCTCCATTAATTTTACACAAATAAATATGTTTTAAAAGAAACATAAATAGATGAATTTTATTTTGTAAATGTATACTAATAGTATAGGTTTATTCTTTGAAATGGTGTGTTCAAAATAATGGTAGCTACATGCAGTATCATTTTTAGTTATTATAGTAGATTATATGCGTTTAAAAGCTTGTTCTACTACGTTGCATTGAAATTGACGTCTATTTTGCTTTAGAATACGTATATTTCAACACCACACCACAGTTGTTGATAGCAAAGACGTTTACTTACTTTAGCCATTCATTGTAGATTGTAGTAAAATGCAATAAAACTATATACAAAAATAGTTGGAATCGATTCAGGGAAGGTCAAAACGTATATTTCCGTTGAAATCTCGAGATCGAAATTTTTCATGATTACAATACTTATACTGCGTATAAGAAAGTAAAAATCGACTTAGGGACTGAATTAAGTATATAGGCAATAATACCATTGACTTGAGAGTTTATATTTTGGTTTTCTTTTTTTTTATTTTTAGATATAATTAACCATTTGTCTACACTATGAGTATTATTTGCAATTTAATTTAAATATTTTAAACCCTTTCAAAAATTTCGTTACAAATCTATATACTTGTTCAGAATCGCATTATAAAGCTGATAAACTTTTATTATTAGCTTATATTTATTGTTTATCTAATTCCCAATATATTGTTGTAAGATTTTTATTTTTTTATCGGATAATTCGTATATATTTATATTTTACATTGCGACATGATTGCAAAACTGCAATGAGTTATTCACCTGTATGGTATTTACTACAGAGCGTTAGCTCTAATCCCCCGTAAGTGAAATAGTCCCGCGGTTAAACCAAGGGTTACACGTATGGTTTCTTGCCAGGCATTGATGGGACGGTCAGATAATAAAATCGTTTTAGCTACGTGTTTAGCTCTCATTTTTCAAGGTTTTAAAGTTGTTGAATATCCATACACTATTTATATTATGATTTTGGCAATTTTCAACGATTTCCAATACCATAACGTCGCATTCTATAAATTGCATGATAATTACAAATGAATTAAATAACAAACAAATGCGTTGTCTTTTGCCCGCCCACTGTAGAGTACTACAAGACTACAACATTTCTTGGGCAATTCGCTTTTCTAATTAATAGGAGTCATGTTTTACAATATAATTTCTGGGTAAAAAACAAAACCATGGCGGCTGATTGCCCTTGAATTATTTCAGAGTACTTTCGCATGTCACGATTGTAGAATTTCGTTTTGCCACAAAACGCAATTGATAAGCTTCCCAAATTGTTTACTGTTGGGCCATTTTTTAAATTCAAAATTTAACAGACATAATAATACAACTCAATTTAATTTTACTTCCTAAGAAAATTGTATGAACCCCGGAAAATCCTTGATTTAAGATAATGTATTACAAATGCGTTTGAACATGTAAATATAATACATATATACATACAAATATTATATATTATTTCTATTTCACAGAAATTACTTGACGGTATGCCGGAAGTTGTAGTTCTAGAATTATGACAATGCGCATCGCGTCATAAATACTATTTTCCGGATAGTTGTTTGTATAGCATAAATAGATCTCGATAATTTTTTTTTTGTCGTAGAATGTATATTAGATGTCTATTTTATGATATAAATTATGGTAACTGGCGATTATAGCCGCAATATTTAATATTAACGTGTTAAGTAACTTCAAATTGCCTGGCTTAGTAATACATGATTTAGTAGTTCTCTTATAATTATTGAATAAATGCCAAAAATGTCAAGTGCCCACAATCACTCGCGTTGTAATATTTTCGATGTTTTTCCTATTACGTTGCGCGTTACAAATTGATACGCGAGTGATCGCGGGTTAATTTCACAAAAACAATATTTGACCGTAATCAATATGAAAAATATGATCGTAATAAAATTAAATGATATCTAAGAAGAGCAGTACATGTTATGTTATGAATTTGCATAAGTTTTTTTAATTGAACTTAAAAACACGACGTTATACTAGGTTTCACTGTTATAGGAATTATAAATACGAGTGACATCACTAAATTGCAATATTTCGTAAATGAGCTAAATTAAAAAAAATTTATCATACCAAAACGTCCAACTAAAATTAATTGAAAACAGTATTTAACTATATTTTTCACTATTTTTACTTTCTTATATAAAGTATAAGTAAGTATTGTATTCATGAAAAAATTAAATATGTTTAACAAATTTAAAGAAATGAAAATAAATAGTTAAAACGTTAAATTGGCGAATAAAATTATACATTTGAATCAAATCGCAATTGATATATTATTTTATATTCGAAACTGCCATATAGATACGTTTAATTTGTTTTGTGACAGTAAAAAAATTATTTGTAGACTTATTTATTACAAATATCTACTTTTTACACACGTAACTAAGCAATGTTCACACTTACATTTTCTAATTAATTATACGACCAGATACTTTCAAAATACAGTAACCATAATGCAATTTCTTCAAAATTAACAATTTCATATATTCGTTATGCTTTCTGTATTGAATGTTTCGACAGTTTCTATGCATTTTAAGCGCACATTTATGTCGTAAACTTTATATTTTCATCAAAATAATAATAACAAAGTTTAACAATAACCCGAACAAACATATTCAGCATTATAAGCGCTATGCAATGGTTGTCTTAGTAATGATATTTACGAGTTTGTCAAAAATATTATAAAATTGACTCGTCAATCTGTTATAGGTCACAGAAAGATTTAAAATTAAAATAGCAATTAAATATTGACGATTAAAATAAGATAAATTCTATTTATAATAATAATAGTAAGCATTTGCATTATGCCTTGAATCATATTACATTATTAGTCATATTGGCGTATTATTTTCGAATTATAGTACAATACTTTCACATATTACGCTATAAAAATATAACTGTATTTGCATACTGGTTATAATATAGCATGTAATACTGCAAGGGAAAGTGAGGGTCTCGTAGCCAGTTTCAATAATTAAATATGCTGAAAATTATATATTTTCAATAATTCTATACCAGTTAGAGGAATATGCAAAGAATGTATGTGTTATAATTGAGCCATTTGATTTAAATTACAAATAGTTAAGCAATCTAATTAAAATCTTGCTTGTTTTTGAATATGGTGTAAATCGGTAAACATAGCTCTGACAAGTTAATGAAATTAATTACATATTAATAAGTTATTTACGAGAAAAACCGGCACAAAATCATTGTTTTTGTTTTCTGCACAATGAAATGTAAAATGAACATTATTAGACACCAAATGATCATAAAATGTTCGAATAACTTCGTAAATTGTTCTTAATGACGATTTAAATAGTAAGACAGTAAATACTGCAAATAACGAACTTAGCCAGCGTCTTACATAAGTTGTAAAATATGTACATAGCATATTGTTTATCATGTTATATGATTATCATATAAACATATGTATGTTTTGAAATTATAATAATTAAAAGTTAATTTCTCATTTTACTAATATATTAATCAACATTGCTTTATACGATAAAGACATTTAAGAGGAACAATATGTAATTCTTAAAATAAAGGCTATTATTGTTGGAACAAATACAAAAATGGTTCCTGTAGCAAACTTATTGTTAGCTTTAATTATACTTTTGTTCTATAGTGCAAACGGTAATTAAAAATATTGAAAAACAAAGAATAAGTATGCCACATTTCTCACCTAAGAAATTAAAACAATTACTCTTAAAAGCCTTGTTGCAGAAAAGTTCCTCACTAACAAACCGTTAATAAAACTTGGCGAAACAAACTTTTTCTGCAAGTGGACATTAGTTGGTTATTTAACGTGTAAATAATATGTATCAATATTTGAAATACTATTTTTACTAAAATCTGATTTATTTAATACAAATATCCGCAATGGACTGAACTTACTTATATTTCTTGCTTAGATAAGGATATTCAAATTAAAAATTTGAATAATTTTAGATGCATGCTTGATACGATTTTGTAATAAAATTTCCTATACCTACGTAACTATGGCAATAAAAATACATTTTCGATAGCGATTTAATTGTAACCCGTACACTCTTTGAAACAAAAGTTCTGCGATATTATTTTAATTTAATTCTAGTGCGGTTTTCTCCATAAAAGAAATTATACAGAAATGAAATAATTTTGAAGAAATCAGGATATGCTTACTTTTTTATAAACATTTAAAATTAATTTATTGATACTTATATATGTACATGTAGTATATATTATTGAGTCAATTTATAAGTTTTTTATGGATTTTAAGAAAGACAAGAATATGTATATATTTAGTTGATTTTTGGTTAATTATAATGCTAATTCCAAACACAAAACTATTTCGATAAAAAATACAATTCACAGAAACCTGATGAGTTTTATTGTGTTTAGCGACAACTGCGGTTTAGCTTCCTTTTGTTCTATTTTATAGTCAACAAAAACAAAATTTGTCGAAAGGATATTCACCTCAGCATAGAACTGAATTTATTGTTAGTGCAAACCGCACAATTTGTTATATTTGCGATTTACATATACAATATTCATACGTCGATAAATTTTGTTGATTATTATAAACGTAAAGTGCAGAACCGAAAATTGCATTAAAATCGCTATTATTTGATAATTTGAAATATTAAAAGCTATTTTTAGATTAAATATCACATTTTACGCTTTTCGTTAACAAGTTGTTTGCAAATGATAAAACAAGTAAGAACATTTGTTATATTCGTGTTATAAAAATGACAACAATTTAATTGTAAATAATTAATGAATGATATTTAAAATGGTACAAATTAAATTTGCAATGCAGGTCTCGATATAGCAATATGTATATTTGTAAAAATGTTGCTGACTGGTTTGTGAAGCACAATTCCAAGAACGTTTTTGATTTATTTAATTGAAGTCTGAATATATTTTGTACTATACGTAGTCGAATGGGGTTATAAACAGAGGATGGTTCCAATTACAAATATATAGGAGCAATTGTAGACTTGCTGTACAGTCATTTGTTGACCAACTTAACGCAGCAATGTATAGAAATGTAAACAAAAGAAAACTAACCCACAGCTGTTATCGCTAAAACAAGAACCTTTCTTTTACTATCAAATTTCTATGAATTAACAATCTACTCAAATATTCTTCTCCTATCAGTTCTTTTATTGAATGACGTTATTATATAGATATTTTTATACATATAGCCAAAGTGGTCGAGAGGATTCATGTCCTAACTTCGACAAAGTTAATTTAAAAACTATTTCACAATAATTCGTGAACGAAATTAACAACTCGTTTTCTGATGGTAAAACTAATTTACTAAAAAAATTGGTCATTATCAATTATCAAGCTGTTTATTTGTTTTATAAATTTCAAAAAAAAAAACAAAGATCTATCTTATACTACGAAGTAAATTCTTAGGTTCTCATACGTAGTTTGCAAATAACAGTGACAATCATAATACACTTCGATTTCAAATACATACTTTTAATGAACACAAAATTAAAGATTCTCACTTCAAAGAATGATCTTTTTCGCAAAGGACGTATTTATAATGAATTATGTTCACTTTAGTGCACTTCATAGTCTCTAATTTGTGATAAACATATTGGTCATTACGTCTGATATTTTTATTAACGATAATTTCGTTCACGAATTGTTTAAAAACTATGCTGTACTTTGACGAGTTAGCAAAGGCGTTTTGATATATTTATGTAGATAACTTATTGAAACATCCTTTTGAATCAAAATGAGTAAATATTTACAAAATAAACAGATTATTGTCAAGGACTTTATTATCTTATTTCCGCTGATCATTATAGGAAAACATCAATGTTTGCTATTTCGAATTTTTTTACTATTTATCTAAATGTTCTGATCATTTTAATTGTATTGTAGTTCGTCAAACATTACTTTTAACATCCCGTTAAAACAAAACCCCATATTTTCTATCTAGCAATTCGTGATCGAAATTAACAACTCGCTCTCTGGCGGTGAAACTAATGTACTACACAAATTGGTC
Organism: Nebria salina; assembly: GCA_944039245.1. Lineage (NCBI taxonomy): Eukaryota > Metazoa > Arthropoda > Insecta > Coleoptera > Carabidae > Nebria > Nebria salina. The sequence continues at coordinate 10,050,153 of OX063273.1, read as the reverse complement.
ATTACGCCGGGCATTAATGTACCAATCAGCTGTTTGTTCCATTAATGGCCAGCTGTCATTTTTTCATAAATATCGAAGTAAATTCTTCGGATAACTCACAAATAAATTTTAAATAACAGTTACAAACTAAATACACTTTTAAAGAACACAAAATAAAATATGCCTCTAAGAGTTATTCGTTTTGGCAAAGAACGTTTGGAATAAGTCACTTTATACATATTTCACTTTGCTGGCTTTCACGTGTCCAATCATAGCCTCTATCTCAACTGTCAAATACATTGGTCATTACGCCAGGCATTTTTATTAACGCTACTAGCGCCGCCAACGATACTTTCGATCACGAATTGTAATTAAATACAGGAAAATAATTCTTCAATTTTGTACTTCGGTCATATAATATATAGTTGATGTAAACACACAACAAATAAATATTTTACTAATTATATGAGTATCGCAGTTTATTTTAATATTATAATTCGCTAATTAGTTTGATCTTTGATGTGAATTTGTACAAAAATCATATAATCATTAATTAAAGAATGATTTGCGCTTCAGTAAAATTGCTACTAAATCCGCTCTGTAGTCAGAAAACCACACATATCTAATATAATCTACACAGTTCGTTTGTCAGGCACTTACTTGCTAAATGTTCATTTAACTATAGATATAATTGCTAATACAAAAGCCAATAAATTTTGTTTCGATATTTCCTAAATGTTATTTATCAAAAAAGTAACTCAAATTGATTTAACAATTCAATTTCTATACATTTAGAGTAAACGAACAGACCTATTGAATCATGAATCATGTAAAATGTATCATAATCGATTAAATTAAAAAATTATTATTTTATTTATTGTTAGCAACAAATAAGACCTAAAATCCATTTATATGTCTCACTAAGGTATTCAAGCAAGCGGGAACACAAGTCTCCTCCCTTTACTTTCTAAAATGAATCATTTGACTTGTTTTTCCCAACAACATTTTTATTCAAAGCTTTCGTGTTGCACTAACTTCTAATTTATATATGTATGAGTAGAAACGTTAGTAAAATACTAGTATCCATATTCATAGATTTCCTTAAGCTGCTTTTAATTCAAATATACACGATTTAGGAAATGAAAATTTCAATTTAGTTCATGTTAAATTCAACTGATCATAATTTTAAAGTTACTTCAGATTGAGTAAGATAATCGTCATTTTGCTTTTTTAAAATGCTACAATTCGTAATTAAGTATGATTAAGATTAGAATGGTGTCATTTATTTTCAAAAATGGAATGATATTGTGAAATAAAAATTTAATATCTATACTGTTATTTTCTTGAATATTTATTTATTAATATCAAGTTTTTGTAAATGTTTTGATGCGTAATTTTATATATTAAATTACAGAACACTTAAACGTATGCAGAAATCAACAATATAAGAATATCAAATGTGACAAGCTTAAAATTAAGTATTAAAAATGATACTCCAAGCAGTATGGATTTTGGCAATGATCCTAATATGTGAAGGTCAATCGAAAGTAATGACCGAAATTGATGAATTTCGATATAAATTCGTCAACTTGGAACAAGATTCATGGAACACAGTTATAGACGAACAAACCAATTCGATATCGGAGAAAAAAACGCCGGAATTAGATCTGATCAAACGTTACAAAACTTTCGGCGACGAATTGGACTTGCACAATTCTAAAGATATCACCGATGGTTTAAAACCATTGGAGAATTTATGGATATGGGCACGCACTTATGGAGAGCTGCGCGGTGTTTACGCTTTATATGAAACTTTTAGACGTTTCCAGAAATTACAAACAGATCCTGGGCGAGTTCCATCCCCAAAACAAGCCTGGATAGATTTGGCTGATACTATATTATCCGATTCGAGATCTTCCGTACCAGATGCATTACAAAAAATTCACGATTTGATCAAAAATGAGCGGTTATTTCAAGAATCTCTCAAGGTATTTTGCATACTCTTGGCTAATTTGAATACTTTAATACTTCTTTACATTTTAGGAGATTGTGTTTGAACAATGTGATGTAAAACAATCGCCTCAACAAATGCTTTACAATTTATATAATTCTATTGCTTTGACAGAGTTAAAAGGTTATATTATGATGCAGTTTTCGTTACAGCTTTATAAGTTGTATAAACATAAACGTAAGCTTTTTTTAAATACATATAAATAGTTTAATTATCATAAATACATTTAGTACCAATTAAGCAGAAGTGAAAAGTAAAAAAATGCAATAGTTATTTATAGCAGTTTTAAGAGACTAATTATTTTTTAAATATGTATAGATGATTTCACAGAAGAAGCACAAATGATGAGGACTCAGTATCAAACTCGTTCATTATTAACAGTCGACAATGCAAAAGCGGCAATGAAACAAACAACCAGACAACTATGGAAATGTGATCCGAAACACCACGTCAAAGGTAAATGAACCAATAGCAAATATATGTTTATTTAATATAAGTTTTGCAAAAAAAAAATTAGCAATTCAAAAATATGTTAACGTTAATTAGAAAAATGCGGATATGGTTGAATTAAATCATAATACACACATTTAGCTTTGTATGTTAAAAAAAATGTATTTTCTTGTAGAATTTATTTATTTTTTTAAATTTGTGTAGATGAAACTTACACAGAACTCACGAAACTTCTACAAGCTTATATTGAAAATGAAATTGATTTAAGTCCATCTAAAAGTTGCTTTAAGAATTGCGCTTATTATGAGTACGCAAAAAGTGAGGGTTGCTATAAAAATCAGTTTTGCGGCAAGCAACCCAAATGTCGTGGAAAAGTGCTCAATTGCCAATATATCGACTCAGATATGTGGGTTTGTCCATCCGTAAGTATTACGAAGCAACAATACAATTATAAAACTTTTTTTATATTAGTTTTATATTTGGTTACTATTTTAATAACTATTAATTATAAAACTATAGCGATGAGTTTATTGTGGCAATTAATGCATACTGTTTTAACAAAATTACCAGTTATTTACAAATTAAAAAATAATATACAAATTCAAATAATAGATTGAGAATTTAAAAAAATTACTGAACTATTTTGCTCCTATCGAAATAATAATGAAATATTTTGTACATTTGTATGAATATTATATTTCAGAGTCGTAATTCCGACCGTCGTTATGAATATGTCGAATACGAAAATGGCCGAATTCTGGGCCGCAAAATGGGTTGCAACCGAGGAACAACCAAAGTCGATAGTTGGTGGCGTTATGTATTTTGGCATTGTTCTTACTGCATTTGTCTTTGCGACGACGAGGATAAATCCGACAGATATTTTAATCTTAGAGAATATGTCTCAGATATGAAAAATAACAAGTATTATTTGTTTTATTATTTTCAATTCTGTTTTACTAACATAATTTGTTTTAATGCAGAGTTGTTACTGGATTAAAATTCGTAAAAAAGAATAGAATTATTCATTTACAAATACAAGAAGCTGAACTTCAGCCATTTGCTAGTATAAATACAACTTCTTTGAGATGGAAACCAGTTGATGATTACCGAATAACAGAACGAACCGTGAAAGAAGGACAAGATTACCATAAGCTATCATGGGGAAAACGTGATCTAGATTTGGATGATTTAACATTATCCAGCGATCATTTAGTTACAGGTTAGTGTAATGAAAAGAATACACACATAACTTCCAAGTTAGAAAATAACATATTAAAAATGGTTATAAATCATAACTACATGAGTTATTGCATCACACCTCTTGACCTGCTGATATTTGCAATTATTATCTTTAAGTGCATTTTTCAATATTTAATACGTCCTTCATTAAAACAAAAAGCTAATTTCATACATAAACATTAATTAATTTTTCTGCAGGGGTGAGATTTAGGTTGGTAGGAACTCACTTAAACTTGGAAATCCGTTCTACACCATTCGACTTCAAGACTGGTAAATTGATTCACCCAGACGTCAAAAGCTTTTGGCACTCAAACGACGTTGATCCAGTAAAAAGGTACGATTAATAATTCTGGTCCAATAATTTTATTTAACAAAATGCAATCGATATTTTGATATATTAAAAAATTAATTTGAATATTCGCTATATAAAACCTAATTTTAACAACGCTTCTAAATCCAAATTATGTTCTAACATAAGTAGGAATTTGTATCTCTAGTCATGAATACAAAATCATTAATTTGAACAAATGTGTAATTTGTGATTTTATCAAAAAATGTTTACTTTCCTGATTTATTCATAAAAATTCATCTTATTCCGTGACAATAAGAACTGTTTATGTATTTCATTTTAGAATGCCATTTTTAAAAACAAAATTAATAATTGTGTTAATAATTACAAATTTACAAATATTAGACAAATGACGATGCTTTTCCTCAACCTTTGTTTCTTTTTATGAGCAATGCATAGCATACTAAATTATAAAAAGAATTAAATAATTTAGACGATTTTGTTGTCATTATCATACATGTAATTTCTAAAATTTTAAACAAAACGTTTGTAGATGCAGGTGTAACTAAATTCCATCTATTTTAGAATGAATCACAAGATAGAAATTCAATACATTCAATTGCATTCAATATCAAACCAAAAATATATTACAGAGATATGCTATACGCATTTAAAAAAAAAAAAATTTTAATCTATAATATAATAATCTTTTATAAAAAACTAATAATTTAAATTTTTTAGGAGTAAATTACAATTGGTGTATCCCGATATACCAATTCGATCAAACTTTCCATCACGATTAGACTCGAAACCAAATCAATTTATTGAGTTCACAAATTCGGATTTCGATCGTGATGCTGGTCAAACAACCGTGCCGTTTATCGATACGCAGAATGTAGTATCAGAGATAGTTGTGCCTTTAAGTGGTGCTGGGATCTACCACAAGGGCCAAACTAATTTCGGTGGTTTTATAGCACCAAAGATAATTACATATGATTATTGTCAACATTTAGATGTCAAGTTTCCCGAAGAACCAAAACATACTCCAATGCTATTAGATATAAATGTCAATAAATAATTAACATATCTTTGTAGTTAGTAAATAATATTATTTTAGTGTGTTTAATTGGTAAAAATATTTTTTTACATGAAATGATAAATATTGTCAAAAAATTGCACTGTATAGCGAAAAAGCAATGCTGAATGTTAATTGAAAAGCTACGCGGAATATAAAATTAAGTTATAACTTTTTGTAAAAAATATATAAATATTGGAAAAATCTCAATTATAATTCAAGATGTCTGGTACAGACAAACAAGAACGATTCTTGTAATAATATATAATATGTCATCATTATAACAATCTTTGCACATTTTAACTTTTATTTATAATATTTAAAGGTGCCCTTAACCGAAATGCAATAAAGAACACGAACTTACATCATTTGACGTTGTTTTTATAAAATTTAGGTATTTAGAGAATATTTAAAAAAATTATGCAAATACAGTGTCCTGTATTTGACTTTTTTATACGAGTATGTAGATATATCTGTTTAGATGGGAAGGATGCTAAAAATAGTACTGAAATATTTACCAAGAAATAGAAACAATTTTTATAAGTTCAAAATAGAACATCCACTTGTTTCGAAGCAATTTTAAACAATTCAATTTCGAAAATATATGAAGACGGCTTCAAGTTAATTATCGTTTTCGGCTGTTGAATTGAAGCAAGAAACTAATAACTTAATAAAAATCTTAAATATTTTTCTCATTTTTTATATATATTGCGAATGTTTATGGTTTAAAAGACGCACTAAACGGTTATTTTAACCTTTATTAACCTTGACTTCAAAATTGTTCATGATTAAAATACGACGTATAAAAAAGATAAATGTACATCGTTTGGCATCAATTAAATTTAGATTAACATTTTATTATTGTAATATGTACTAATAATATTTTAAAATCATATGTAAACTCCACATACGTATAATATTGCAATACGTTTGTGTTAAATTGACATAGTACTTGCGGTGAGTGAAAACTATCACATATCTGTTGAACGACAACTAAACAGTATGGTAAGTACAAAATGTTTTGCATATTTAAGTGTGTTAGAATAAATACTATTACCGCAGTAGCTATTCTTAGAATGTTTTGGATTTTCATCCACGGAAGCGATCAAAGGAGTTATCACCCGTTTATTTTATTAATTATACAGTACTGGATCAAAGTTTTAAATTTCACTTATTAACTTGAAAAAAGGTTCTAATATATAATTTATCCTTAGACAACATAAATATTAACGGCGACCCTACGCCAGCATTTTTGTATAATTTTATATTTTATACAAATAACTTTCTTCTTTGGGTATGTGGATATTAATGCCACTAATCAAAAGATTTGTAAAGAAGAATAAAATATAATACACAGTGCAAACTGCGCATGCCTACACACAATTTTTTTCAGAAATAAAAGGGCCTTTGATTCCAAACAATTTGCGAAGCAAGATAATATTTCAAACAATTCGCTGTTTGATACTTCGCAATTTTAGTTTGAAAAATCGTTCGATTTAATGTGAAATATTTAGTGTTTAGTAAAATAAACTTTATGTGAATACCCAATTGTTTATAAACTTAACAAGTAATAAAATTGTATATCGTATAATTTACACTAACCTGAACTCGAAGTGGATGCATCATGATGAGGTGGACTACGTCAGCTGGAGGCAGAACTTCATGCAACTTTACACCCTGCAGTTTGATGGCTTGGCACATGAACACGGATAAGTAACGATGAAGCGGCAAATGAAACGACACTTGCAGGCTATCATTCTGTAATACGTAAAACACATGTTAATTAATTGATAAATATTAAATTAATACGTAATAATAACTTTTTAAAATGGCATTATGATTTATAAAATCTTTAAACTAATCTGTTGGAAACATAATTGCTATATTTTGACAAGACTGTATTTTGTGTTAATGTTACTTCTAGTAAGTTACCCTAAATTGTTACTTTACATAAGTAATGAAATAAAAAAGAACTTCTTGCCTTATAAAATGTTCACCGTACACATAATTAATTTAATTTGCATATTTTGTTGATGCATTCTACTAATCTATACATTTTTGGTATGAAATAAGTCTATTTTAATATATATATATATATATATATATATATATATATATATATATATATATATATATATATATATATATATATATATATATATATATATATATATATATATATATATATATATATATATATATATATATATATATATATATATATATATATATATATATATATATATATATATATATATATATATATATATATATATATATATATATATATATATATATATATATATATATATATATATATATATATATATATATATATATATATATATATATATATATATATATATATATATATATATATATATCATAAGCTGCTGGTAACTTACATGTAACATTTCCGCTACAAGTTACCAAAAAACAAATTACAGTAACTTATACAGCATTAAAAATTTTTTTAAGGAATAGAAACAAATATAAGTTTGGGAAATGTTTTTAAATGTATGTCAGTAGGAAAATTATTAAATAATAAAAATTGGATTTAACATGAAATATATACGCTTTTTAGAATAAATAATACATGTTAAACTTACGATATTTGGATTGGTGAAATATACTGCATCCAACCATTCGAGCAGTGCACTAAGACAACTTGACAACACTCGTTTGGTGAGCTCCACCGAAGATGCGTCCACTAGATGTGACACCAGCGCCCACATAGGATAAGCACTAGCTTCTAGCTCCGCACTGAACGCCGCGTAATATGTGTTAGGCTCAAACTCAACATGCTGATTCATTTCACGTTGATTTACATTCATTCCTAAAACAAAATTCATTACCATTAATCCAGTAAAATAAACATACTTCAATTTACTAAATAGTAGTACATATCGAGAACTAATCCTATGCAAAGGCAAAAATAAATAATTGATTTGAATTCAATAATTATTGAATTATTTATTTTTCACGCTTATCATAATAAAAATAAAATAATTTTATTGTTTAATTATAGCCGCTGCTAGGTTTCACTGAATCTAGAGCAACCAATGTGGGCCACATGTGGTTAACCAAGAACTCACCTTGAAACATGGAAAGAAATGCAAACCACATCTCTAGTAACGAATCATCACTCATAAATTTGACAGCTACAGGTCGATGTGATAATACGTTATTTAAATCGGATACCAGGGGCCAGTAACAGTGATCTTTCATTACTCGTTCGGCACAATTTACAACGTAATGAAAATTCTTATCTTGATCTGAAACAAACACATGTTATTTAATTATAACCATCCTTCGGAAACAGAAAAATGTTTAGATAAAATATATCTTCGGGAATCGCATTATCTATAGTATAGAACTCGTATAAAAAGTCTTCTTTCTGACTACATATTTATACATTCTTATAACAGAAATATACATTTTGGCCTACCCTGAATCGAGTTTGACTATTTTTGGATTTTAAAACTAAAGACAACCGGTCAAACTAATTGTAATAATAAATAATTATATTTTCTGGAATGTTTAAAATTTAATATCCTTCCAATCTACGCATAAGAAAGTCCAGTGCAATACACCGAAAATATTTTAACTACGAGATGATTTCGATAAATATAATTTCAAAGTGAAACAAATTTTTTCATATAGGTATATAATTTTTTATACATACCGTGTAAAGTATTTTGTATTAATATTTTGCTCATCATATATTTCAAACTAATGACCATAACATGAAGCAAATTCAATTTTTCGGCCATTCTTAAGGCGAGACTCTCATTTGAAAATAACTGAACACTGACATGAACCACACGATTACTTAAGGTATCAGGATCACCAGATTGCTCCAACATCATAGAAATTCTACTGTAGTGCAACACAAATGCTTGTGTTAATGCTTCCTGCAATCAAAGAAAAAATATAATAAATAAATATCGATCTCAAAATTGCATCAAATCATAGTTTGTGCCGTACGGATCAGTACAAAATGACGTCATTAATGTAGTAAGTACAAAGTAAATATGGGTTGGTGTAATAACACTAACCCGTTATAAATAAATCAATGCACATGAATAGTTTCGATTCAATTACACAGGGGCAAACAAAGCTCTAGATAAACGTAGTAATTTTTAGGTCTGTGATCATAATAAGGACACGCTAAAGATAGACGATGATACATACTTTATAATCTGGATCAGGCAACATGTTTAACAAAAGGCACACGACTTTTTGTGGAAACTCAAATTTAACCGTCCAAAATACGAATTCTTCTAAAAAAGTACGATGTATGAGTTGTTCTTGCAACGATGGACAATCTTTGTATTCATCTGGCGGTTCTGGGTTTGGTAAGCTTTTCACTGCTTCCTCGTAAATTCGCTTACTATCAACCATAAAATTTAAATATTCTGATTCCGCATCAGTGGGTATTGCAGTCAATAACCGGTACATCTGTAACAAAAAAATGTATAATTACGATTCATATATACGGTATTTACAAATGCAGCTTGAGTGGGATGACGTTACCACCATACAGTAACACTAATTATAAACATTGCGCATAGTGGCCAACGTCTTATGGTGTCCATTTGAAATTTTAACTATCAAACATACTGTCAACATTACGAATATACGTACATACATACATATCATGCCTATTCCCAATAATGGGGTGACAGAAAAACCTTTACATTCTTTCACATCTTGACAATCTTTCGCCATTCAACACATTTCGCTCCATTTAAATTTATCAAATTCTTAACATATAAAAACCAAAAACCTTATTTATGTTCATTATCGCCCTGATCTGATAAAAGATAGGAGAATAATAAAGCAATGACGTCACTTTAATTTATATGTATTATAAAATATAACTACGATACGAATAAATAATGAAAAAAATTCAAAATAATTAGATCCAATATAATAAGTAAAATTCAATTCATGATATATTCTAATATGGATATATCAGTGATTTTGTTTTATATATCTATATGCATACCTGTGGATTTGTAAGTGCTGATGTCATAACATGTCGCATTAAAGCGCCCATATTGTTGAAATCCAGAAGCATGGTGATAAACGAATCTGCATCCTGGATAGCCCCTTTATATGCATCAGGTGTACCAGTTTTACTAAAATAAACAATATAAATCACTATTAACAAAGAGTCGAAATTTTATGCACGATCACGCGATATATGCAATGTCTATTTGCTGTACTGAGTTTCGTGGATGCTTAAGAATAGTAAACACAAGAAATATGTATATCGTTAATTTTCGCTAGCATTATAATAAAAAATATATGCAAGATATATATCAAAATCTTATAAAATAGTTGAAACATTTTTAAATAAAATAAAGATGTATTTTAAATGCATCGCAAATGAAAAGAATTCCCGTATAATTACCTATTTTCCCTGAGATGTTGTATTAATCTTAAGATGATTCTTGGCATCATGGCTTCAGCAACACACATCAAATCCGACGGAGCAGCTGATTTGTTCACAGATTTGTTAGGACCATGTCGATCACAGAACCTAAATACAAAATAAAATATCGCTTTATTTCTAAGGTATAACATTTTAATTGGCAAATTTAAACATAAATAACAAATCTACATTAAAAATGTATATATAGCGTTTTCCACTGACATGCACTCATATTGGAGAACATCACGGCAGACATGCCACTTGAGGTAACTTCAAAACTCGCTCAATATGATACCTAGACACGAATACTATCTACAGTGCATAAGACGCGTTATTTCAGTCATAGAATAATTGTGCTATAACTTAGTGAGAATAATATAAGGCCTTGTGCTATAAATGGCGTGGAATTATATGATTTGACAGCGCCAAAATGTAATACCAACATTATTCGCAGTAAATGCCACCAAAGAATGTCTTTTCAACTCGCAGTACGTAATACCGAAGAATTACAGGTTGTGTAAATATGTCAGTTGGAATTTTTTTTTCTTTAGCAAAAAGATCATCTTTCATCGCCTTTTATCCAAAAATATACTATAATTCGAATGTTAGTCGACTTTAGCTCGCTCGTAAGACCAAAATATATCGCCCCTTCTCTTCTGAAGATACTGAACGAATTAACACCAAATTTGGTATAAATAATCTCTGGATACACAATTCGTGCCGTTTGCATTTTAAATCCATTAGGCTTCTTATTTCCGGAGATAATGGGCCAAAAAAATAAAACGACCTGTAATATTGACTTTAGAAGTGTTTTGTAAATTTCAAAACGTATTTGTTTGATCGTGAAATTTGAAATACCGTAAAAAAATATATTTGATAATTTCCTAAACAGTGATTGGATGTTACTAACACATCTATTTATTTATTTCAAAACTACGATGAATGAAATGGAGAAAAATCTTTTCAATCGACAGCTGCCTAAAATTGGCGCAGCCAATTCTTCTTTTATTTAAAAAATGAATTATAATAATGTTTATATAATTTATTAACATTTGATATCTAAAACTATTTTTAAATTCAAACAATGAATGACACATTATTATCCAATTATTACAATAAAAAAGATTTGCTTTTGCACAAGCCGGAAAAGCAGATACAGTTATTTTCGACATGAATTTTACGGCTGCCGGTTATAACCAGAATAGACTTTAGAAAATGTATCTTAGAGCTTTCTCGTTTTTTTTTGCCAAAAATCTCCTAGTGTATTTAAAATGCAAACGGAATTCAATTGGTACCATCACAATCTACCATTGATCTTACGACATAGCAAAAGGGCGACCTACATGTTACCAATACATATATTTTTTCGGAATCAGGGCGATCTAAAATGAATTTCTGTGTAGAAAGAATATTTGAATCCTAGAATTACAAATAAAATATGCACACTTAAGCTCTGCTGAATTACGTACGGGTTAAAAATAGATGCATCTTTAACTGAAAAATTATGGGCATTTTTAATAAACCATATTCACGGTAGGTATGCGTTTGCCATTTGTCATGCATTTTCTACTCTGTGTGAATTTAACAACTATTAAAATTAACTTAATTTATTACGTATCACAATTTTGACATACATTTTATTTAAATAATTTACGTAACTAAATAAAAATAAATATAATAAAATTATTGCGTATCTGGTTCGAAATATATAAAACTATTTCATCAAATGGCCTCATAGTGCTAAAATGTTAACAAACAAAAACAAACTATTTTTAGTAACCAAATCATTCCATAGATGTCTCAATTTCAATGAAATTTTTATATAACAACGAATTCTATGAAATTCAAATATAACAGCCTTTGCTTTAACAATCCCATTTGCTATTTAATGGTACTCAAAAACTAAATTTTACAGAAAAACACACTAAGCTAAGGAGAATAGAGTAGTAAAATGGGCACATATTTAGTGAGTATTAGATATGTGGAAATCAATTTTGGAACCCAGTGCACACTTAGTGCATAAGTATATATTCGTGGAAAACGCTATTAATGTTGATATTTAATATTCGAAATTACAGAAAATTTCATGTTATTAATCCATTATCGACAGTTTTGTTTGCTAATAAAAAATACATACCCTGTTTCTTTCATGACGGACGTATCGCCACAATCGCATGCGCCACCTGCCTGGCTGAGGAACATATTGAAATCATGCCGATAATGATTGCCACTTTTGAAGCACTCCGTGCACAAAGACATACATGGTGATATCCCGCATGTGCGACATCGATATGCGACAAAGTTTGGAGTCCATACAAGTCCGCATGTTGTTGCATTATCGTATGTTCGTACTGTAATTATTAAAGCAATATATATATATTTGTTGTCATATACCCAATGTCACCAATATTTTGAATATATTTGTTCGCACATGTTACCTACAATTTGGTTCATGGTCACAAAATAATTTAATTTTTAAATAATCAATTACTTTAACAAATCAAATAAATTGAAAGCTTCGATTAAATACATTATGGTGTAATATAGTTAGTTTTAATTAAATTATACATTAGATAAAATATATTTGCTAGGCAGTTTTTCTATTAATTTATGTCATATTTCTAGAAACTTAAATGTTAATAATTTCAAAAATTAATCAATAAATATAAATGTATATATTCATATTTCAACTATATATTTGAAGGTTAGAATTATAAACAAGGACAACAGGGTAAAAATTCATCGTAATTCATTCTAATTTGACACAAGTAGGATAGTATTAAAGAACTACAAGTTTTTAAGCTTTTTAGATTCTGTTTACAAGATTCTAGACTAGTTCAGATTCACACTATAATTTCTAAAACATATATGTATCTTTTAGCTTGAATCGCAAATACATATAACTAATTTGAGTTAAAATTATATTCTATCGTGGGCTTAGACAATAATTGCACAAACCGCTATTAAATTATTGCTCCCATACATTAGCAAAACGTCACAATTAAATATGCCACCGCTTGAGTGCTTATGCTAGTTCCGTCATTCATTAGTAACAACAAAAATCCGCAAATCGTTATACGTGCTAATTTACCGACCGTAATACAAAAACTGCATTAGTTCTCTAGAAAACCAAAACATTCCTCTCACTCTAATACAATAATTAACAAGTAGCTCTCGAATCTGGTTAAAATTGTTTAAAATACACCTAATTGCCTAAATGTCGGTATAAAATTTTAAATTTCTTTATTATCTATGCGTGTACTTGTGCCATCTTTGATATATGGTGGTGAATGTTGGGTTTGGCAAAACAGGCATAACAAGCTTGTGATTGCTGTGGAAATGAAATTTTGGGGAGGTCTTTGTGGTGTACCTAGGAGAGACAGAAAGTGGAATACGTGGATGTATGAGCAGTGCGATTTTGTAAAAAATGTCATACGTAGAATAAGTGAGTCAAATGAGATGATAGGGTCGTATTGGAAGAATGTCGAAAGAAAGATTGACTAAAATTATTTTCGTAGGCGAGATGAATGGTGTGAGAATGGCCGTTCTCGGAATAAGTGGATAAATGATTAAGAATGAAATGAATGAAAGAAAAGTTGTGAGCAATCGGAATACAAGAGCGTGTATGAGGAATTTGAATGAAGCGAAAGAAGTGTATAAGGATAGAGTTGAAAGGTGAAAGATTGTCAAGATGTGAAAGAATGTAGAGGGTTTTCTGCCACCTCATTTGATGGATGATGTATATGCGTCTCTGTAAACAGTGCTAAACATGACAACACTGTAGATTTTCATAAGTGGTTATGGTATATAATTTGAGGTTAGTTCTTAGTTTTTATCGTTTTTATATTCAATATTCTATGAATCACTACATTATTTGCAATAAATTTATAACTTATTTATAATATTTGAATAAATCAGAATTAAATTACGTGTTTGCTATTTAAAATAATATATTTCTTTGCAAATCAGCTGTGCGCTGTTGTCACGTTAATATGGTAATTCTATAAAAGTGGGTGTTTTCCAATAATTTTACTCGAATTTATATATAATTTGTCGAAAGTTAATCGGGGGATTTTTATTTTATTTTTTAGTGATATTCTTGTATGTCCTTCATGCATCACTAATTTTATTAATTTATTTAAGTCCAGTGTTTTTCTCATAAGAGTCATGTTAAAACCACATTTTAGCAATTTAATGAAACGGTTTTAAACATTACGCAATTTAATATAAACCATTTTAAACAGTCTCAACAATTTTATACCATTTTAAACAGTCTCAACAATTTTATACCATTTTAAACAGTCTCAACAATTTTATACCATTTTAAAGTCTCGTGAACCTCCTTAAAATTCAAACAGCTCACAATGTATATTTGTATTATAATCAATAGCGATACAATTGCGAACACATGAATTCATAATGACCCAGTTACGAAAACATAAAGTAGAGAAAATACCATTTTCATGACGATACTCACAATCAATGAGCCTAGTAATGGGAATGATATTAAGTCACACTTATGTTTTAGTTTAGGTTTACATTTACGTTAAATGCGAATAGGGGAACAGGCGATAACCTATAACACATAAAAAGAGTCAAGAAATAGTGTAGGTTAAACGTCAAAACCTTTTTATTTTTTATAAATTATGATTATTCCAAAATATCTAAAAAATTATGTCATACAATCTATTTGATTTATATAGTAGTTTGGAAAAAAATGTTGATATGCGTGTAGTAGGAAATAGTATATTTCTTTTATGAGACAATAAAAAATCGAAAAATTGGCAATGTCATTATTGTTATTTAGATTTTTGGTAGAATGTGTAAACAGTATTTTTGGTATGTGACTAATAGACGTGCGAGAGATGTCAATGGGATCGCAAGGTCAGTGACAGAACCGACTATAAAATGATGTCGCACGTAAATTAGAAATTTGCTCACCTATGCTGGAAAACTCATCGGGCGTTCGCCCCCCAGCCATAAGCCATTTGCACCAATCAATAGTTTCCCATTCGTCGATGGCCTTTCGGGGATTCAACAGTAGATCCAGCAGTTCATTTAAGTGATGCGGGGATGAAGCCCCTGAACAGTCGGCGTGAATATAAGCAGCAGCCCCACGTTTACCCTTTTTCATCAACACGTGAGCCGCAATTGAATTCGAGGCCATTTTTATATTATAACCGTATAATATATCAGAATGTCATTTGGCAAAACTATGGGGTCACGTAAATTATAAGGTCACAAGTACAGTGTATCGTCATTCGCTTAGTAATGGTGCACTCCTTTGAATAACATTGATTTCTTTCGTTCACTAGTTTTCACTTTTAATGCTACATGATTAGTTTGACATCACTAGAATACGCTACACATTAATTAGAGTTCACTGTTTATACTGGTTCGTTTTCAATTTATCACCTAGCACAGCACACATTTTCCCGTTTTATTCTGTTGAAAATATCACTTTTCTACACTATTTTACACAATCACTGCACATAGGAAATTGAATGAAACGTCTAGGTATTTTGAGTTCAATCTAACTAAACTGACTGAACTGATGAAAAAAATATTGTGAATCGTGTGACAAAATGAAATAGCACGAGAATTTACATTGAACTGCACATAAGTCTAGCTCACTTGCTCATGGTGAAGTACGTATTTTCCATAGAGCAATAACTTGAAGGCATAATATGCAGGATGAAGTTGGCTACTTATGAAAAATCGCACCAAAATCGCATTCGCATCCAAGAAAAGATTTCACTTCACAGTCATACGTTCGTTTGTTCTACACTAACTTATTCAGTGTTGCACTGTACATATATAAACGTTATTATTAAACAACTTAAAACACTTTACTTATAAGTTAATACAAAAATATTTTATTTTAATACCAATACATTTATTTTAATAATAATATAAACATTTAAAGTTATACCGAACAGATAGTGCAAAACAAGTGAACAATATTTACAGCTAACCACAAAACAAATTGCACCATCTACCGATCATTCAATACACTAATATGACATTTTAACACCGAACAAGAAATTACAGCGAAAAGCGAGCTCTTTTGGAGCTTTCTTAAACTTGTAAGAACTGAAAATTCAAAACGGTGAAAATGAGTGATGATGATGAAAAAAGCTTAAGTGAACTTGAAGAAAATGATGAAGAAGTGAGTGATAATGACGAGAAAAGTGCTAGTGAACTTGAAGAGACTGTAACTGAAGAAACGGAAGAAAAGGAGGTGACATGGAAGGATTTGGTACGTCACACGCACGTGTTTATTTTTTGTACGCCTATAACCCAACTTAATTGTAATTTAAATAGGGTTTAGTTGATATACTTTGTACTGCTTGTGAGCAATTGAAATGGAAATCGCCGTCAAAAATTCAGAAAGAAGCGATTCCAGTTGCACTTCAGGGCAAGGATGTGATCGGTTTGGCGGAAACTGGTTCGGGTAAAACAGCGGCGTTTGCTCTTCCGATCCTACAGTCATTACTCGAAAATCCGCAGAGACATTTCGCTTTGATATTGACACCAACGAGGGAACTGGCGTTTCAAATATCTGAACAATTTGAAGCTTTAGGAGCTGGAATCGGAGTGAAATGTGCCGTGATTGTCGGTGGTATGGACATGATGTCGCAAGCTTTGACACTGGCGAAAAAACCACATATTATAATTGCCACACCGGGGAGATTAGTTGATCATCTCGAAAATACAAAAGGGTTTAATTTACGGGCACTCAAATATTTGGTATGATTCTTTTTACATTTACCATAATTTATTAATTGTTTAATTTCTTTATATTAATAAAATATGCAATCATATTAAGTTTGAAATATATACATACATAACATTATGCCTTATTGCCCAGAAATGTAATATATAAATGATTACTAGATTCGTAAAGACACAAAGTTGAATGTACTTCGATACATAGTCCTTACAAATTTAAAAAATAGGAACTCTGCTATATAGACATGTGTTTAGGTAATGGATGAAGCTGATCGAATTTTGAACATGGATTTCGAGGTTGAAGTCGACAAAATCTTGAAAGTTATTCCACGCGAACGAAGAACATTCTTATTCTCAGCAACGATGACAAAAAAAGTACAAAAACTACAACGTGCTTCTTTGCAAGATCCAGTCAAAGTTGAAGTGTCTACAAAATATCAAACTGTTGATAAATTGCAACAATACTACGTATTTATTCCAGTCAAATTTAAGGTAATTTAACATAAGTGATCCAATTTTACCATAGTCTGTCTTAAATATGCGATAATTATAGTATAATTATGTAATCCTATAAATGTTCCCTCTTGTTTTGAGTACTTATACTCCCGTGTAAATTAATTGAAATGTGACACGTACACATTTTTTGTCTGGTTCTTAATCGTGCGAATGATAGAAAATTCAAATTATATACTAAATAGTACAATTTTCTTTTTAGGATGTATATTTGGTGCATATATTAAATGAAATGGCCGGTAATAGTTTCATGATATTCTGCAGCACTTGTAACAATACTATCCGCACAGCATTACTGTTGAGGAATTTAGGTTTCACTGGTATACCGTTACATGGACAAATGTCTCAAAATAAACGTTTGGCATCACTTACGAAATTTAAAGCGAAAAATCGTTCAATTCTTATATCTACAGACGTAGCCAGTCGGTAAGTTATAACATATATAATAAGTACTATCAAATATATAAAGCAAAAACAAAATTCTTATTTTAAATTACTCATAAGCACTACACTGTTAACTTTACATAACAAAACATCAAAAATTCGTTGATTTTCTCCACTGCACAAATATACTTACGGAATCGTTGATAATATATAAAAACATAAACATTTCTGTTGTCGGAATGAGTCCGCAATGATAACTATCTTTTAGTGAATTTATCGGAATTTATATAATTAATTTGTATTAAAATTAAAAATGGTAACGAATTCCTTAATAAATACCCGAACATTAATTCGTAATTGCTATAAACAATTAAAAAACTTGTATATATAAAAATACTTTCTTTTTTGTTAAAGCGGTTTAGATATCCCTCACGTTGATGTAGTAATAAATTTCGACATTCCCACTCACAGTAAAGATTACATACATCGAGTTGGTAGGACTGCTCGTGCTGGCCGCGCGGGTAAAGCTATTACAGTAGTGACACAAGTAAGTAGATGAAACTTCTAAATATTTTTTATTGAAGAACCTATTCTGATCGTATTTCTATAAAAGATTTTATTCAGTTATAATAGTTTATAGATCTTAAGGAAATTTTTATCGAACCTATAAAATATTGTTTTGTAGTATATTAGACTCTGTTAACTAATATCGTTTTTATTTTGTTTAGTATGATGTAGAGTTGTATCAAAGAATAGAGCAACTTATTGGTAAAAAATTACCACTTTATAAAACGGAAGAAGATGAAGTAATGGTTTTGCAAGAACGTGTTGCAGAAGCTCAACGAGTGGCAAAAATGGTATTTATTTGATCTCTATATTCCCCAAATATCAATACTAATTGCCATATTTATATTTTTAATTTAGGAAATGAAAGATCTCGGAGACAAGAAAGGTGGTAAGGGTAAAAGAGGCGGAGATGACGATGAAGATGACACCGAAGAAGCAATGGGAATGCGAAAACGACTCAAGTATGGCGGGGGAGACAAAAAAGGTGGGAAGTTCAAGAATAAAGGCGGCAAATTTAAAGGACGAGGTGGAAAACGACACTAAAATATTTATATTTTAACAATTTTTTTATTATATACAGATATTTACAGATAATACACAGGTCGATTTACTTAACTGTACAATCTGTAGTGGTACACTTATTTTGTATATAAGAATTTAGAATATCTAGTAATTCTATAATTATGTATTATATTTGTTAATTGACTGAATTATTATTTTATATAAATTATAAGGAGGCTAAGAAGTAGTTTTAACATATTTTTCACGTTCATAATTATTGACTACACATGTCGTCGTAGTATTTTTTTGTAATTTGTTCAATCATAATTTACAGATAAATTAATCGACCTGTGACTTCATTTTAAAATAAATATTTCTAACAAAGCAAATGTTTTTATGAAACTTTAATAAAAAATAAAACAAATGAAACTATATTTACTTTATTAACTTAACTGATAATGCTTTTTTACTTTGGTTATTTCTTATAGTTTACAACAAAATATTCATATTTAGATCTTAAACTTAAATATATAGTGTATAGTATAAATTGGAATAGGTTTAAGTGCGCAAAATGCACTCAAAGTTGATACGCACATATATTTATATCGAGCTAAACATACATGTCATTAAAGAAAAGGTACTACCATGACCTAAAAATACAGAATCAATAACTAAATAATGTATAAAATCGATCTTGGAATTAGAATTAATAAAATCTTAATATACAAAAAGTCAGTCAATGTAATAACTGGATAATAATCACAGATACTTAAAATTAATATTTTTGGTCGAGCGATAAAACTAGTTGTACGAGGAGTGTTCATATTGACTAATCTAAGATGAAATTCCTAAACGGCCGGCCATGTTGACTTAAGCTAACTATGCCAGGTTATCGAGTATTTAGGGTGTGTGAAACATTAACAATTATTCAGTATTTTTAATTACATTTATCAGTGTAAATGAGAGAAATGGCTAAAAATGTAGGAAAGTTTCCGAGAAGCATAATAACTGTAACAAACCCATTACTACTTTTTATAATGATAGTAGTATTATTCAAAGGTAGTATCTATACAAATCAACATGGCTGCTTTCTTAACTCATTTTAGCGATATAAATGCAAAACTAGAAACGAACGCTCATGAAATTTAATGTGGCTATAACGGTAAATTTGGTTGTATATCTCGTAAGTGGAAGCAAAGAGTAATTATTGCTGTTAAAAAGCAAAAACACGTAGATAAAGAACCATATTATCACTGTTACCTTTTGCAGCGTTGTCTTTGAACTCATTTTTGACTCGAAAAATTATAATTAACTGAGATATATAAAATTGATGTTTATTTTAGATAAATAACTAATTTCTTTCAAATTTAAATAAAATTTGTTTTTTACAGTCTACAAAGCAATGATTTCAATGATATGTACGGTTACAAAAATAAAAATTTCTGATTGTTTACAAAAAAGATCCTTCTAGTTTTGTTTCTATACCTTTATATTTACTATTGTAGAATGTTCAAATTAGAATAAAAAATTAGAAACATTAGAAACGACACTTACAGAACATTTAAAATGCGGTAGCACTCTCATTAAACGGTTCTAACGAATCCAAAAAGTTATCATTCGATTTAAAATCATTGGGCTTGTCTAGTATTTGACATTTATCAGCAACATCCGCCACCATATCGTTTTGAATCACCCCAATTCCCAATTCTTCCATATTATTATTAGGAATTTCCTTCAAATGATCATTAATAGTTTTCTCATAACTAATACGTCGTTCATTCTCCGCATCCGATCGCGCTGCAACGAGTTCGTTTCGACGTTGTTGCTTCATTGCAGCTTGAATTTGTTGCAGCGGCTCTAACGAATCTGGCGTCATACTTCGCCAAGACATAGATTCTATATAACTTTTGTCGTGGGAAATCGATGGTGGTAACACCGGTCCGAAAAATCTTGTTGCTGGTATAACCGATTCGTCTTCGTTGTTTTCGTCACTAGGAGATTGGGGTAGTATTTGTAGTGATCGGTGGGGTCTTGGTACGTCATAATCAGGTTCAGAATGTCGGCGTCGTCTAATTGGAATAGCAAGCCACTAAAAAAAAATTGTATATTTTTATACTTGTAATTTAAATTGATATATTTATAGTAATATTTAAAGCATTGATTATGTATGTATGTAATAGGAAAATAAACTTTGAAATTGTCATACCTCTTCATCAGTAAGTGGTTTGCTCTTAATTTGTACTAAACTACTCGTAACACCCGGCGTCATCAGCGGTGCACTCGTGACTTTAGTCAATTCTTCTAATAGTTTATTTAATTCATCTGAATGCCGGTTATCTGCATTTAAATTCAAGGCAGCATATTCCATTAGTTTATTACTGTCGCTATTACAATTGTCACTTTTTTGACGCATTAAGACATCAACGACACCCTGTTCCGTTGCGACACTTAGCCCATCAATATCGAATGTACTATGGTTGAATTTCTTAATTAACTGTTTCACACTAAGTTCTTCTGTTTGCTTCGCATCTGTTTTCTTTGATTCCATTTCTAGATCATCTAAAATTTGATCGATTGTATAATCGGATTGTTTTGGCGTTTCGCCTGTGTCCAGTAAAAATTGTTTGACCGGCGTGTTATTTTTTGGTATATCGTGGAATGGGGATCGCGGGCGCGATACTCGACGTGGAGGCAACCCCGGTGGATTACAAATAACTAAAAGAAAAAATAATAATAAATAGAACATAAATAATTTATTAAAATTGCTGTAATTATGCTGTTTCATTTGTATTATATTTTGATTTATTAGTAATAGCAATAATTTATTGTTTTTTAAAGCATTAATTTTATGTTTTAGAATCTTAGAAAGTTTTGTACTTTTCAGAATAATAAATTATAATTCAATACTTGCATTTATTTTAGACAGTTAATTTAATTTCTATTTTGATATATTCATGGGCTTGTTTCCGTACATATTATAAAATATATCGACACAAAAATAGTTATGATATTTTGCTATAAAATCGTAAAACAGAATTTTATATTTGGAACTATCCATTTATTTTTTAGGATTTTTGGGGCAAAATATATCATAAGTTTTGAATACGAATTGCTACTATGTTTACTTAATCAACCTAATTCTTCATTTGATATGTTTTTTTTTTAATTAATTAATGAGAAAATTATTCAACTTTTTGTTATTTCGTATAATTTAGTTAAGCACCAACATTTTAATAAAAACTGCGATAATTTATTTATCCGGTTCTAATATATATTATATAAATAGAATTGTATTGCTACATGTATTTTAACAATTATGGAAATATAAAAAATATATATATTTGCCTTTTAGTCCTTTCGTTCTGCACTCAATTATTTTGTGTTACTCTAATGCATTATTCACTAATTTGAGATACTTCTCTAATTAATAAGATACAGAATTAAATTAGTTTTGAGATCGTCTATATATTTTGAAACTAAATTACAAATAGTTAACTCTTATGGGGCAGAAAGTGTAAAACAAACGAACTGATCATTTGTGTCGAAATAGAAGTTTAACATAACCATACGTGTGCGAATTCAAAATAATATAATAAGAACGAACAGGCATGTTCTTTCCATCCACCAATCATGATCGTTATTCTTGTATTTTTCTTTTATCTCACATTTCTTTCGAAACTCCTACTTTGCAATGTGTGATCGATTTATTTTCGTCCTTCTGAATCAATTATTATTTAAAAATTATGATTAGAATCAGTAAAAAATAATTTTCAGAATATTTTATATTCCATGATCGCTGTTGCAAAAAACGTCTCAAATACCGGTACATGCGTGAAGATCAAGCGGTTAATTCGAAAACTTAACAGAGTTTGCAATGCACCAGTGGGTTCATTTGAGATATAGCGAAATTTGTAGATTTGTCGAAAAAATAACCATATGAAGAATATTGCATATTATTTGTGGAATGAATTTCGATAAGAAATAACATTTCATTACTTAATATACAAATATAAAAAGCACTTCTAAAAGCATGCCCACTACAAGTAAAGATTTGATTTAGTGAAATATTTGAAATATGAATAGTGCTCTAGAAGAAATGCAGGAAGAAAAAAGATAATAAGCTTTATTAAAGATATGAAGAAATATAGAAAAATATATTTATCATTATACAATTTATAGATACTTCAACATTTAAAAAATACTTTGTTTAATATTCAGACTCAAATTGTAAAGTATTATTTTTATTTTTGTTTTAAAAAATACTGTAAAATTAAAAGTGAATTTTTGATATATAAGACGCGCAGAAAAATCTATTTATTTAATCTAGTAAATGCAAAAATAAATTACAATATCAATGAGTCATGAATCATTATAGAAATATATTGACAAATTCATCTTTGAAGTTAGTAAAAAAACATGAAAAATAAGTTGCTGCACCCAAGATGAAAATGTTAATAATAGAAAAGATATAAACCTGATCTAATACATTTATTGTGTCTGTAGTTTAGATGTGGATGCCACACCTGGTTGTATATTATTATTGTCGTTCCTCTCTTCGCTCTTCCGTTTTTCATCGTCCGCGACAGGTTCATCTTCCTTTGCTGTAGGTGAAGATGTGTTAGATTCTATCATTTCCTGTGGACAAAATATAAACAATATATGACGTTTATTATTTTACAATTATGCACAATAAACATATATAATTCAATTGATATAAGTGTGTATATGTATTAACAGTTTTGTATTTATTGTGTGAAAATAATTACAGTGTATTATTTTTACTTTTATTAAAAGAACCCATATTTATGGTTGACTTTTTATAATATTAATTGTGTTTATTATTTCTTTATTAAATAACATAAAAACTATAACTTTTTATAAGTGATTGTCTTCAAATTTATTGAACTTGCAATTAACGTGATTTTTTTCCCGTAAGTTCATTGTATTTGCCAAGAAAATTCAAATATTTCTATGGTAATAAAAAAGTGCGCACGCAAACATTTTTGGAAACCACTCATACTCAAAATAGAAGTTTTAATAGTCATAATATTTTGTAGAAACAAATTATTGTATTTATGTTACTTTCTTATTTAAGATAACTCTGCACATTAAGTACAATAAATGACATCATACTCTGTACAAAGTACATGAGAGATTTGTTTTTAGTGCGAATGAAATAAAAAAACAATACTTTGACCAAGAAGTGTGAATAATAAATAAGAAACAGCAACATCCCTTTTGTTATAAATTGCAAGATAATTAAATAGTAATTTTAAAATATTATTCGTTAACTAATACGTATCAAATGACATGGAATCTTCAAGGTTTTTTATAATGTAATAATAATTGTTTGTTTCATAAAATTATTAAACATTAGATTAGTTAGTTATTAAATTAAGAAAATATTTTAGATACTGCATCAATAATTGGATTAAAAATAAAATAAGACCAGTTTATACGCTATATACGTATAAGTTGTAAATGAACTCGATAAGAGAAAATTATTGTAACAGCTGCATTACGTTTCGGAAGTAGTTTTCCCTGTTGCGACATATTTCAGAGCTTTGTTGCTATACTTTTCCGTGATTTACTCATTATAATTGCGTTTAAACATATGCAACTTGCGGTGTGTCATCTTTTATTTTTAACTATATTAATTCAATCAATGAGTCAATCAATTACAATGGAAATTTTATTGTTTGTTATTGTAAATGTGCTTTGCAAAGTACTTTTTGTAATACTGGTTTTTTACGATATTTTTACTTTCTTATACGCAGTATAATCATGAAAAATTTCGATCTCGAAGTTTTAACGAAACTACACGTTTTGACCTTCCCTGTATCGATTCTGACTATGTTTAGAACGACGTCTGTCTGTGTGTATGTGTGAGCCTAAACGGTTAAAGGTAAAATTATGAAACTTTAAACTTAAGATTTGTATATGTCTGATAAGAAAACCTCCTATTTTTGAAACGAATATACAAAGCGGAAGTATGTTTACTCTAGTCATTTTTTGCGGTTTCTGCAAAAACTTGAAAACGGTTCCACTAATAGCGAAAATAGTTGCAATAAAAATTATAGATATTAACACTTTGTACAATCTTTATTTGAAACTTTTGTTCAAAAACTGTACCGGTAACAAGAAAATGGCCATTGAAATTGGTTCACATAATTATTTTCACAAAAATTGTTTAACAGAAAAAGCATAATTTGGAGTTTGACATTTAATATTTATTCTAAGAAATATATTTAGTGCAAAAGGGTTCCAAAGGTTGGTAAAATATTATTAATTAGAAAAATGTGATGTGATCTAACCAAAACGCTCATAAGAAAGTTCAGTTCAAGCCACGGCAGATGTTTATTAATATATTATTGATGAAATATTTATGTCAAAAATTGACATAATGCGAATAAGTTCATTGATATATTTAAACCAAAAACAAAAGAAATATTTGTATGGTAATTGAATGATTTGATCCAAAAAATTATAAATAGATTATAAATCTATATACAGGAATAGTATATTTATTTATTTTACAACTCACTTTTATCTGGGATTTCCTAGTTTCTAGTGTATGTTGAAGATCAATTAAGGTTTTCACCAAGTTTTCTTTGTCTGGATTGTCCTTTTCGATATTCTCAATTTGTAAATAATCAACCGTATCATATATTGGCTCCACAATAATTTGTTCATTACTTTTCTTTTTACCAATAACTTTCATAATTAAACTCGCCGAGCGCTTCTTCAGACTATTCTCCTCGGATTTCAAATTTTTCAGTCTTTTAGCAAATCTTAAAAACTTCGATGACTTCTTTTTCTCATCTTTACTACACGAACTCACCTCCAATTCACATATCTTTTCTTCTGGCCGCGGCAGAAAATCAGGTTCACTATAAATATTTCCACTCAAGTTACCATTATTTGTTTGCGACAAAACTTCTTCGTAAGTGCAATAATACTCAATGTCTTCAGGCCGAGAAGTCTCTGATTGCGTTGTTGACGAGCCATCATTTTTTAATGACACCGAATCACTTTTAATATAATGATCATTCTCAATGATGTAACAATTCTTGTTATGATCAAAATCATTTTTAGCATCTGTTCCATTGTTGCGGAGGTCATTAGCTGATATGTATTGGGTATTTTCTATAAATATCCCTGCGTATAAGTCATTATTTTGTAACACTTCATTTTCGTGGTCCGATCCTGGCGCCACCAACGACTTTTCACTCATTGTATGTTGTTGTTTTTTATCTTCTTGGTTGATTGGTTTTCCGAGTAGATTTTTCGTTTTCGACAGCTGGTTAATTGTGGTCAAACTTCCGCCATACGTTTGACCGCCAATTAATCGAATGCGATCGATGATTGAGTTACGCTGGTCAATTTTAAAATGATGCGGTAATGTGTTTTGTCGTGCGAGCACTGGCACCTGATTTTGGTTTTGTTGTTTTTGCTAAAACATAATCAAAGCACATTATACACCGCGTGTAATTGTGTTGTTTGTGGAAGGTTTTGTGTGACACTGAATCAGCGGATTGTTACGTTTGTCTCTACTGTCGTATCATGTGCGATAGTAATGTGTGTGTATATGTGTGAGTGCATTTGTTTCATGTAATGAACAAACAACTAACCTTGGCACCGGTTGGTATTAAGTCGTCCATGGAATACCGGAAGTGGCTCATTTTGATGGGATTTGTTGCGGTTTGCTGGCCCGTAGCATCCAGTAATGCTTGCAACCATTTTTCTTGAATTGAACGCTCTTTAGCCCTCTGAAAGTTTTAATCATTAATAATAAGATTTCATTTAAATGTGTGATATAAATACTAAAGATAAAAATCATATTTTATCAAAGTATTTTATGATATATTCATGTATTTCATATAACGGTAACTTAAAAGTTTGTTAAATTCTCTTTGTTTGAAAATATACAGTTATAATGTGTCCATTTTGCGCATTTTGTATAATTTTATTTTCTTTGTATTTCATTTATAATTAGACCACGATCAAAACAAAAAACTATATATATCTGTACGAGTATTGCTTCAAAAAGTAAGCATTATGAGCGAATATTTGTTAGTAGTCAAATACATTAAAACCCTAACAGGGTATATTTATTAATGTTACGATATAGTATAATAAATTTCAAATTTTATATTCTACTTATTAAACAAAATATGACATATTAAAAGTTGCGCGCGGGAAACTGCAGATATTTGCATATTGTTCACAAATGATGGATTTTCCAGCAATTTTGTATCTACAGCGAAACAAATAAATATATAAAAGCATTTCGAAGAAAACAAATACATAATATACATGATGTTATATTCAAAAGAGTGGCATTAATATTCTTATTAATACTGATATATAAACATTTTATTGGGCAAAGTTATCCAGGAACTAGGTGGGAAGTAGTTTACAGACTAAACAGATTTAATCCAACTTACCAATGTGACTGTATTTGTACGGGTTATTATTTGAAATACGCCGGCTGTGGCTAATCCTGGCCGTATATTTGATGCTAGTCCTATAGTAATAGATCCTTTACAAGGAGATAGATTATCATACTCTTCCTGCGACCTAAATAACACACCATAAGAAAACTGTTTTGCTTCTTAGTATTTTTTTATATTTACCTGTAGTAAAGAAGTAATCGCCCTTCAAGAACGAACCAATATTTTTTCCAAGTATTGACAAATTTCTGCAAAATAAACAATTAACGAGATAAATCATGATATTATATTCAATATTAGTTTTAGAAACAATAATTATTAATAAGATTAGTAAACTAGTATAATGTGCTATTACATAAATAAAGATTGCAAATATATATATGCAGTATCTCTAATCCATCATTCGTCAGTATAAAAGAATTAGGATATGATGAAATTGATATGTATAGAATGTGAAACACACAGTTAACAGCAATTAATTTGCAAGTGCACCTGATCGGCGGTGTCTTATAATTATGTCAATGCGTGAATACAATAGTCATTCACCTCTCAATTCCAAGGTTGCATAAAGCAAAACAAAGTCGAGAAATTTTTCTTTCATTTATTACCTACTTGCATTTTTTATTTAAATAGAGATTAGAGTTGTTTTATATAATTTAAAACAATAAATATGTTAAATGATAAACAACCATTTATTTAAGGTTTAGAAATATTTTAAGTCAAAATAATTAATTACGGCAATTATTTTTGCTCCAAGGAAAAATGATAATATTCCCTAGTTTTTAGATTTTAGGGGCTCTAGAAATCGTTAATGTATGGCAAATCAAGAATGAAAAGTGCGCGACTGATGTAAAAATGAATTTGTTGTGTGAAGGGATAGAAAACAAAATACGAAGAAGTATGCGCAACGTAAAAAAAATTGTCCTACGTCGAACGAATGAGAGCCAAATGAAATGGTATGGCTAAATTGAGAAAATGTTGCATAAAAGATTAACTTAGATAGGTTGAATATCTTGGTTCAAGGTGTTAAGAACCCAATAAATTTTAATCTCCTTAAATGGTGTAATTGAATTCTACAGGGTAATGGGACTATACTAAAGGACCCTGCGACTGGGGTATCGGCAATGGGGCCCTTGGCTTAAGTGCAAAAACTAGGGTTTTAGCTTTTATATTTATGTAAAGTATATTGCAATTCGCCACGAATTTATTATTTATATTTACGTAAACATACATATTTGTTTGATCCTCTTTTGAGACTATCGGTCATCTTAAAATGTCTTATATTACCCAAAGTTACATATAAACATATAAGTATCTAGTTCTATTCGATTCAAACACTGTTTTTAAAGTGAGAAGCTCTGGTAAGTGATACAATATCGAAAAAGGTAAGGAAACATTGAGAATTGACATTTGCCTTAAATATCGTGTTGATTACCTGCGGTGTTTACGGTTTCGAATCGATAAACCGATAGAAATGTCACCAGCTATATTTGTATTTTTATTTATTGCCTGGTAAGCTACCCTGGCTTATCCTTATCTATCTACACCCTTTCCTTTTATAATATATTATAACTATTGCGAGATAGCGTAAAAGCAAATGTAATATTGTAAGAAAAAAGGTTTTGATTGTGCATTAATTGCGTTAAAGAAAAGTATTAAGCAAGCGAAATTCAATAGCGTTTAAATTAAAGAAATGTGTAAGCATAGAGTAGAATGGCGAAAGATTTGAAAGAATGTAAAGGGTTTTTCGCCACCCTCTTGATGGGAATAGGCATGATGATATGTATGTATATAAATTGATCGAAATACATTTGTGATGATTACGTCAGAGTGATTTATTGTGCCATTGTAATTGTTTTTATTTTGCTTTATTCTCATGAGGAATTTTAAAACTCTTATTTCGTAACTCATAAAAAAGTAACTTTTTCCATGATTTCATTTTAAATTGATGTTTCTCAACCAAGGTACTAAAATAAAAATAACTAAACGTATAACTAGAAAGTATTATTTTTAAATACAGATATGTATTCTATTCTGATTTATCATGAGCCATAAAATATTTATCTATTATTGAAAGACAAATTTTAATAGCAATTGTTGTAAAATGAGTATTTCGAAAGAGAGTAAGGCAACAACAGAAGAGTGTAAATTAAATAAATGTGTGTAAGTGATAGAGAAGTTTTCTGCAAACGTGGAATGAATATAATATAAAAAGTGAATATGAATAAAGTGCAAGGCGTGTATAGAATTGACGTGAAGACACATAGTTTATAATTAATTGTTTTCAATGTATTCAAATTACCAATTTTCCTTTCTTCTCTAAGTATCCTACGATCTTGACTGAGCCGACACTCTTTTCTGCTGCCATGGCGGATCAGCAAATTTAGATGGTAAATTCTGCAACAAAATATACAATTTTCAAGTGGCAATATATATTAGGTACCTTTTTCTATATCACTTTCGGTAAAAGTAAAAAATGTGTATTAGGTGCAAAAATAATTAGTAATATGTAGGTATATAGGATTGAGAATTCACCTATGACAAAAAATGTGAATGTAAGAGAAATTTCTTGTCAGTTATCGTATAATTGATACAAAAAGTGAAGTTTAGCTCATTAGCCATAAATCTAATAAATATATTTCACAGTGACTGATGTTTTTGTTATTGCTAAATTGCATAGACAGATACGTATGAAAGTCATAATTATGTGTTAGTTATTATATTTTTATTCGTTTTTTACTGATATAATAAACAATAAAGCATCGCTTCCCTTTCGTAACTGTATATTTACTTTTACTAGCCGCATTCAAGTGAAAGCAAATGCATTTGGTTGTATTGTTATGCTTTCTTACTTTATTTGCATACCAGAATTACTTATTTAACTATATCTGTAATCTGTATAATTTATTCAATGCTCGTTTCGTTAAGGTAACCACAAGCACAAAAAGAATTGAGTAATAAAATATTAACTATGTACAAATAATCAACAGAAATCTAAATATCACGTATTTGAAGATGACATTTTTAGTTTCTTATTAAATAGAATAGGCGACCAAAAATCATTAATCATATTTAAATATCGTTTGTGGTGTTTGACTTAAAAATATATACAACATTTTAACTTAACATGATTTAATCTATTATCCTAGATTGATACTTCCATTTCAGTGAAATAAATATACATATTGTTGTTCTCAAAATATGATATAAACAATAAATATATCTCATATAACTGTTACAGTTAATTATTAAATAATACCTGAATTAGTCTCGGTGATGTGATTTTTATTAATGGAATATCGGAGCTGATATGCTATTTTACGTAATTTCCTCATTTTGTTCAACAATTATTGTTTACTTAACAAAGCGTATGATTTCTAGCATAATTCACATAGGTTAATTACAAATTATTTCCGAATCGCGGTACATATAACGCAATCAGGATCACGAAATTAAAACGACAACTTCTGAGATGAACTAATTTCGCTGTTAGGAAAAAAATCATCTTCTTGAGTGCACTACGTTAGATGTTCAAAGTTGTTTTTTGGCGCGCAAAAATATGGAACTTGATGTTGAAATAAAGTGTATAAAATTAGTTTTAACATTTGATTTTTATATTTCATTAAAATTTCCTACTGATAAGTTTATATTCTTTTAATTCGTTGGTGGTATTACACCCTTTTAGAATCAAAAATTGTAATCATTTTTCTTTTATTTTTATTCATTTTAAGATTTATTTTAATAAACAATGCCTGTATCTTTTATTTTAAATACCAGACCATTTAATATATCTTTCTTTATTTTTATTTTACTTTCTTGTAATCATGAAAAATGTCGATCTCGAAATTTTAACGGAAATACACGTTTTGACCTTTCCTGAATCACTTGCGACTATTTTTAAAAAGACTCTCTCTCTCTCTCTCTCTCTCTCTCTCTGTGTGTGTGTGTGTGTGTGTATTCACTCTACAGCCTAAACGATAGAAGATAAAATTATTAAACTTCAGATTTGTATATACCTGGCAGGAAAACCTCCAATTTTTGAAAGGCATATTCCAACCAGAAGTGCATGTTTACTCTAGTAATTTTTGTATTTTCTACTATTGCTCAAAAATGGTAGTACTTATAGCAAAATTAGTTAGAATGAAAATAAAAGATATTAATATTTCGCATAACTTTTATTTGAAAAGTTTTTTCAGAAAAGGTACTGGTGATAAAAAATATTTTCAATATTACATTCAATACTTCTCACGCTTACTGATATATACTTGAATTCCGCCATTAGTCGCGACGGTACAGATCGTAAGAATTTATAAAACTTTTATAAATTAAATACATATATATATATATATATATATATATATATATATATATATATATATATCTACATATACGAGAAAAAAAGTTCACTTCTAGCTCGTATATAATACGCTTTTAATTTAAAAACAATTGAGACAATAATCAAGATAACAACCAAAACAATAATTCACCATAAATATATTAATAGTTTCGATTTTCATAAAAATTGACTAGTTTCAAACGACTATAGACCAACCGCGTACAATCAAATTCGCCTAAATAGACAACGAAAACTTGATACCCTTTTGGAGCACTGTACACTTTTTGAGGATTAGGATGATGCTACACATATTATCTACATAAATATAATCATTTTACACAAAAATTCAGTTTACCCAACGTATAGACATAGAAAAAACATGAGTTTTTATGTAAAAATAATAACCACTGTAAACAAAATTTCGATTCACAAACACTAGAAATTAATTTCTTAAAACTGATAAACATAATGTAGCCAATATGTAGTCGAAAATTCAGCGAAATTTTCTTTATCTATACTTGGACAATGAGACTCAGGGGCGGGCTGAGAACATTAGATTTCATATTGGTTCGGTTTTTCAGTTATTATAGATTTTAGCAACTCTTTCATTTTCATGATGGACAATGATTAGACTATAGTCTATTTTAGAATTTCAGAGTGATTAGATAGAAATAGAAGAAGCGTCCCAAAAGAATAACATTTTTTATTTTCTGCCACACGGCCCATAGAGTTCTGAGCACCACATGGTAATATAAACAATCCACCCCTGGTGAAAGATATTGCGTATTGCGATTTTACCATATATGCTATCTGCTATTCAGTTGGGTTGGAGTGTCTGGTTAGAGTTGGAAGACAGTTTTCTTATTGAATGTTTAAGAATTCAGTTGCACCTAGAACTTGAATTCCTTCAATTTTGTTTAACGTATTGTTTGTTGAAGTGTCTATAGTTGACATAAAGTTTAAGATGGCAACGAGCTGTGAATCGTTAGATAAGTTAAAGTGTAGTGTGTGCTATAATTATTTGTCTTGTGGACCCGTCTTTATGCTGGTTGAGGACATCAGTTATAGTATATGCGGGAGATGTACCGCGCCAGAGGGAAAACCAACTATAAGGAACATGCCATATGAGTTCTTGGCCCAGAACATGAAATTTGCGTGCAAATACATGCATAGAGGTTGTTGCTGCAATCCTAAATTTGCTCGAGTGCTGGCGCATGAAGAGAATTGCAAGTACCGTCAATTGTCTTGCCCACTGACTGATACCGGTGTATGCAAATGGTCCGGCACCGTAAACGATTTGTTCAAGCACTGCACCGATCTTCACAAAACTAGCATCGTAGAAAATTCAGTGGTACTAGTATACAGTATTGCCGAATCTAATGCCTATACATTTATCATGCCAGCGGCAAATAGGTTGTTTCTTTTATACGCTAAAGTATGCGTGGAGACCGGGAAAATATATCATGGTGTTCGCAGTTTGCAGTCTATGCATGGCACTAATTTCAACTTCAATGTAACTATTGCTAAAGAAGGGAGCAAATTTTCTAGAAAATGCCATAATGTCATTTACTGGAATGCCGTGGAAGATAATTCCATCATTCTTGATATAAACCAAATTAGCATGATATTCAATGGGTTTGAAGGAACTTCTTTTACTGTCACTGTGAATCAATACAAGAAATGTTCATGTTGCCATAAATCTACTTTCTAATAAGGTTTCCTATCCATGGTTGTGTATATTCATGGCAAAATCCAGGGTATTAAAATATTTTCATTTGTTATTTTTTCTTTTTTTTACCATATT
The DNA here is from genome assembly GCA_944039245.1 of Nebria salina. Classification (NCBI taxonomy): domain Eukaryota; kingdom Metazoa; phylum Arthropoda; class Insecta; order Coleoptera; family Carabidae; genus Nebria; species Nebria salina. The sequence continues at coordinate 10,016,380 of OX063273.1, read as the reverse complement.
AATATGATAAGTATGTTTTTTTGATGGCTTCAATACAGTACATTTAAGTTTTTCTTCATCGCATTAGACCGTTTATTCAGCAAAACGAATGATGCGATTCTGAGTCAGTTTATAGATTTGTTACAAGAATCTGTAATTTTGAATGGGTTTTTTTTTAATTGAATTGCAAATCAAACATTTGTTGAATCTTTAATGTATATCAATAATTTTTGTTTCTGTAGAACTATAAGTTTTTCAATATGTTTCAAATTTTATTGTGGATTTGCCCAGAATTGCAACCGTAATATAATAAAATTTTGTTCCATTTTTACATTTTCAGTAATTCTACATTTAATTTAATTATACGTTCGCCACTGCCAAGTGCCTAGTTGCTAAATTATAAGGTACATTTGTAGTCTCATTCTGAAGGGAAATATACAACCGAAGATGCGTAACGACGACACGGTTCCTTCTTATGTAGACTGCGAATTTTATATTGAGAGAAACATCACCAATGTGTTCAAAATGTCTATTCTATTTAGGATTTAGTATATTTATGATACATTAATACTCATTTTTTGTTACTTAAATATTAAAAAAGTAACATTTCTTTCAACTTTAATTATTTATTTTTAGTTATACTTATTTCTACTTATATAATATAAAATTGTGTCGTGCTTAGATAAAGTCCTACCTGAAAACATATATTTTGTTGAAACCACACATTTTGCATTCCCCATCTCTTTAATTTTTTTTTTTTATTATTTAATGTCAGAAATGATTCTTTATTTTAAGAAAATGGGGATAGCGAAGCAGATAGGACCTTTTATCATAACATTTCGCAATATTAAATAATTTTATTAATATAAAATAGTTAAGCGATTAATCTTTAAATACAAATGATTCTTATATCTAAGTTTAAAAATATTTTGTCTTTAATATATCCATGCAAACGAAATAGTTAAATATTGTTGTGCTGCATATATACATTTCTTTTAGATTGTAAAATATGATAAATGTCAACACTCTTTACGCTTTATAACGATACCGTCGGCTTAACTTCCATGACCTGTCATACTCTGAATTTAATTCTTGTTGATACGTTAACCCTGTCTAAGTCCAACCCAGTTAACCCCCCTAAGTCTCTTTACGTAAGTAGTCGCGCAGGGATCTAATTAGCATCTGTACGTATGTTTAGTGTCCAATTGTAAAATCATATAAATTTTTGGCATTCTGTAAAAATTTTTTGTAAGGTTCAGCCGACGATAAATAGATTTATTTGTTGTAATTGTATCAAAACAAAAATTGTTGAATCATCTTAAATTTAAGTAAATTTAAACAGTTTTTTATATTTAATTATATTGTTTTTATATTATATAAATAGGCTTTATAATTACATCTACTAATTGTGAACTGAATAGTATTATTTTACTTTAATATCTTATTGTAATCAAAGCGATTGTTTTCTTCATACGCTATGAAATATTTGTTATAAAATAAATGTGTCAAATACTTTCTAGTGTATTATTTTATTTTAATTTATAAAAATATTTGCTATATTTATTGTGACATGATTATTCCTATTCCCGTAAATAATTTACACTAAAATGTCCATGGGAAAATAGAATGTTTACATATTATATAAAAAGCTAGATTTTTTATATTTCTGGTATATGATTTATGCTTATTTACATATTTTTCTAAATTTGACACAGATAATAAGTGTAACAATTCAGTGCAAATTAAATATTAATGATTTTTAGAAATACGCGCGCTAACGTATTTTTTATAATACACTAGAACCTCCGGTACTGTACACCTCCGGGGCTGGACACCTCGGGAATTGTACACTCATAACCTCGATTACTGTACAATATTGCATCATAGCGGAAATGGTACGGAATTTGAAATAACCAATAGGAATGAGCGTGCAAGCGCGGTAAATACAAATGACATACATTCATAACTAAAGAGACTGGCGCGCTTTAGCGATAACCAATGAGACGGCGTCAGTGGCCGCCATGATAGTGTCAACATAGCGGAGGTTTCCGTTTCCGACCCAGTGTACAGTACCGGAGGTTCTAGTGTATTCATATATGTAACACCATTAAGTTTATTAAAACTATAATATAAATTTGTATTTTAAATAAAAGGGACATAATTTTATTACTTTCTTATACGCAATTAAGTAAATATTGTAATCATGAAAAATTTTGATCTCGAGATTTTAACGGAAATATATCTTTTGACCTTTCCTGAATTGAAACTGATTATTTTAGAGATGACGTCTGTCTGTGTGTGTGTGTATGTGTGTGTCTGTCTGTCTGTGTGTATGTGTGCGCTCTACAGCCTAAACGGTAAAAGATACAGTTATGAAACTTCAAACTTAAGATTTGTATGTGCTTGATAGGAAAACCTTCTATTTTTGAAAAGAATATTCGAACAGTAAGTGCATGTTTACTCTATTCATTTTTTGCATTTTCTGCTATAACTCAAAAACGGTAGATTTTACAACAAAATTTTTAAAATAAAAATAAATTATATTAATATTTCGCATAACTTTTATTTGAAATTTTTTTTCAAAAAAGTTACTAGTTACAAAATAAAGAGTGTTTTTTCAATATTATGCTTTAACTCAAAAATGGTAGTACTTACAGCAAAATTAATAAGAATGAAAATAAAAGATATGAATATTACGCAAAACTTTTATTTGAAAAGTATTTTCAGAAAAGGTACCGGTTACAACAAAATTTAGGTTATTTTCAATATTACATTCAATACTTCTCATGTCTAGTAGCGGAGATTAAGTCTATACACATGACCTCCGCTAGTAGTTGATCTACTCGCCACGGCATGTCTGTCGCTGATCTACAGACAAGTATATACTGACGTATAACGTAAAGCAGCGCTTAATAATGCAGTGCTACCTCCACACTAAAGGTGGCTACTATAATGATGTCATACGCTTTGCCACGACTAACTAAAATTTCAGTTTCCAATTTATCTCGATAAGAAATCTGATCTTATATTGAATGGTTCGTGTATTGTTGCTGATTGTTTCATTTGTATACAATTGCGGATATATTTAGCGGACGATATTTTTGTTATGTTTATAAAAATTTAAAATTTCCTTAAAATTAATATAAGATATCTGTGCATATGTGAGTTTATATACTTTCGTATACGTTAATATAATTTCGTACACTCATTTTGAACAGATCATTATAATTTATAAAACATTTAAATTTTTCAAAACTTTTTTATTCTAACGAACTAATTAAAATGCGTATAAGAAAGTTCAGTGACAGACACGTCAGCTTTTTTTATCGAAAGAAAATATAAGTATTCGTTAAATGTCGACACAAACTTGAGATCTAGAATTCCATATGAGTTTTAGCTCGCCGTATGCATTACCGAAGAGCTAAAGCATTCAGTCGTGTGTTTGTATCTCTAATTGAATTTGTTTTAATAAAACATATATACTTAGATATAAATCGGCGCTCATTAGATTAAGTTTGTCGCTATATAGTCTATGGGTACATAATTGATGATTACATGATTTACCAGGTTTTAGGCCTCAAAACAGGCGACGACCTTAAATAGTAAATATTGAATAAAGGGGAAATTACAATTACATTTTGATTTTACCATTTTACACCAAAAAACTATTTAATAACTGCATTGAATTGGTGTTACTACCGACATCTATTTTTGCATAGCCATACTAATGTAAATGAATTAGATAATTTTTTTTAATTGATAGTTATTAGTGATATTAATGGTTATAATATATTGTTTATTACAGAAACATTCACCATGGTGCAGATATTAAACAGCTCGAGCATTGGCTTTGGCTATGCATGCTCTTACTAGTTTTGCTATATATGTGAATAGGTAAATTCATGGAATTAATTCAGAAAAAATACGTTATTTAATGAGCTTAAAAAGTATTTACAGACATTCTTTCAATATGGCCATACCATCTCATTTGGCTCTCACCTAGTCTACGTACGACATTTTCTACAAAATTTCACTGCTCATACACCCACGTACTCCGCTTTCTGTCTCTTCTAGATACAACACAAATACCTCTTAAAATTTTAATTTCCACAGTTACACACTTTTTATGCTTGGTGTGCCAAACCCAACATTCACCATACATCAACGATGGCACAAGTACACAATTGTCTATACATAGTCTTGCATCCTTAAATATATTAAAATGTCTCGCAAACATTCCTCAATCTCGCAATCATACTTTCCATCGTTAGAGAATAAGCAATCTAAATAAATAAACTGATCAACTTGCTCCAGTCGATATCCATTCGTCACAATATTACACACTGTTCTGTATTCAATGCCATAACACTATCCTTTCAAACTTCTTTAGTTTCATTCGATTTATCAAATACTTTTTCTTTAAAATAATATTTTAGTATTACAATTTACGTGTTAGAAAATCCAAACTACAACATGCTATCATATTGTTATTAAATTACCTCATAATATGAGAATTGTAAATGGTAATCGGATGTCTGTAAAAATATATTGTAATTTCACCGTCTACAAGATTGTTGTATGGACAGAGATTCAAATAGTCGACTTTACATGCACGACATAATAACGTAATTATTTGAGTGCGTAGAAATATGCGATTAAGTGTTTTACTGTGAACTAAAAATAATGTATTATTCATAATAATTTTCAATCGAACACGACATGAGATGACAGTCCAACAAATCTAGTTCAACAATTATTTCACGAAACACAAAAACAACCATGGGTAATTAAAATAATTTAAAGAAAGCTGATTAAACATATTCATGTTTTAATTCTTAGTTAAGAAAAGTAAAAATAATAAAAGTATGCTTTTAAGAAATTTAAATTGTGTCACTTTCTCATAAAGCTATTTCACTAGGGACAAATGTTATTTTATACATTTTTATGCATGTGAGTATAGTCGGTACATCTACAATAGTATCATGGAATGGCTGGTTATCTGTTGTTTCCGGTAGATATGTTTTTGTTATGTTTCTTTTACACAAACGAACTACGCAATTAATACAAATAAAAGAAGCAATGAAAATAAAACAAGACGATTCCGATTTTATTCGTCTGTGAAACCTAATAAAAATAATGAAACAATGTGTGACTCCACACATCTGGTTGAAGCGCCAGTCGAACGGAAGTTTTTTTTCTCTTCATAATTGTACAAGCATTTATTATAATTATCTACGTAAATGATAATCATAACAGCTTATTTTGACAAGCTGAACTCTGAAAAGGTTATTTATATAGTGTAAATTATAAAAATTCTTAAATTGCTTGAATTTAAAATTTTTAGCGTAATTTTACCATATAATAAAATTTATGTAAATATACATGTTAATTAAAAAATGAAAGAATAAATTGAAAATAATATGTTTGTATTATTTTAAAAATACTATTTTGTTTATTATATACGACCGCAAATGAGAAGCAACACAATTTTCAACACTTTTCATTTGGAAAGTCTTTTGAAATAGCTTCTATTAAAAAAGCATTTTTATGGAGAATATAACTATGTTTATGTTAAATGACACGGCAATATATTATATTATTTTCCAACTAACAGATACGCTTACTTACTTGTATATGAAAGTCCAATGCTAGCAAATTATTATAAAATAATAAGTAGATTTTAAATTAAACATTTTCAGTACAAAATGGTTTTACACCTTCTGTATTCCGAGAGTTATATAATCAAAAAGGATCATGAGCATATATAGCAGCAAGCTGCAGAGTAAATTTCCGCGTAATATGTAAACTATAGATATCAACAACCGCAAGCATTTTATCTGACCAATACAGTATGCATAAAAATCGTCGCATGCATTTTATTATTATACTTGAGATTATTTTATTCAGCTCGCCGAACGTGCTACCGAAGAGCTAAAGCATCCGTTCGTGTGTCTTTAAGTATCTCAGAAAATTCTAAAACAATATGCGTTCGCGTGACCAGTGCCAGTCTAGCTTGGTCGCTCGTAAGACCAAATTTGTCACTCATTCTTTTCTGAAGATACTGAACGGATTGTCACCAAATTTAATACGCTTAATATACGAGCCAACAATACTTGTCGCTCGCATTTTTAATGCGCTAGGCCCTTTATTTCCCGAATTGTGGATTTCAGAACTATTTTAGAAAAAAAAAATTTACAATGCATTCCTAGATTTTGTACGTATTCTTATTTTTAGTACAGATATTGTTTGTTTATACAAAAATTCCCTATTCCAAACTTTTGGCATTGACGCACTCTGAGCATTGGTAAAACCAATGCTTGATATAGTGCTATTTTTGTTCTTTTATTAGAATTACATTTTAATTTACGCTATTAAATGTGTAGGTCAAAACTATTCTTTAGTATTTATAAAATTAAATATAATGGTGCAATTAATTTTGCGTTTAATGAAGTTCCAAGTACAATTTAAAATAATTTAGCTCTCTGAATTACTCAAGTTCTTCTAGATACCTACAAATATTAGATACTACAGAGTTAACTCATATAGTAAGTATAACCTATATGGGCAAAAAATCGCCAACAGATCATAATGCTGATTAAAGGAATAATGTCATTGCATTTATGATAAACAAAAAATGTTGGTAATTAGAAACGTGAATTTAAAAATATCACTAAATAAGCTGCAGCAAGTACAGGAATACGAACAAATTTTTTTTTAAAAGTTATGTTTTAAGTTTTTTATGATAAGGCCCAAAATTTTATGAACATATAATTGTTGCATTGAATGTTTTCTGTACGACGTAAACCGAATCAAAAAGTTCAATTGCTATTTTACTTAATAGGAAGATGTTAAGGGTTTTCTACCTCCCCATTTGATGGGATTAGGCGTGATGATATGTATGTATGTATTATAAATGATTTTAATTGAATGGAGTAGGGCATAATTTTATAATATCTAGGTCGTAAGATTGCACCAATGCTTATTTGTGTTAAAAAATGTCTATATTACTTTACACATACTTTTATCGTTTGCTGACCTGTAATATAACAATTCCTCGAAACCCGGAATTCTGCGGTCTGAGTTCAGCAGATAAAGTCATAGTTAAACAATATTTTTTTTCAAAAAGGATGGTACATTTTATTTAGTCTCATTAAATAGAGTAATTTGTGTATTCATACCATGAATTTACTTACTATTACTCTTTCATAACTAAATTATTAAGAAATATCCTATTAACATATTTGGAAATGTTTCTCGGTAATTTGAGGAATTTTATTGTTAAGTATGTAATTTTATTAACTTTATTATGATATTTGTGCTATTGGTCCTGCCGTGTCCATACTGAATGGTATGTTGTGAGGGAAAGAAATTCATAAGGGTTATATTTTTCTATATCTATCCAATCTGCAGTTTTTATTTTGTTAAACTTCTTTTGCATTTAATAATTATTTGTCATTGGTTGGAAGCTGATTTGTGTAAATCTTTAATAACACGGAATATATTTACAAAAATTAATTAATAATACGAAAAATCAGAAAAATAAATTATGAAATAGTATCATTTCAATCATGTAAATATAAACTTATACGTTCGAAAGATATCGTAGGAAAAAAATTATATTCGGCAAGATGTTAATCGAAAATTAAGCAAAGATGTTATTTTATGTAGTTATACAGTAGAGTCTCTCAAGTTCATTTTTATATTATACGTGCATTAATTGCATTTGATTAAATACATTTTTGAAGTTATTTTTCTACATGATATATTTAATATTACGTTCACTCAACAAATTGTATGAGCTGTATATTTTATTTTAGACAAGTATGTGAAAAGTATTTACAAAAATTTCGCTTCAGGTAATGATCCGGTATGTATGTTACGTAATAACATCTAAATATTGGGAACACCGGAAGTCCCAAGGCCTTCGCTACGAATCTCCATTAGAAAGAGTGAAGTAAAAAAACAAAATCTGTTGTGACTTGCACTGAACGTTCTTATACGTATTTTGTTTAGATAACTAAAATATTTTTAGCAGCTTCAATTGTTATGGGCTTACTTAGAGACGGACACAATAATTTGGTACATTTTTGGTCTGTAACGACACTAATCTGTAACCAGATAGTAGATATGTATCCAAGGTATTTCATCATAAATAATGTAAGAAAAACTTAGCTTATTCTGTGATACTAGAAAATTTTTTAAGAAGATTTTAATTATATTAAAAAATATATGGATATAATTTGTATCAGGAAAGAAGTATAAGCATTTTCTACCAAATCAACAGTAATATTCACTGAGATAAACGAGTTACGTTATGTAATTTCATGTCAATAGTCTAATTTCGTATTATAGATAGTTTAATTTCGTGATATGTAAATACGAGGGATTTATGTGTAATTTGTTTTCGTTATGGAACTTTATGGTATTTCATATGTCTTTGCTGTTTTATAAACTGTTCAGCCATATTTTAGATCCTCTTCAATTTCAATTTTAATGCAAAGTATCTTTTTTGGCGGTCAAAATACTTATTAGTCGCATCGGCTTCTTTTATCTAATCCAGTTTCCATTTTCATAAGGAAAAATATTTATAAAGACCTTTTATAATGATAAATTTTTGCTAGTTATAAACATGTGTACTGGTAAGAAAATAGTACATACGAAAACACTTATTTTATGCTTGTGTTTGGTCACTTACTACCATATTTATATCCAAGCGTTTAATTTTAGACCAAGATTAAACTTGATAAAAAAAGATAATCTTATGTAGTTGTACATATATTAAATGAGGATGATATATTTTCTCTATGAATACGCGCCTATATTCTGTAATGTGTATACATACATAATCTCTGATGAAGTATTCAGATCCCTTATCCAAACAAGTTGGCGAAAACGCCTTAGGTATATAAAACGACACACATACCTTCAAATTTAATAATAATATCCAAAATAGGCATATATTGAATCAATGATTTATGTAAACACTAACACTAGTCTTGACACTTCCCACAACACTTCTCCACACAAAGTAAACTAAAATGTTTTGAATTGAAAGTGGTAAAGAAGCAGCTGATTCCCGTCTCTTATTCAGATTTGTGACTAAGTGAGTGTTCTGTAACTAGTACATCTTTTTCACATCAAATTCACTTTCTATTTATGTTTCATTGTTTACTACGCGCCAATTAACAACAATAAAATGTATCGGTATAAAAATCTGTCTATCCATAGAAAGAATCATTTGAACAATCACAAAACATCACCAAACCATTGCACTGCTTACAAAAACCACAAGTAACACCCATTTTAAAACATACTTTATCAACAATCATGTTGCAGATTCTAGATGCGCTACCTTTATACAATGTGAATTTCTTGACATTAACATCAAGGCTGTATTTAAATCGCTAGTGTTGATAAGATAAAACTGCTAACTGAACACGTGAAAACGGTATATTTATTTAAGTTAAATAGATAATATTAGTAGGTATTTTATTTTGTTGCTTTGCTATTACTCAATTTAATAAATCAATCAAATCCGTGATTCGACACTGATCGAGACTCAAAATTGTTGTAAACTATTTTCACATTAGTTTAGAAAATTTACAGCGCAATTAAAGGATAAATAATTAAAAATACAGTATATCATTTGATTGTCAGGAATATAAAATTATAAACCAAATAGAAATTGTTTAAAAATTTGTTGTGAAGTTCTTACAATAAATTTTGAACTTATGTAAAGGGTTTTCTGCCACCCCATTTGATGGGAATAGGCATAATGATATATACACATAAGTATGTATGTATTACTTAATGTAAATAAAGTTAATTGAAATGATTATTATTTGATTATAATAAAGATAGTTTAGGTATTTCATCGTAGTAGACAAATGTAATACATTTTATTTCTATATCCGGAAATTATGATGAAATATCCGAAATGGTTTGCTCAGAATTTTCTTATACCACAGCAATACAAATTTTGAATAGTCTAGCAAATATAGTTTTTAAAGTAAACTAAACATATTTTTATTATTTGATTAATTTATAATATTTTAACTAACCCTTGAAACACTTTTTCACTAATACATTTCTTAAAATAGTAATTAAATGTGAAATGCTAAATTATTTGAGTCTATTCTATTTTTCTTAAACAATTAACAGACATAATTGAGACGACATATGTAAAAATAAAATAAATAAGGAACTTTCTGAAAAAAAATTTCAAATAAAAGTTTTTGCTTCAAGTGCAACCATTTTTACTTTCTTATAAGCAGTATAAGTATTGTAATCATGAAAAATTTCGAACTCGAGATTTTAACGGAAATACACGTTTTGACCTTCCCTGAATCGTTTACAACTATTTTTGGAATGACGTCCAACTGTGTGTGTATGTGTGTGTCTGTGTGTGTGTGTGTGTCTGTGTGTGTGTCTGTGTGTGTGTGTGTATGTGAGCGCTCTACAGCCCAAACGCAGTATAAGTATTGTAATCATGAAAAATTTTTATCTCGAGATTTTAACGGAAATATACGTTTTGACCTTCCCTGAATCGATTCCAACTATTTTTGGAATGACGTCTGTATGTGTATGTGTGTGTGTGTGTGTGTGTGTGTGTGTCTGTGTGTGTGTGTGTGTGTGTGTGTGTGTGCGTGTGTGTGTGTGTGTGAGCGCTCTACAGCCCAAACGGCTAAAGGGAAAATTATGAAATTTTAAACTTAAGATTTGTATGTGCCTGGCACGAAAACCTCCTATTTTTAAAAACAATATTCCTACCGGAAGTGCATGTTTACTCTAGTCGTTTTTTGCGGTTTCTGCAATTACTCAAAAATGGTTTTAGTTACAGAAAAAATTTTACAGTAAAAATTATTGTTATCAGTATTTTGTAAAACTTTTATTAGAAACCGTTTTTCCGAAACGGTACCGGAAACAAGAAATTGGCTCTTAAAATTTCTTCATATTATATTTATTTTTACATAAATCGTATCATCTGCGACTGTAATTGTTTATCAAAAAAAACAAAACAGACTTAAATAATTTGAAGTTTGACATTTTATATTTATTCTACGAAATATATTTAGTGTAAAAGCGATCTAAAGGTTAGAACAAATATTATAAATTAGAAAAATAATGAAACTACGATGTGGTTTAACCCATATGCGTATAAGAAAGTTCGGTGCATGACACTGCAGATGTTTTAATTATTGCAAAAACTGCAAAAAATAACTAGATGCACTTTAACGTAAACAAATCTTAAGTTTAAAGTTTTACACATACACACATACACACACACACGCACACATGTCATTAAAAAGAATAAGAATCTATTCAGGGAAGGTCAAAAGGTATTTTTGTGTTATTCCGTTATTTCTCGAGATCGATTTGTTTCATTATCACAATTATTATTTATAACTTCGTATAAGAAAGTAAAAATAGCATTTTTGAAAACAAAAGTTATTGTCAAGTAATACATAGATGTTAAAATAAAATAATTATAAATCATTTTATTTGATACATTACTCAGTTTTGGAAAAAATATTTAGAAATATTGAAAATGACTTTTAAACCGTCTTTTTCAATTCACACAACCCAAATCCAAATAATTACAAAGAAGCTATGTTTCTTATCAAAAAACAATGCATAAAAATCGTTGATTATTTGTCATGTAATATCTTTACGAGAGATACACTTTGCTGGCATTACACGGGTGATCCATCAGACGAACCTTAATTTTTACTTTCTTATACGCAGTATAAGTATTGCAATCATGAAAAATTTCGTTCTCGATATTTTAACAGAAATATACGTTTTGACTTTCCCTGAATCGATTCCGACTATTTTTGGAATGACGTCCGCCTGTGTGTGTGTGTATGTGTGTGTGTGTGTGTGTGTGTGAGCGAGTGCGTGAGCGCGCGCGTGTGTGTGTGTGCGTGTGTGTGCCTGGGAAGGAAACCTTTTATTTTTGAAAACAATGTTCAAACCAGAAGTGCATGTTTACTCTAGTCATTTTTTGCGGTATCTGCAATTACTCAAAAATGGCTGCACTTACAGAAAAATTGTTAGGATGAAAATTAAAGATATTAATATTTCGCATAACCATTGTTTAATTATTTGTTTCAAAAAAGGTACTGGAAACAAGAAAATGGTTATTGAAATTTGTTCTTATTATAATTATTTTTTATCAACTGTGCCTGTTAATTGTTTAATAGAAAAACAAAAAATTAAATAATTTGGAGTTTGACATTTAATATTTATTCTAAGAAATAATTTAGTGAAAAGGAATTCCAAAGGTTAGTAAAATATTATAAATTAGAAAAATAGTCCAAATATGATCTAACCGAAATGCGTATAAGAAAGTTCAGTTCATGACACTGCAAATGTTTTTAATTTAATTTATTTGTCTCCTACTATAACGCGCCGCATTTACATCGAATTATATCATGATAGCAACTAGTGTCATCTAAGTTACAGTAGCAAGATATCAAATCAAATGAACTATATAATTGATAAGCTTAGCTAGCTGCACTATACCTATTACCGCTAGCACTCTCTACTGACCTAGCATACAATGATTTTTAAATCTTGTATCATTTTAAGATCGCGGCACATACGTGTGTACCTACTACAAAAGAGCTAAGTGATTGGCAATGCAATTTCTTATACGAGTAAGTAAATATAGTAAGATAGAAAGGATAATAAAATGTGAATTAATTTTGTATCAACAAATAAAATATCCGCAATGGCTTGCACTAAACTTTCTGAATATATTAAAATATTGTTTAAAAAAAAAACCCCTACCTAAGCTTTAATATATTTAAGAATAAATCTATATACGTGATAGATGATACACTGGGTATTAATAAATTATCGTATTTTACGAGTGAATTTCAAAGTTTAAAATCATTTAATATAATCAATTTAATCTATTCAGACACATAATAAATCTTGAGCATTAACATATTCTTGGTGCCATTTATATTTTATTTACAAATATTTGAATAATTTTATTGGAGTTAAATTGGAGCGCGCTAATATTAGTAAGTTAAATATGAATTGGGAAATGTTTATATTTCCAGACAGAAATTTAAGTGATTATAAAACTTGCTTATTACTTCATATAAGAAAGTCAAAATTACCAAATAACAGATTGAATACACAAATAGCTAAATTATATTTAAATAAATTTTCATATACGTAGTAGGTATATTAGGAAGGATAATAAAATAATAATTTTCAACAATTAATACATACATAACATTTCTATTCCTAGTTCGATCAAATGAAGTGGCAGACAACACTTATCCTTACACACTTCTTTCGCTTCATTCAAAAAATTCATTCTCATTCTTATTTCTTCACTTATTCCGAGGATAGCCTAGAATTCTCACGCATTTGTTTTGACCACGTGAATCTTTTCTGTCAATCTTTCATTCAACTTTCTTTCAATATGACCATACCATTTTATTTGACTATAACCTATTCTACGATACGACTGAAAGATAGTGTTATATCAATAAAATAAATTAGATACCAAAAACGTTAAACGATTTTGAACATCATTAACCTTTTAATCTTGTGATTCGCTATGGCAAATGTCAAAACCCAAATTGTGTTTGTCTATTTTGTTTTCCTGTTAAAATATTTACTGCATAATGATACGATTTATTAAGTTTCCATACATACGTAACTATCGCAACTTAAAAGAGAAATTTAAGAATGGCAAAGATATGCATGCATTTCTTTCTTTGTTTCACGATTATAGTTTCAGTATTTTTGGCCAAATAGCACACACACACACACAAACATGTCATTCCACATTCGATCCTTACTATTTCAGTAAAATTAATGTTAAACAATTGGTATCATTTAAAATAGTACAAATTTTACAATAAGCATGTGTGATTTATATCTATTTGTGAACATCTCTTTTTTCCATCTTTTTCCTGCTAGAATATAGATATACATTGATTACAATTACTAGAAACAATGAGCTATTCTGTTAAATACATCCTATTTATCAACTATTACACATGTGGTTTTGTTTTACCAATAGGAAATACCATTATTTACTTTCCAAGGATAACCGTGATTAGTCCGTGGCTCTATTAAATCTATAGAAATTATTTCTCAATATAAATTTACTTCAATTGTTGATAAGTAGTATATTTCATGTAATTTGCAATAGTTTCTTTAAAATCTCAACACAAAAGTTACCTAGGCACTGCTAGCCATCAAAGTTCAGCTACTATTAAAATAAGTGAGTACTACTACTAATAATGGTTTTCACTAATATGCACTCGCATTGCGCAAAGCGCACTGCATGAGGCGAGACGTAGTGCACACAATCAAAGCTGTCCTTGAATCTTTATTCGTGCTAAATACTATTTTAAGTGCGAAGATGCGTTCTTTTAATTACAGAATAAAAATAATATTAAGTCTTAATGCTACCAAGAACAAAAAATGCCGCATCTATTATTATCAACATTACCCGCGGTTGTTATTACCACATCACTAATATTTTTGATAAAAATAATTAAAACAAGTATTGTCGTTTTATTGGTGAAAATTTTATTACGATACAGCAAATATCAGTCATATATACAATTTCAGTGGTTGTTTCAACAGTGCAATAATGCGGCACCTTTAATGACGTTATGATGATTTTTACTTTGGCCATCGGGATACAAATATTTAATAGTACAAGAAAATATCATTTTTAAAATTGACTATTTTTAATATTTTACTAACTATTGAAATACCTTTTTCCTAAATAAATTTGTTTTACTAACGATTAAAGTTTCATAAATTTACCTAGAACGTTCACACACACACAGACACACAGACACAGGCACACAGTCACACAGACACACAGCCACACAGCCACACAGACACACAGACACATAGACACACAGGCACACAGACACACACACACACAGACACACACACACACACACCCACACACCCACACACCCACACACGCACACACACACACGCACACACACACGCACACACACACACACACGCACAAATACACATATTTTGCTAGGCTTTAAGTTCATATGAATGTTTTAAATTTTGTATTTTAATATCCTTCTTATCTAAAGATAATATATGAACAACGTATAAGAAAGTCCAATGTAATACCCTGAAAATATTGTTTTGTAAAAAATGCGTACTGAGATCGAGCATATCGTGAACAGTCTTGCCAGTGTCCAGTCAAAAACTTATAAATTTTAATGTCTACTAACGCTAGTGAAAAATAATTTTAGAACTCAATGAGTAATAAAAACGCTTTTAGCTATTCACTAGAATGTAATGTTCCTTTACTAATGTTTTGGAAAGTTTTACCAAAAGTTCATATATAATAAAAATGAATTACGACTTTTTTTTAAAAATTATTATCCCTATACTTTTCTTTGTCTGGATATAAATTAAAATATATTTCTGAGTTCAACGAATTCTGTAATTAGTAGAATTAACTCTTTAAATGTTAATTCGTTAGTATGTTATATATGTATATAATATTTGACAAAAATTATAATCAAAGTACGTATGTACCAGATCGTGTTAAATTAACCTTCAGCGTAGGTTTTAATAAATTACCCATTTTATCATTCAACATAGATCTCGACATCATGAACAGTCAGGACGGTATAGTAAGTGCATGGCAGTGTGCGCGCTTTCAACCGTTGTTATTCGGTTCAGACGCGAGCTCTGCGATGCACTAACTTCACACTTGAAAAGTCTCGCAATTAACAGTAATTATTATTTTTATTATCATGTTGTTCCGACAGCAGGGAGTAAGTCATGGCTTGATGGATGACACACGCTAAAAATATGATGCTACAGCATCTAACAGATTCATTGGCGAATCCAGGGGCTGTGCGGTGATAGACGCAGTCACCCCCTTTCGTTTGAGTTAAATAATTACCACATTAATCAAAATAATCCTGGGTGCTTTTGTTCTTCAGGACAATTACAATTTTTTCAAAGGAGATATTTTAAATAATGTTGGGAATTTTAATATTTTACGAAATATACAAAATGGAGCTATTTTTTTATTTATGTTATAATTTAAGAAGGCAAAGATTTTTAAAATAGTTTTTCTTATATAAATTGAAAAACTTACAAATTATAAACAACATTTCAAATATTACTGCATATTTACTCGTATTGACTTGCGTAATAGTTTTCATTTGAAAAACGAATAAAAAGTTACATAAAATTATGCTTAGACTTATGTGTAAAACAAGATTTATTTATATTTGGCCAATAAATATCAGGATATTTTATAAATAATCTAATCGAAATACATAGCTGCATACTTTTTACTTTCGTATACGAAGTAATAATTAATTAAAATAATCATGCATAAAATTAATCCCGATATTTTAACGGAAATATAACTTTTGCCTTTTGCGAATTGAGTATTTTTAAATTAACAAATGTTTGTCTGAATGTATGTGCTCATACATTTGATATGTGTTTCTTCAATATCTCCGAAACGGCTGCACTTTCAGTAAAATAATAGTAATAATAAAAATGAAGATTTTAATATTTCAAACAACTTTTGTTTGAAAAATGTCTTTGCAATTGAAGTTCTAACTTCTCTTATCTTATTGCCGTACTTACATAGGTGTAAAAATAATATACACCCAAATAAATTGACATTTTATATTTAATTTCAATTGTTACAAATATATTTAGTAAAAAATTAAAGATTAGTAAGAAATTAAAAATATTATATGTAAATATTTGGTTTAAAGTTCATTTGAAAACTAATATCGTTTTGCCTTAATAAATTCTAATATAGAATTATGAATAAACATATTTTCTGGGATGTTTAATATTTTGTATTTTATTATTTTACCTATATAAACAAAATATACCTACTACGTACAAGAAAGTACAAATCAAAACACTGCAAATATTTTAAACCTAAATTCATGAAGGTCAATTTGCCATTATCGTCTTCTTTTAGAAAATTGATGCGCAAATATAATTTATTATTACAACAAGATGTACTATTATAACAATATTAAATATTTATTAAAAAATTTGCGAAGCTTAAAACATTTGCTATATAAGTTGAACTATCCATAAGATTGGATGTAAAGAATGTGTGGCCTACAATTTATACAGGCCGAACAGATTTGCTCTGAATCAACTCAACAATTTTTTTACCAATATAATAGCGATGCATTAGCATTAAATATAAACATCTCACCGTTGACAACATTGCAACACTTTCCTCTACTATTATTTGAACGCAGGTTGAAAGAATAGTTACAGTTAAGTATGAGCGCATGACTGAACAGAGAGAATGGTGTAAGGTGTCTATAATTAACTATATTTGTATTAGAAAATCTTTTTTTGTTTTTTTTTCTTTAATTATGATGACTAAATGTCATATCATTATATTGTTGATGAGATTAAAAACTGAAAGTGTGAAAGCTATGATTTTCTATATCAAATCATCATTGGAATTGATCACTATTGTAGTTTAATTTAAAAATGAATTCCAAGAATAGGGAATACTATTACTAATAACATAACTACTGTCTATAGATATATCAAAACCCTGTTTAGAAAATTTTAAGATTTTAAGAGAAAAAACACTTCTAGTAATCAATATGCTTTAAGTGCGCTTATTCACTAATTATACGGGTAGACGGAAACAGATAGAAATTTTGTTGAAATATATTTACGGTAGGTTGGTTAGTCAGCAACAAGTTTTTGTCTTTAATAAAAAAATGCATTTAAGCAGTTTAAATATTATTTTATTTACATATTTATTTTATACTTTTATGTTTCATAGGTAACACTTCTATGGTGAGCTTGTTCATCCAAAACATCATTTATTATGAATGAAATTAAATTAGAGCTAATTAAAGTTATATAGAAGTCAAGTATAGAACAACTGATATTTTAAGAGAAAAATTATATTTATGTAACAATAGTATTTAACGATTTTTAATTTAATCTGTTTCGTTTGTATCTGAATATCTAATCGCTTCATGTCACTCTTTAAACTCAATTGGCCCTTTTAGAGCAATAAAACTTCATCAGAAAAGGCATAACTTATGGATCAATTTTGCAGAATAAAATAAAAGAGGAAGAAACAAACAACTATTTCACAATATATAGAATCAAGTAAAAGATAAGTTATATACGAAATGTGATACGTTTGTATAGTAGATCTTTGCAGCTCGCCGAATGTAGAACAAAAGTTTGTATGCATATTTTGTCTCTAAGATTCTAAAAATTTAATAAATTCTCACATAGAAATTTCTTTCACAGCGCTTTGATTCAAAAAATGTAAATGTAAATATGTGCCGGATATTGTGTTCGCAAAAAAACAAACTTTATTAAAAATTCTAATTCTACCAAAAAAATCTATGTGAAATTAGTTTTTTTCTATTTATCTAAAGTTTATTTAGGTTATAACCTAAAGCCGTAAAATAATCATTCTTAAATTAATTCTAAAAAAAAAACAACTGAACATTATTTTTCTCATTTTCGACCTGTACGACATTTTGACTAATATACATATATGATAGTGCCTTTTTAATTATGATTTAATAGAATCTGAAAACATTATTAACTGATTACTGATCAGTGAACTTATGAAGCGTTTTTTTTTTTTAGCGTGATATTGTTCAGCTAGTAAGAGCCAAAAAAATGTAATTGGTTAAATTCTCTTTTTAAGGTTAAGATCATTATTTCATGAAGAGATGTCATAAATTTAACAATATTGACCTATATTTCAAGATATACTTTTATTTTGTAATTTGTGACGATTTTTAAGTATTTCAAAGACAATAACTTAATTTTACTCCACTATTCCAATAATGATATCATGTGTTAAATAATTGAATTAATAGCATCTAGGGCACGAAATACAGTCCTCATTTCAGTTCTTTTCAAGAAATATATATAACATATTATTTAATTAGTTTTGGATATATTACAGAAACGACAAAAAAATTACTAGAGTAAACAAAAATTCCGGTGTGGATATTCATTTCAACTAAGTTTTCTTGCGGGGAAAATATTTATCTATAGTTTCAGGATTATAATTTAAGGCTGTAGAATGTTCAGAAACAAACACACACATACGAGTATCTCATTTCGAAAATAGTCAAACTCAATGCAGGGAAGGTCAAAGGTGTATTTCCGGTAAATTGTCATACCGATTATTTTCAAAATCGTAAAAATGTACAACACAATATTTTTTTTTTCAGGACATCTACACACACGTAATCATATCGCAAAGATATTCTCGCGATGAAAAATAATTTCATTAATGTTGGTTCATGAAATTGAGAACCATTCCAAATATATCGTTGTAAGTTCATGCCATTCCTATATATTTTTACGAGACGTTCGCATTTATCCACATTACACATTTTTTATGCTCCATTAAATCTAATATAATTAAATGAGTTACATTAAGGAAAGGTGCCAGACAATAAAAGAAAAGTTGATGACATTTTAAAATGTATCACACAATTAAAAAATTTTATGATGCTGTAACTGTTTTTTTTTTAGTAACTGTATATTTTTTCGCGAGTCATCGGCAAGTGTCATATCAATGACTTTGTAACTACTAGCTGCTAGGTTCATCTTCTGTTGCGAAAGATTGCCTACAGGTGAATGGTTTGTTCTGAATTAAAATGTCATTACTAATGAATTTGAGTTACTTATCTAGCAAGGAAGATACACATGATTTAAAAAAAATAGCTATCTGTACACATTCCACATCTAAGCGATCAAAATATTATAGTTAAACTCATTACATGAAGCATCTGAAAATGCAAAACGAACCAACAGACCTTATCTGTCGAGTTTCTTTGTATGTCTTTTACGCTTCGAAAAACGCAAAAATTGTTTCACCAATTCATAATAATGAATGATATTCAAATCATGATGAAAAGTGACATATTCTCAATTTATACCCGAAATGGGTAAACAAATATGTTTTCATTAGATAGATGATTATTTAAAAGTAGGTTTATTTAAATGTATGTGATTTATAGAGGTAATTCTATTTTGCAATATGACATACATGATTTTGAATGATGCTCGCTTGCAATTAGGGAGTTAATTTAAAATAATAGAATAAAAACAACAAAAACACCGCGCAGTGGAGTGATGACTCACATATCAAAACTAACATTGCTTAAATTGAAACTCCAAAAACCTTTGATATTACCAAAATTATATAACAAATGACCTTCAGCAATTTAGAACACGCTGAATTTAAAATATTTCGACATCTTTGCGTTAAAAATGTTAATTTGTTGATTTCCGTTGTTTTATAGTGGACACGAGTAAATTGTAATCAACAGTTATAGAATATATCTGATTATGGAAATGAGAATAATCTCAAGGATATTTAATATATACTTTTGTGATTTTTATTATTTTATTTCATTAAACGAAATAATAAGTATTATAACAAGGAAATATTTTTAGTCCAATGTTCACTGCAGATTAAAAAACTATAATGATTATGAACGCCAATAGGCAAGTATTAGCTTTTTTAAATTTGTTGTTATAGCTTTTTATGTGTAATACATATGCGCGCACCTGAAGCAAAAAATTTTCATGCAAGTGAATCGACAACTCGCACTACATTATGCTTAAGCTGTCCCGTTTCAGTGAATGCGTGCGCATCGGCTACTCTCGGCTTTCTACGCACTTTGCGAGGCGTACAGCACTTACGTATGTGCATGAGTAGCGACAGAAAAGCATAGGTCTGCCGTTCGATTGAAGTATGCTTTTGTAAGCATTTGTGATTTATTTTATTATAATCAAAACTCAACTACCATCGTTTCATATATATAAAATGATCGTTCTATTTATATGAATACAATTTATATAAAATGCAACCCGTACGAAATATATGCATTGCTGAGTGCTAATTTCCAAGTGGACAAAAAGTAGTTTACGTCGTCGTCTACATTTCGCCTAATCAAATCAGTTATAGGCATATAACCGAAAATGTATACATGCGTATGTATTTTCGGTGACATCCATGCTAACACTGATATTTACTTCAATCGTGAGTGTCGCCACTCACTCGTAATTATTTTGTTGTCAAATCAATCTTAGAATTGTTGTTGAAGTTTTTTTGAATAGTAAATTCTTTACTAATTGAGAGTTATTATTATGCAATGTTTGTCATTGGTCGTCTGTAATATATTATATATTTAACATATCGAAATTCGAGGTAAACTATGGTTGAGCGCAAATCAAGTACATTCTTATCAATTTGGACGGAAGTGTGACATAAAAATCATATTATTATGACATCATGGTTTTTGTTGGTAGTAACACAAAATAACATCATTTAAATGAACGTGATAAATAAATCCAAATTTTGTAAATTTTGTGTAAACATATGTACATAATTATTAATTATAACTCCTTGTATTGTTAAATTCCCGAATCATTCATTTCTAATTCATTGCTAATAAAAGCATAATTTGGAATAAATAATGGGAAACTGTTCTTTAATAAATATTTAATCACTTTTTTTTATGGTAAAAAGGCCCTCGCTTGATAAATGTTGCGCATCACTGATTTAAATTTTGTTTGTTTATTCAAGTGTTCAATTTATACGTGAAGCTTAAGAGCAATTTTTGTTGGTCTTATTTTAATAGTTCAAAATTATTTCTTTTAATTATTAGTAACTACTTTGAATATTATGTTTAGAAAACATATATTTGTACTTTTTTCAAAAATAATTCCAAAATGAAATCAACGACGACATGAATTATGATTATGTGCTGCAAATTTGATTAAATAGGCTGAGTAATTTCATTCAATTTGAAATCAGATGTGGGTTGAATTTGATGAAAAATTGAATTCTGAGAAAACCAGACTGAAAATGATTCAATATTAAATAGAATATTGAATTATTTTTAGTTTGACGCATAATTAAGGTTTATTTTATTACAATAGTAATAAGCATAAGTTAAAAATGTATTTATTGTTCTGTTTCCGTATTTTATATATTCATTTTGTAATTCGAAATCATTAAATATGTTTTTTTTTCCGTTATACATAAATTATCGCAATAATGTTAATAAATAAATTATTGTTATATATCCGTAATTAGCCACCAACAGAATTTCATATTCGGAAAAGAAAATTAACTGGTAAAAGACAGTTTACATAGGTTTATATTTCTTAACGCATTTGTATATTTCTGTAATTACAAAAAAATGCAAATTCTAATACTCAAAAGTATATTTCTTTTTATTCGAAATGAAGAACATTTTAATTTGTGTACTTATAAATAAAAATTGTATTTAATCGGCACGAGCCAAAGCAAATAACAGTAAAAAAGAACTTACCCTAAAACGGTAACGGAATGGTAGCGCTCAATTAATTATAAACACTATCACTCACTTAAATAGAGTAGAAACAATTGAACACACACAGACACACAAGTGTTTCAAATGAACAAAACTATTTCGCTGTTTTAACCCTTCACAATAGCGAACGCTGTGTTGAAGCGTTTGTAATAGAGGCGCGCACAACACAAAATCGGTAATGCACAACGTACATACAGTGTTCCCTCGCGGAAGTATGTTTCCGCTCTTTTACCACAAGTAGATCAGTACTCCGCCCCATTATGTCCCTCTGCATCTACATGCCGCTACAAAATATAAATTGTAACACTAGACATCGCGTGCAATGAAATTGGAGCAGTCTCTAACGAGTAGGCAACCCAAGCACCTTAATTGTATTGTGGGTCACGCCTTTGTTGTATTGTGGGTCTATTACATTCTTGAATATTTATTTATTCATGGAAAACTTCCGTCATGCCTATTCCCAGCAATGGGGTGGCAGAAAATCTTTTATATTCTTTCACATCTTGACAAACTTTCGCCATTTAACTCTAACTTTACACACTTCTTTGGCTTCTTACACGCTCTTGTAAACCACTTGCTTACAATTTTTCTTTTACGTAATTCAGGCTCAATAAAAACCTTCTTTCGTATAAGATTTTTATTATCTAATTGATCTGGGATTTCAGGTCAATATTAGATATATCATAAATTACATTACAATTTATAAAGGGGCTGTAAATTTTATCTTGTAAAGGACTAAAGTAAATATACAAATATATCTTTTATCTCATTGCTTTAGGTACCATCTGCTATCTATATAGGAAACATCGAATGGCTGTTATTGTGAGTTTAACAACGATACTAGTGAAGATACTAGTCGCCGGTGAATCACACTATTTAGAAATACATCCCTTCTTAAGAAGCACGCTACTTTTGCTCTCCTGATTTAGTTTATGGCGTGCTGCAATCGTTAATCTCTGTTAGGAGTGATGATACTGTTCAGTTAACGTAACTTTAGCATGGTAAAATTGTTTTTATTAATATGTTTAATTCAACTATTTCTAACTAAAGCTGGTTGTTTTAATTAGAATTTGACTAACTATTCGGTATTTATTTGATATTTTACTTTGAAATTTAAAGCAATGATGATTGTTTAATTCGTTTTTGACAAGAACTATATATTAATTTTAATAAAGTCGACGGGATGATCGGTGATGTGTTTTTCTACAACGATCAATAAACGTATTAAACATTTTAAAAAAACCATATCCAGTCACTAACAGATTTCATAAACGCCATACTTGAGATACATTTTTTGCGAAGTATATTTATGTATCATTAAGCTCTTTAAGGACTACTAAATTAATTAATGCAACTAAAGCAACAATAATAAACATAAAAATAATATATGCATTACAGTATTACTTTAATATCATAATAAAGTTTTAATAAAAACTGTAGAGGCGTGGCTCATTTGAATAGTAATACCAAAGGTAATACTACTAAAAAAAATGTTCATATTATATTTACTGGAAAATTTTAAATAATTAAATGAAATTAAAATATCTGCAATGTCTTACACTGAACGTTCTTATACGCATTTTCTTTAGATCATCATATTTTTATTAACTTGCTAATTTATAATATTTTACTAGCCATCGAAATATTTTTTCACTAAATATATTGCTTACAATAAATATTAAATGTCAAATTCCAAATTATTTGAGACTATTTTGTTCTTCAGTGAAACAATTGACAGGCGCAGATGATAAAAAATATAAACATAATAATAAGAAATTTCAATGAAACCAGTACTCTTCTTGAAATAAAATTTCAAACAAAAGTAAGTAATGCGAAAAATTAATATCTTTAATTTTTGTTCTAACTAATTTTGCTGTATTGCAACCATTTTTGAATAATTGCAGGAACCGCAAAATATGACTAGAGTATACAAGCACTTCTGGTTTGTATATTTTTTTCAAAAATAGTAGGTTTTCTTGCCAGGCATATAAAAATCTTATAATTTTACTTTTAACCATTGCTGTGGAGCGAAAAAACACACACACAGAAAACAGCCTGACGTCAATCCATTAATAGGCCTGATTTCCGTTAAAATCTCTAGTACGAATTTTTTCATTATTATTTACTTATTACTTCATATAAGAAAGTAAAAATGTGAAATAGTAATTTGAATAAATTATATTCTGAATGTACCGTATCTATTACATCAAATACTAAGGCCTTCTAATCAACATATTTTCTTGCCAGATTTTTGTCCGCACTTGAATTTTTTATACACAGTAGGAATTTTTTGCTTTAGATGCGTAGGATCTTCTAGAATATATATTATATCAATATACTATGGCTTCTCAAATTCAATAAATTCCTATCAAAACACTTGTAAATAATATTTTACGATCTTACTTAACTTTGAATCTATTGTTGAGAAGCGATGTCAAATCACAAATTTTTTGAGTCTATTATATTTTTCTGCCAATATATTGACAAGTATATCGGATCTGATTTATTAAACATAATTTCTTATCATACGTAAGTGTGGTAATATAAATAAGAAATTTAAGAATGTTAGTTGCATTTTTCTCGTAATTTTTTAAAGAAATTTTTGTTTGAAAGAATCATGGATAACATCATGCCTATTCCCATCAAATGGGGTAACAAAAACCCTTCACATCTTGATAATTTTTCTCCATTCTCTTTTTACATATTTATTTCACTTCAATCAAATTCACGCAATTCATTCTCAATCATATGTATATGATATTTTTACAACATCGCACTGCACGTATTCCGCTTTCTGTCTCTCCTAGATACACCAAAAATACGTTTTAATGCTAGGTTTGCCAAACCCAACATTCACTACTATACATCAACGATGGCACAAGTACACCGTTGTAGACGCATAATCTTGCATCCTAAGAAATATTAAAATTTCTCGCAAACAATCCTGACGCTCTTAAAATTTTACAACTAGCAGACAATCTTCTCTAAATCTCACAATCGTACATTGCATTGCTAGAGAATAAAATCTTTATAACGTTAATAAATATCTTTCATTTTAGAAATAACAAAATTTTCGGTAAGTCCATTCGTAGTCATTGGAGAAATGACAAAAACTATTCAAATAAGAAAATGCGCGGGCGCACATTCGCTTTGCAATTCTTTCTTATATGCATTCGTAAAGATGCAACGGTGTTTTGCTCATTAGTGCTTGAGATATTTTTTATTATTTTTTACATACATACATATGAAAAATAAATTATAAATAAATAATAATATAAAACTAATTTTATAATATCTTTTATGAGTAGTAAAAAAAAAAATATCACATATTTTTGCAACCATAAACATTGACAATAAAAGTTGGTCAGCTGCCTGTAGGCGCGACAAGTTTTACTTTACGGTTGTTTCGCGTGCAGAAATGCCAAATAGGTTTTCTATTGACGTAGGCGTTGACCATTTACAATTTCCAAATGTATTCATTACGATAGAAGCTTCACTTAAATTTTATTGCAAAATTTAATTGTCTTCTGTTGATATAAATCAAAATCATAATTAAAAATAATTAATATGAGAAAGGTAATTGAAATTCGTTTATTTTAATATAATATTATTACTTATATTTATGGAAGTTGTGGTTGGTGTTTGGTGATACATTTTATTAATAATAAATAATTTAAACACTTTATTAAGGTTTAACCTTTGTGAAACTTAACCAAGTGTTTAAATTATTTATTATTAATATTATTACTACTATTAATAAATGTTCCAGTTATGGGTACTTTTTATACTTTTGCATATATGCCAATAATTTATATTTTCTCATTATTTAGTTGCATTTTATTAGTTTTTACTTCCTTTTAAAAACAATTTACAGAAACAATATATTTGATAAATATTCATCTTTTAAATATGCATCAGTATATTATCAAAAAAGAAAATATTTGTCTGGTTTAAAGAAAAATGGTAGAATAATAAAAAGAATGCCAAGTTTTCTTATTATTATCCATTCGATCATGTATCAAATACAGCCGAATTTCCAGTAAGAACAGTGCCATATATTTAACAAAATCATGTTTTAACAAGAACGCGTTTTTACAACTAATAAAACGTGTCGAAAAAAAAACTACTTCACTATATACCAATATAAAACATTTCTGTTTGAATTTAAAAATGTCTCAGACCGAAGAGGAATTAGATTCACATTTAGAAGATTCGCCAGTTACAGAGAGTGTACCAGTAAAAAAAGTCGAAGAATCAAGTAAGATTAAAAAACTTGGTGCGCAAGCTAATGCATCTCCTGCAATTACAAGAAAACGTGGAAACAATACAAACACTTCAAAAGTACTCATATCGAAAGCTCTAAAAACATCTAAAACTATCAATGACGCTGCTGCAAGTACTTCAAAACCAAAAAAGCAGATTAACGTAAAAGTGAAACAGACAGAAGTAACAAAGAAAACTCAAGAAAGTACGGAAGCCAATGATGAATCAGAAGAGATTGTTCCAAAAGAAATAGTTAAAGTATCAAAGAATAGTAAAATATTTCATGATATGATTGATACAGCCATAAAGACTTTGAAAACAAGAAAAGGTGTTTCTTTAACAAAAATAAAACAATATTTAGCAGAAACATATGATGTAGACACTAAGAAACAAGGGAAAAAGATTACTAAATACATTAATACATGCATAGATTCTGGAAATATTGTAAACATATCAGGAAAAGGAGTCACAGGTTCATTTACGCTATCTAAGGAATACATAATAGAATTGGATGAGCAAGAAAAAAAAGAAAAACAGAAAGCAAAGAAGCTAAAGGTGGAAAAGAAATTAAAATCGCCTAAATCAACTGTGGTGGCAAATCCCAAAAAGAAATCGATGTCAGCAATATCGCAACGTAATTTAACTCCAAAAAAATCTATAAGACAAACGGCCAAAAAAGCAATTTCCAGATCGAAGTCGAATGATATATCAGATGATACTAATCAGGTCGACAATAGTGAAGCTAAGAAACTAAAAGTTAAAAAACCGAAAACTGAAGAGCCAAAAGCTGTTAAGAAACCAACAAAGGAAAAAAAGAAGAATACATCGCAAACTTCACTACATGAATGAAAATCTAACCTTGTTTCAATGTAATTTTAATTGTATTTCTCTGTAATTTTAATCTATTAATTTATTTCAAAATTGTACTGAATATATTTTTAATTGTATTCTTAATAAATATTTTTTATATAAATCATCATTTTAAATATAACTATTATAATATTGAAAATAAAGGAATTATTTATTTATTTATGAAAAAATCAAGTAAGATGATTTGTTGTTTAGATTTTATATTCTATATATGACAATTCCTTTAGATGATCAATCTTAATTTTGAATCTGTAGAAATCTATATAAAATCATATGTGAGCTGAAATATTTATAATTCCCTCTTCCTCCGCCATAAGCATATCACGGAACGAATTCTAGTTTTTCAAAAGAAAATATTGGTCAGTACTTTTTACATAATACCATAATGGATTTCATCTCGAAATGGCAGTGTTGAATCCTTCCTAATTTACTCTCAGTTGAAGCATATAATTCTTTATTGCGTAAATTGAAATCTCTTTATTTTTGTTTAACAATAAAAACATTTCAATTTTAATCATCGAAAATGAACAGAACCGAAATGGATTTCGATAATTTTAATACGTGAAAATATGGTGTAAGATGTTTCGACATTTATGTTTTCAATTCGTGGAAGTTTGTGATGGGTGTTTTTTAAAAGTGACTTCAATATAAACTTGAAAAAATTTTTAAAAATGAATGGTTTTGATATATTTACAAAAATATGTAACAATTTCTTTTTACAAACCTTCTTTGATACATATGACCATTGCAAATCATTTTCATGAAAAACTATAAAATTTTGAAAGTGTTTATTATTATTACAATTAAATATTTGCAGAATCTATAAAATATATCGATGATAGTTATAGAAATGCAGGTATTTCAAAAATGTATGTTCTCTTTATGGATTTTTAGATTTGAAAAGTAAAAAAGATTTTAAAAATGTAACAAAAAAAAATGGTATCGGATCAATTCTGTTCAATTTTGCTTGAAGTTGAACTGCATAATAAAAGGTAAAAGAACGTCTGTTGAAAAATTGGATGATTCTTTAATGATTATTTATTGCAGGTTTGCGCATTCTTTTATTAGTAGAAACATATATTGGAGAGTGGGAAATATAAATACTGTAGGCAATTTACACAATAGGAAATATAAACTAGGTATGTATGTATGTATAATTTAATAGTATTAGATTTTTTAAGGCGATGTTTCCATTTCTTGGTCAAATAAATGACTATTTTTAATCATTTTTTTCTCTCTTATGTTATTAGATAGAAATTTAAATATTTGTTTACAATATTAAATAACTCATACAGTATACAAAAAAAAATATATTTTTTATTTTTATGCATGGTTACATATGTAGAAGGTGACAAAGTAGAGGCCGCGGAGATGAGGTCTTTTGCGGTGTGCACGATAACCAGGATGTCTGAAACAAAGAAATATAACGGGGTTTTATTTAGAACAAAAAAACCTGGACCGTAAACCAATAAAGAGTTAAAAATTAAAAAATACCTAAAAAATAGTGTGAGTTTAAGAAAAGTCCTATTTTTTGTACACAAAATTGGACCTTTGGGATTGAATATAAATGGAACAAATGTATATTTATGTCAAAATATCGGTTTGCGTTCCGCGTAATAAGTTAATTAATAAAATAAAAAAAGATTTGAGTCAAAAGCTTAATTATTTTTTGAATTAGAGTGCACACCGTTTTTTAAAATGTAGTTTCGAGAAAAACGTGTTTAAAGTTTAATTTTAGTGTCAAATAACACGTATTTATAATCCGGTTACTACTTATAGAAATATAAATATCTCTGAAATGGTTGAGGAATTTACCTTATAATTTTTTTTACATATTTTGAAAATGTTTTTGAATAAAGTTATTGAAAAATTAAAATCGTTTTTTTTTTTAAATTGGAAAATCGCCTTAAGAAGTTATTTTTGGATATTAAAGAAGTTAGTTAAATAAAATATTTATTTTAACAATAATTTATTATATAAATACAACAAATACTTATTAAACAATATTCTTATATTTACGTTCATATAAGTATTTATAAACAAAAATGTTACAGTTTGCATCCGTTTTTTTTTGACAGAGAAAAAAGGATGTGTCTACAGAATTTGTGCATAGTTAATTTATAACTGTTAAGATTCTTTAAAACAAAAAAAAAGTAGGTTTGTAATGATCACTTTTATTATGTAATCATTGTACACGGTAGTACAGAAGAAATTAAGCATTCTGTTGTAAATACGTATTATTTTCAGAATCGAAATTATTTTTCAAACAAAATCATTTCATATCGCTCTGATTTGTAAATGCCTATATATTTGGGTCTCTCATTCAAGTTTTCTTGATACTAAAATTTAAAAGTATTTAATTTTAGTGAATGTTTGACTATATCTACTATTGTTAAGATTGTATTGGACAAAATGTTATTGAAGTTTTAATTAAGTGAATAGTCCGTATATTAGAATAGCTGACATATTGAAATAGTTCGAATATTTTAATTACTCGAATAGTTCAAATGGTTGAATATTTTAAATAGTTTGCACCATTCTTATATTACTAACTCTTTTTTTTTTGTACTATAATATATTTGAACTAGTTTAAAATGCAACAAAATAGCTGCGTAATAAACTCAATGGTCCGTAGCACGGACAAGCTACTAAGCTTGTATTAGCGTGCTATTTGTGTGATATTTTTCGCTAATACAGGCTTAGTAGCTTGTCCTTGCTACGGACCAATATCTTTAAACTTAAAAATTTTCTACAGAAAATACAGGTAGCATTATTAATTTATTTTGTCTTAATAGCTCTATCAAAATGGTAAATTCGATTAAATGTTGCTACAGCTCGAAGTGTCAGTAAGAAAAATTATTTAGAAAGGCCACATAAAAAATAAATGGCGCGAAACAGATGTAGTTGCCTAAACACCAGCGTTGTTTCTTGTTTGTAGATCAGAATTTATCGCTTCTTATTTATTCTTAATGTTTTTTTAATATTAATTACTAATTCTTTGATTTCCAGCTACATGATCATTTATCCAAAAAGAAATATAAATTTATTCTTTTTTGTAAAATTAGGGCGTGTATCAAATTTCAATATCAAAAAGTGTGCACCTGGACATGCATATCATAAGAATTACTTGTAAAATAAGTAGGTTCATGAATGAAATGAAAAATACAGAACAACGGCCAATAATATAGACACTTGCTGATAATTATCGAGAAATATAGATATTTATCGATACATACATAACATTGTGCCTATTACCATCAAATAGTGTGGCAGGAAATCTTTTACACTGATTCCCATCTTCGCAATCTTTCGCAATTCACCTCTATCCTTATATACTTCTTTTGTTTTATTAAAATTCATCAAATATTTCATACACGCTCTTCTATTCTGCTTGCTCACAATTCACAAATATTTATCGATACGTATCAATATTTTCGATAATTATCGGTTATTATTACAGTTACTTTTGAAAATTATAATTTTTCGGCGCTATTTATAATATTTGTGTGTTTCTGTCTGAGTGTGTATGTGCGGTTGGAGGTAAAATTATATAACTTTATACTTAAAATTTTTTATATGCCTCCTATTTTTGAAAAGAACATTCAAACCGAAAGTGCTTGTTTATTTTAGCCGTTTTTTGCAGTTTCTACAATATAACTAAAACGACTGCACTTACAATAAAATAGTTAAAATACAAAGATAGATATTAATATCTGGCACAAATTTTTCTTTTTGCTTGTTTTAATGCTTATATATTGTTTCTATTCTAATAAACGAAGGCTAACATCGTATGTGATGTTTGAATAAATAATCTGGACAAAATTTAGCAAATATAGGTCAAACGTTTAAATATCTCTAGTAGTCATATATGTATGTACATATGTTCATAAATCGTACAATCATATTCTTTGTTCCTTATACTGTTTAATGTTTACCTAAATTTACTATTTTGGAAATCGATATCCCATATTGAAATTTTATCATATTATGACTTGAGAACTGTATTTGACAATAATTTCAATTTTAATGTTTTTATCTTCCTATTAAATCGAATTTTTAAGAGAAAACATGACAAAATATCGAAATATTTATAAATATCCATATAGACAATTGTTATATTGATAATCATAATTATCGATAAATAACAATATTTGTTCGATATCAGTAATATCATTCGAGAATTACTTGTAATATAAGATGGTCGATGAATGATGGAGAATAATAATAATAAGAAAAGCAATTTATTAAATATTCAGGGTATTTATAGACAATTATCGAGAAATATCGAAAACTATTGATCAGTATTTATCGTTATCGCTGATTTAGGGCCAGTAATTCCAATTTCCCATCTCCGGATAAAGCCTCGGATAAACTATGAGATAGATAGTTCAATTGTTCACATGTAAATTTCCAATGCTTATCTGGGATATACTGAGCCTTAGATTAATATTTATCGAAAATTATCGGTATAATACGAATTTTTGATATTTATCTAGTCCTAGCCGTAATATAGCAGAAATTTGACAAACAAAATATTTACTTAAAAAAGCTAATTTAAGTAATCAGTAGTCGGAACTAAGCAAAAACTTATTTTTCATTTATAGTCATTTATTATAATTTAATAGTACAAAACAAATAAATTCATGATTTGAATGTGTTCAGATTAAACACACAATAATAATAATTAATGTTGTGTTGAATATGAAACAATAGTTTTAGCGCTTCATGGCTCAGATGAACCAGATGATCTTCACACACGTCTTCGTCAAAACACAGATATGAAACGACATCAACAAACATCCCAATGCTTACACGAGGATCACCGAAAGTCGGCAATACGTGCGCGCCGCGAACGTCACAGCCCACAGTCGAAGCCGATTCAAACGGTTCCAAGCAACAACACTCTGATCCTAGGACCAACAGTCAGTCGGTTACTAGACTTTCTGTATCGACGTAGTGTATTACAGCGCTCGCGTGTCCATGTGTACGTAAATTTATTGACGATTATTTTATTCTCTCGTCGAAAATGTTGCGCCTACTACTGCAAGTGATTATTGTTTTGTGCGCGTGTTTGTGCATGATAGTGTGTTTCAATTTGGAAAATCGACAGCCGATCGTAAAACATGGTGAACGTGGTACATATTTCGGATATTCCGTTGCACAACATAAAATGTATAACTCATCGAAAGTTAAACATAACTGGTAAGTTTCATTTATTACGTTTAAATTCGCGCGGTTTTTTTGTGCGATACTTTCAAGCGATTTGATTGGCTGGTTTTTATCGTTACTATAGCAACAGTTCAGAATGATACAAACACAGGAGTTGCGTATTTTAATTTTTTTTTCTTTTTTTATGCTAGCATTTTTAATTTGATTTTATAGTATTATAAAATTCTTTTTTTAATTATTACTGTAGTTAAAGCCAATTTAGTTTTTGTCTAATTAATAAAAACAACCATTAGTAAGAAAATGTACTTTACATTTTTCTACAATTTATGAACGAAAACTTTTTTAAATACTTAACTTCCGGCTAGTCAGAAAAATACTGTTTTTTTTTTATACCTGATTTAGTACCTGATTGCATCAAAACGAATTAAATTTAATTAGCGATTTTGTTGTCACATTTAAAGTATAAATTTATTAAAATACGTTCATATTTACTAAATAACAATTTTCATATCAAATTGAGGGCTATTTATGTTTAATTTCAATATTAATATAGCAAAAAAATTCATTTAATCCTTAATTAGCGTTAATTTTTGTTGGCCAAAATGTTTTTTAAGATTGTTTCGATATGGGAAATATAATTTCTTAATAATTGATTTTAAGTGTATTCTACAATTTATGATATTGTTTGATAAATAAATATTAAAATATATAATAATTTCTGACAGAAAACTATATATTATATAACATAGGATATTTTTTTAAAAATTATAAAATTATATATACAAAGAGTAGGTAAATTCAATTATTTTTATAATCATTCGCTTTTATTTATACTATTATAGTTTTCTATAAATATAAGAATTTGATATCTTTGTGCAATTATATTTACAAAAATATGAAAACTAGTTTAAATTATAAGTGGAATGAGTTAAAAAAATGAATATTTCCATATGATGTATATCATACATAATTCAAATATAAAATCGGTTTTTAATGAAAATTTGTCACTCTGTCGGTAATTTTTTATTTATATTCCTTCACAACACATCACAGTTTCAAAAATAGGTTTTGTATCGAGGTCATTTAAATTTTTATACACCACATGAAATTTATTGCCTTTTTATTTTCGTCTATTTAAAATATTAGGTTGTAACTCTCTATTGATATATGTAAAATAGTTATGAATAATGGAGTTATTCCGAGGGGGGTAAAAGTGTTTTTGTTAGTCGAGGTACGGGGTATACTAATATCGAGTTCTATTCAGACAGTCAAACATTCCTCTACTAGCGGCTTCCAAAAAAAAGGCAGAATTTTTTTGGAAGCTGTTTTAGTTTATTGGATTCACTGTGTTGTAGGAGCCATTATTTTAATAGTGTTAAAATATGTTTTTTGTCGTTTTTTGTAAATTAATATGTGTAACGAATACGTTTAAAATTATGAAAATTGTTTTTCTTTTTCATTTCGAATATTTTACGTTATCGTGGATTGTCTCGCATATTTATGACACATGTGCATATGCAACCCGCGATGATTGTTGTTTGAGCTGGTTGTTATAGTGATGCAATTTCATATAATTTGCACTACGAGTGTGTTTAATGATTAATAATAATAGTTATACTTAGAAAAGTGTCAAATATACGAATATATTTACAACTGTAAATGTATTTGCTGTCAATATATAAGTGATAAACATATTTGGATAACTTTCTCAAAATATGTGTCTCATTGCGGACGAATTCATCAATCAATTATGAAATTAAATCATTTGATGATTGCATACGTGCGTGTTCTCTTTGAGAAATATCTCTTTTAAGTGCAACAAAAAATACAACCATTCAAATCTATTATAGGATAAATATACTAGTTGGAAACTAGTGGTAATATATATTACTTTAGTAACTTTAATTATTATTATATCATTTAATGCAACTATTACTCTTTAGGGATATATAAAGTGCACGAATCTAATTACTTTCGGTATATATTTAATATTCTAATTCAATTTGTATACATATTATATATTCGTAGCACACATTTCAAAAGTGCTGCGCGATTACATAAATATATATAATTTACTATTCCATTAGCTATTTCCCTCGCTTATATATTAGAGATTAGAATGAAGAAATATTGTAAGAATTTAAATGTTTATAAAGAGTACTATTTATGAATTATCCACAATGGCTTGCACTGAACTTTCTTATACGTATTCTCTTTAAATAAGAGGGATATTCATAAACATATTTGAATAGTATAAAAAATATATTCATATTTTTATTATTTTATTAATTTATAAAAAACATGTGCATTTCACACATTACAAAAAAAATTATACAATTTCTACTCTATTTACTGTAATATTAAATATCACAGAAGTAATTCAGATAACATCTATACATTTAATATAGTGTTAACCAGCTCGTAGCATTTCGATATATTTCTTGAATATCGTTAAAATAAATATCTAATTAAAATAACTGCAATTTTTCGCACTAGATTTTCTAATACGAGTAGGTAGTTTCGATTAAAATTAAATTCACATTCATATTTGAAATATTTATTAACAGAAATATAATTATTTTGGCAATAAAAATACAATTTTGTCATAAAACTTCACTAAATTTTAGTCAATGCGTGTAAGCCGGAAGCTTATTTCAATTTAATTTTTAATGTGATGAAAATTGTGTAGTATTATTTATTAATTTTCGAAATAAATACATATTGAAAACGACTTCTTGCGGTTGGTCAATTATTGCAGAAAATTAAACAGCTCTTCTAAGTCGAATACAATTCTTAACTTTCGTTAATTCATAAGTCGTTTTGAGTCACTGTTAAAATTGTTTAATAATTGGTATATATTTATGTTAAAATCTTTACTTATACATGTTCTGCAATATACAATTTTTATTTATTTAACGTATAAGAAAGTAAAAATATTACTTATTACTTCCAATAATATTTTTAGTGAAAATACATGAAATTTTTATCGTTATGCATTTTTTATACGAAATTTTAAATTTTAAATCGATTTTGTTTTATATTATCTAAACAATAGAAATAATTGGTAAATAATACACTTAAACTTATACCACAATAAATCAAGCATAGAATTCTTCTCAGATGAAAGTTTGAGGTAATCTATTCAACCATAAAATTAATATAAACACTTTTTGTCTATGATAAGTTTCAATTTTAACCAGTACTAAGCAATTAAAGTATTTATAATGATTCGGAAAATTATCTGTTTTAATTACCAGTCCATGTATGGAAAAATAAACTCGAAATTAATATTCAGCAAATAATAATTATTTTTACGAACATAATTTAACAATTAACTTCTCGTATTGCATTCTTGCACGACAGGTGCAGAACCAATATTGAGGGTGTTTTAGATATGCACCGAAGTCAGTTTTTTTTTAAACCATATAAGTTTAAACAGCGGTACTAAATATTTAAAATTGAACGCGGCTTTTTCAACACATACCTTCACACACAGGTGTTTTACCTGAGAACCGCTACCAAGGTCGACGTTTGTGTATACCTTTTTATAACCGTCCACCAACCCAGTTGTTTCGAATACTCATTCTACTTACTGGAATGGAACAGCAAGACATTGCCAAAGTTTTTTCTCTTACTTTTATTTTTAGATTTGATTCACTCGACCTGACAGAATATAGTCCACATATTTGTTAGATTATTAACGATGCTTAGAACACTTATAAATTGTTTCATTACCAAAAAATGTAATTTCAAATATTAGTAATAAACTTCCCAATAAAATAATACTATGAGATTTTTTATCAAAGATTTGTGGTATAATAAGAAGAAAAATGTTGAATAAATGAGTGGATGTATGTGGAGTGTGATATGTCGTATGTGGTGTTATCTACATGAAAGAATGCTAAATGTACGAATTTATATCACACGATTAAAATACTTCTCGCTTGCTGTTACGGTTTGGTAAGGACATGCTTTAATCGGTAGTATCTGTTAGGAATGTTGCTCATTTCTATACTACTCAGGAAAGTAATGATTCTATCAATATTTTCAATCCAATTATCTATCTAGTTGACCAAATCAACATTTAACAGTCACTTATTATGCTGCATAAGTGAACTGATCGAACAATAGATAGAGCAAAATATGCGCATATATCATATTTGAGCTTATATAAGACAACTAGAAATATTAAAACGCGTATATCTGATATTTGCTATTTTACTCGAAAAGTCGCTCTATTTATATAATAATTGCTTAAATAGTTTCTTAACATGAACAATATATTTATTTTATTGAAATGGAAAGATTAACCGAGGGTTATGTAATAATGGTTTATTGCAATTTTAAATGCAAACACTATAAATGATATTTGAACATAACCTTCGTTTCTTACAATATCAGCGATATATAGAATGCTTTCGATTTTTATATAGTAATCGTGAAGAATTTTTAAAATATAAATGTTATGTTTGAATGGCATCACCTAATAAAGTTAGAATCTAACGTTCGAAAGGCTAATAAACGTACATTAATATAAGAAACTACTACAATGATAATTCATCATTATGTAATTTATATGCATGCATAATAAACAATTGCAATCGATTTCACATTCTACACTTTAATAGTTGCGTAAAAATGATGTCAATTGTCTTTTTCTGTATTTGTCATTAGAGAATTGATTAAAATGCGGTAAATAAATAATGATAAATAAGATTGTTGTCTGAATGATTAATTATAGTGTACTATTTCAAACATGGTGAATTTCTGGAAAATTGAGTAGAATTTGGATTCCTCCATATTTAAATGCTTAAACCATTGTTATTGACTAACGTATTTATTCAATTCAACTATCTGTATCTCTTTCACTTATTATATAAGTAACCAACAAAAGCTACCGGTGCATCTTAATTTCAGCACTAATAACAATATTTAAATTTGTTGTTTAAATTGGTATCGGGATATTTAAAATTTCTAGTCCACTCAATAAAAATTTTAAAGTATTGGTCGATCGATAGAAAATATTAATGTATATTATTAATTACAAAGTGTAAATATATTAAAAAATTTAATTAGATAGTGTCTGCCTACTTTAGTTGTCAAAATAGGTATGAAAATAGCTCGCCACTAATTTAAAATGGCGTTTTTGTTTTAATTGGAAACTATGAGATTTCTTTAAATTTTCGTTACATTTTCATTTAATTTCCTGCAATTTCTTGCAATTTAAAATATTTACATCACTGGTTATAAAATTATAAGATCGTAATTGATTTGAAATTTTGAATTTGCAACAATATTTTTTTGCGCAATTACTACTTAAAATATTATTTATGCAATTTATCAATCATTCTATTATAAAATTCTATATTAGAAATGTACTCAATATGCATGCAAAATTTTAACATATTTGTGAGATGTTGATGCGAATGAAATTAAATTTCTTTTTTATGTGATTATCTACTTTAGAAAAAAGTCATGCACAGATAAAGGTTTTTTTTGTTGACAAAATTGATAAATTTAAACACTTTACCGGCGTCTTATAAGAAGTACGTGATAAGGGTAGTAAAAAAACTATTTAACACAGATATCTTCACGTGTGAAATAAAAAGATAAAAATGTAAACCGCTTCCTGTTTATTTTTTTACCTGTGCGCGGTAAAAATGTTAAATAAATATTACCAAGATAGATCTTAGAAATACATAAGAGTATTTGTAGAATGACAATCAATATTTGATTAAATATCGTAGTCAGGGATAGCATATCGCTATGTTGATAGCTTGAAAATGATTGATGTTATTTATACATACCATGACATAAACAACATGGAAATGCATTTTAAATTTACGATTAATACACATATGCTTGTATGTCTGTGCATATAAAGCATTAGTGCATCTTGAACATGTTTAAGAGTTACTCGTTTATTCGACAATTTCCTCCTGTTGTTTTGAAAAGTAACTGACGTAATCGTCAGCATAGAAAGACTTCTTTTGTCGATATATTCTTCGTGCACTTTTTTTACATTTCGCTTACTCACTACTTTTCTTTCAAGCAATTCATTATCAATCACATTTATCCATTTATTCCGTACACTATTTATCTCGTCCATGTACATCTTTTTAGTTGACCTTTTATTCGAAATTCTTTCAATATGATTCCTTTCTCTCCTTTGACTCACCCATTCTTCGTACACTTTTACAATATCGCACTGTCCATTCATTCACTTATGCCGCTTTTTGTCTATCCTAGAAACACCACAAATACCTCTCAGAAAAAGTGTTTATATAATATGTTAACTGTTACATTACACAAATAAAGAAGAACGACAATGAGTTTTAAACATGTTTCAGAAGTCGATATTTTTATGAAATATTATTTTTATCATATTTAATTATATTTTGGTACTGTGCCAGTCTTCATTTTTCACAGTTAGCAAACCGTGTAATTACTTTCAAATTGGATTTTTTTTGTTAGATACAGCATATTTAGATTCCATTTTAAGTACGCCACTTTGTGGAGGAGTTCTCAAAAAATGTTCGTTTATATTCTCTTAAAACTTTAAATCCGTTCTCCGCATATAGCTGATTTATTATTTTTTATTATTATTTATTATATTATTTTATTATTTTTTAATGTATAGACGATATGGATGGTAGTTTTATCTAAAGATATTTTAAAATAACATTGGAAAATATCTGCAGTGTCATGTCATCTTATACGCTTTTGGGTTAGATCATATCACATTTTTATTATTTTTCTAATAAATAATATTTTACTAACCTTTTGGAACCCTTTTTCACTTAATATATTTCTTAGAATAAATATTAAATGTAAACCTCCAAATATTTAAGTTTTTTTGTTTTTCTGTTAAACAATTGACAGGCACAGTTTATACGATTTATGTGAGAATAATTATAATAACCAATTTCAATAGCCATTTTCTTGTTTCCGGCACCTTATTTGACAAAAAGATTCAAATATAGGTTGTTTAAAATGCTAATATCTATAATTTTTATTTGAACAATGTTTCTGCAAGTGCAACCATTTTTGAGTAATTGCAGAAACAGCAAAAATTGACAAGAGTAAACATGCACTTCCGGTATGAATATTGTTTTCAAAAATAAGAGGTTTTTTTGCCAGGTGTATATAAATCTTAAGTTTGAAATTTCATAATTTTAACTTTAGCCGTTTGGGCTGTAGAGCGCTCACACACACACACACACATACACACACACACACACACACACTGACACACACACATACAGAAGGACGTCATTCCAAAAATAGTCGGACTCGATTCAGGGCAGGTCAAAACGTGTATTTCCGTTAAAATCCCGAGATCGATATTTTTCATGATTACAATACTTACTTATACTGCGTATAAGAGAGTAAAAATGACTTTACCACCAATTAATTCTATCGCAAGTAAAGTTGAATTTAAAATTGTGGGTGATGCTACTATCTGAAAATCACAGAACATTTGTTTTGTTTGTTTTTCGTATGCATTGCATAGTTTTTCTACTGGTTGGGTGGTCCCTTTAATCGCCCACTCATTGCATCCGCCACTGAAAAAAAGTTTAGAGAGAATGGTATATAATGTAGTTCTATTTCTGTTGTGTTGAAATTAGGAGCTCCTAATCTAATTCGAGAAACACTGTATATAAATGACATATTCACCGATACCGACAATGCATATACAACAAATATCAAATAAACATTACATCGTAAGACCCCATTTTTATATTATTTTTTATTTTATTCACTTATTATTGTACAGTGTTCATAAGTATATTTAAAATAAATTTCATCATCGTGTTTACAGTAAAATCGCGTAAGCCATAATAGGTAATTGTGGATAGTATGCTAATAGAAATGTTAGCAATAATAAGAAAACATCCATTAGTAACTGTGTTGCTCGCTTTATGTTGTCAATCATATCCTATCTACTCAGAATTTATTTGTTTGCCCTCGTCTGTTATTGAATCGATACAAATACAGCACGTATTATGATTAGAAATCTCCGTTGGCCTCTTGTTTTTCCAAATACAGGGAGCTGTTGTATTATTACACGAACTGTTATGTAAACAACAAAACAGATGAATAGCGTGCGCATGCGTTTTGTGACCTCTTCTACAATCATTGTTTGTGTGTCGATTTTGAATGGGAATACTGAACCCGAATGCAAGAATGAATGAATGAATAAACAGGTGAACGGAATACATATATTCGCTCAACTGTATCACCACCTCGTGATACAATGAATATATCTACAGGCCATATTTGGAATTATGAGAATGATCAGATTCACTCTTTCATTCAATACAGTCGAATTGAATATTTTTTTATTTCAATTTTATCTTTTACGATCGATACCAGTAAACACTTGTCATTTTATTATACTCAATAACTTAATTTGAAATTGATGCAAACATAACTTTATTATAAATAAATGATGATATTTACATAAACAATTTTTTATTCTATGGTTTATTTAATATAACTTAGTTCAGTTCTGCTTGATGATTCGATTTCTCTTGGGGTTTTTTAGTCAGTCAATATTGTTTAGTGTAATCATATATATCGTTGACTGGAAAGTACTGGTAGAGTCCAACATGTACGAAAGACGTGCTTTTCGATATAATTACACTTTAAGGCGTTGTCTTCTGTGCGCTATAAGTGCTTTTTTGGGCCATCCTTATTCGGAAATTATATATATTGTATGTATAAACTTCGATAATTTTACCATGCAGTAGGATATCAAGGAATAACTATATAATAATATTCACATATGCAAATATTCGTATTTTATGCAATATTACGATGTAAATTAAATATTAGACACTAAGAAAAAACAGCGGAAGCCGCTGGGAATGAAACCCAGAACTGACTTGATTACCAGCGGCATCCGATGAATTTTTCTCAATCGCAAATATTTACTTATATATATTTCATTTAGTTAAATAATATTTTTTCGAAAGTTTTGTACTTTTGATTGTAATTTATTAATATACAATTTTACTACAAATTTATCAATAAATGACCTTGTTTATTATTTGTGTACCTTATGATAATGAAAACCAATACTAATAACAATCCCAGTATGCGATTTGTGTCAAACACATCAGAATGATATTTAGGAGTATGTTGTTGCATACTTAAGTATATTGGGTACAATTTGCATCATTTACATACTACGCACTATGAAGTGTCTTTAGTATGCTAACACTAGTACTTTGTGAAGACGAGACAGTACTGCCAATTACCTATTTTGACATGGTAAGCAAGTAATTACAAAGATATTTTATAGGGTATTTTTAAATACAAAAGAAATAAATGCTAATGCTTATGAGTGATATATGATGATATAAAGCTTAATGCACGGATACCTAGTGTTTAATGAGTTTTATGCTCATTTTCATCTTGTTCTACTTTATAACCTACTTTTGTTTACTCACAAAGAGAAAATAATGTTTATCTTGCTGTTGGAATTTAATTTTTGGTTTAAATAAATTATAATTGCGTATTTTAGGTAATATATATGACATAAAACACCTAAATTAACGTTTATTTAAGCTACATTTAAATTGTATTTATGTAGTTTTTAGCTTTTATGCTTATTTTATGTTTTATCACATTAGATACAAAAATACACGATTAGAATCTAATTATTTAGCTGTCTCATTTTTGACTAATTTTTAGTAGAGTAATGGAAACAACAACATTCTTTTTTATGGCAACAATTTTGCGATTGTTTTTGTTATTTCTATCATTTACAAATATTGTTATACATCCTCGAATAAACTTAAAAACTGGATTGAAATTCTACTTTTCTATTATACTTTTTTCACCGATTTCTATTATTTTGAATAAAATCAGACACTTTAAACTTTAACAGGCGTTCATATGGTCATCAGACAATTGGCATAATATACTTATCAATCAACAATGTCTGTTGAAATAGAATTTATAGGTGTTGGCACCCCAATAGTCGAAATGAATGATTTACGAATTGTAGTCACCACTTCATTTGCGTGACCACCCTAACTTGAAATGGTATTCAATACGAGTATACTATAATATCATATATCGTGACGAAAAATTGTTGCTGATTCATGGAATAATTTATTGACACAACGTTACCAGTATAGGATTAACGAATTTCAGCAGCCTAAAGTCAATGTCAAAATGATTCCCTCAACATTCCCAATTCTTATGGAAGATCGCATGAGTTACTTTCATAGATAATTCGGAGCTGATGGTAATCCGATAATCCGTTTCTTCAAATTTTAACGTCAATTTCTACTTCGGTTTTTTGTTACATTTTTTTTTTATTCTCTCAAACAAATGAAATATGCAAGATTAAATTGAAATTCCTTTTCAAGTCCTATATGTTTCTCTCTCTCTCTCTCATATATCTCCAAGCGTTTACATATTTGACATAAGTGTAAATATGACAAGTTGCATATAGAATGTTTCATACGGATGCTTCAGTGGCGCAAGCGTAATATTAATGTTGGTATTTCTGGAATTGTGCTATATATATTACCGATCGTTAAAAATTTATCGTTTTTCTATTTACGATACTTGACGCTAAATTGATTTAAAATTAGAAAAATTAATATGGTAAACATGGAACGGAATGTTCATATTTCACGAAGTGCTATTGAACTTCTTGAGTACTATAGAAAATATGTTTTGGATAAATTGATAGTAATAACTTGTATACAGGGTGTAACAGCGAAACGAGCTACCTCGAATAACTTCTATGTTATTAAATATACAATAAAATCGTATAAGACAATCTTATGCAGGACCAAGGGGGACATCCAACTATAAAAGAAAATATTTTTTTAAACCAGTGGTTCTCAAGCAACAACACAAAGTTATGTTTTTTCAAATGAGATGCTATATATTTTTTAAGCCCATTCGATAGAGTATTTTTTTCTGAATTCCATTATGTATTCGTTTTATACCCTTACATAAGTAAAATATTGCGAAAAAATCGATTGAAAGTTAAATAAATTTTATTTTTATAGTTATTTTTCAGTAGGCTATAAAACAAAATTGAGCTTAAATACAACGAAACATAAATTAAATACATTAAATTATTTGTTATTTACTTTATAAATAGTGTTATAAAGTAAATAACAAATAATTTAATGTATTTAAGCTCAATTTTGTTTCATAGCCTACTGAAAAATAACTATAAAAATAAATTTTATTTAACTTTCAATCGAATTTTTCGCAATATTTTACTTATGTAAGGGTATAAAACGAATACATAATGGAATTCAGAAAAAAATACTCTATCGAATGGGCTTAAAAAATATATAGCATCTCATTTGAAAAAACATAACTTTGTGTTGTTGCTTGAGAACCACTGGTTTAAAAAAATATTTTCTTTTATAGTTGGATGTCCCCCTTGGTCCTGCATAAGATTGTCTTATACTATTTTATTGTATCTTTAATAACATGGAAGTTATTCGAGGTAGCTCGTTTCGCTGTTACACCCTGTATTATGTATATATATTATGTTACTGTAGATCTTAAAATATAATACATACAAATACAGACAAACAAAATAAAATTAAATCGTTCTTATAATTTTGTAGCCTACTTTTAGTGATTGTCTTTCTAACTAATTTGTAGAGTAATTTTGTTTTGTAATAGAATATGTAAATTCAAAAATTTATTTTTTCAAAAAAGCGATATTTAATAATACTATCTAATATGAAAGAAACACATTTTGTTATATTTTGAAATGTTGCTTTTCCTGCATATTTAACTTAATAATACTTAAATAATAAAGGAATTCATTCGAATTTTATTTTATCGAAAATTAATTGTACAAAAGTACGAATGTCATTTTAATCACCAAACAAACAATAAATGGGCGTGTGTGGTCCTTACGGGCCAAATACAATCTTTAATCCGTAGAATAGTGAAGCGGGGGACAAATAAACGAATAGGGGAGATACCTGCGGAGACTTAATCACATCTTTTATTTTTTAAATAGGTGTTTTAGATAGCAAGGTACGTTCTTTTAACATGTATGATTTATACGCAGACCCTTTTTAACCCTGTTGGTTATTGTTGTCTGAATTTTCATATTCTTTATAACATGGGCAA
The DNA here is from genome assembly GCA_944039245.1 of Nebria salina. Classification (NCBI taxonomy): domain Eukaryota; kingdom Metazoa; phylum Arthropoda; class Insecta; order Coleoptera; family Carabidae; genus Nebria; species Nebria salina. The sequence goes on along the minus strand of OX063273.1, from coordinate 9,971,591 downwards.
TACGTATGACGGAGACAGTGTAGGGTGCTGTGATGAGCGTAGGTGTGGGATTTTTTTTTCTTGTTTGTAATCAAATGCGTGGTTTGTATCTTGCTGGTTGGATTGTTTGCCTTGTGTGGTCCCTCTGGATTTTCGTTCCGATGTTGTCACTTGGCAGATCAAAGAAGGTGGAGGAGATTAATCGTTTTATATTTGATGGGTGTGTTTTCAAACCAAATGTGTTCGGGTTATTCGCGGGCAACACACACGCACATACATATAGATCATATATTAAATTGTATTTGTGCGTGCAGTGTGACGAGTTTAAGACTTGTTTAAAATTTGCATTTTGAAATCTTATAAGAGCAGAATATACGGAAGTTTATTTTTCACTTCGATGCTCACTTCCGGCAAAACAGTATGCTAGACCTAAGTGATAATTTTACAACATTGTTTATTTTTGTGGATTCTCAACGTAACACACTTGTCAATCATTTGTAACTGGCTGCATAAACATTAAATAAATTATAAATGGTGGTTTTCGTATATTTGTTCGGGTCACTCTGAATCATTTTAAAAACTGATAAATGTACACTCAAATCTCCTCAGAGTTGCGAAAAAAATTATCAATCTTTATCGATTATTACTCTTATCCAAATTATTCAACCGATATTATCATCTGAATTATAACTTGAGCCACTTCGAGAGATTGAACAAAAACGTTTAATATGGTGACAAAATTGTAATGCTACCATACTAACTGAAAATCTTAAATTGTATTGCGATTGCTTGAATCATAGATTGCTAGAACACATATCACTGAATGCGCATAATATTTGCATTAGCTGTCAATATAACATAACTATAGCAACTAAATAATACTTATGCCTGGTTTGTCATTATAAGTACGTCAAGCATAAAATTTGCTTAATTCATTTAAAACTTAATGAACTGTTTGAAGTTTGACGCTAGATTAATATTTACGATCTTTTCTGTATCTTGAAATTGGTAAATTTTCATCAGATTGTTTTCATTTGTGCAGAATAATCGTATACGTTTTCTCTTGTAAATTTGTTATATAACGTCGGGTAAAATAAATGAGACAAAAAAATTAGCATAAAATGTGATATTTCACAAGTTAATTGGTTGATCTTGGTGTAAAACGTTCTGCATTCTTATTTTATCATGATTTTAGATTGCCATTTTATTTAAGCATTCCAGATTTCCAGCATGGCTGGAATTGAAATTTCGTATATGTATAGGGTTGTTATTATTATTGTTTTTATTATTTTAAAATAATTACAGAATCGTCATTATTCACGAGAATCACTAGTATACATATATAACATCATTTCTTCTCTCATATATTTACTGACAGACAAAAATTTCATTTGCTGATATTACCCATAAGATCAGCTAATTCCTAAAAATTTACAGTTTCTATAATAAAATTATTATCGATTCATGAGACTAGCATTAGTTCCAATATTAGTATTTTGTTTATACTAGTGCTCTTCTACCCATATACTCCCTTTCGATCAATATAAATTCAGTACTTATATCTGAAATAAATTATAGCAAATGTGTTAAAATTTTTAGTTCGTATTTCGTAAAATGTAAAGAAGCCGGTATTTATTCGTATGTCTCATTCGTTATCGGCATCGATTGATTGATATTCGTGTTATATTTCCCTGATTATGAAATAGTAAAACTGATAGACTTGGATGTATGTCATATGTCGTTCACTCAAAAGATCAAATGTTGTCGCCACTTCTTCTCTGCAGATAACGAACCGGTTCACTTAAATTAAGTACACATAAAATATATGAGGGCCCACCCAAAATGTGACATTTCAAATGTCACTGGGCATTTAAAATATTACATTTGCAATTTTTTTTTCCATATGTTTATAGTTCCTACAGAAAAAAATAAGTTAATAAGTTATTATTAATACTGATAAGTTTTATAAGCAAACTTTGATCATAAAATATGTTTTTGCGGTTTTTATAATTCGAAAGGGACACTTTATATACGTACATATGTACCCGCAAAAGCTTTAATATTTTAGTATTTTCTGCTTTTATACTAATGAAAACCAATAATAATAATAAATATCTATTCGTAACAGAGAACCAGGTGTATATATGTGGCATGTGGTGAGAATTTATTACCATGCAAAATAAGAAACATAAACGGTAAACATTATCAACTTACCTATGAAATATTAAATTTTATACTACTATGGGAAGAAAAACGGAAATTGTATATAACAAATATTTACAAGGAACATCTTGTACTTTAAAACTATATAAATACAAACATAACTAATTATCTGTTAAAAACCATACGAGTAGTAATAAAAGGTACAACTGTACGAAATAAAATTCAGAATGTTTTGTTTGGTTGCTATAGTTATAGCTATTGCGACAACGAACACAGGCACTCAGGCATTCAAGCAATGCAAGTAACACTTTATTTTCATCACGGCAATTAGTGCACGGTAATTATGTTGTTTGATAAAAAAAATTGAAATTTAACTCGAAACGCTTATTGGATTTTTGAATTGTGTCCGACACGGTGTGTACCATATTATATATGTATAATCATACTGAAAGAATGTCGAATGAGAGATTGACGAAGAAGATTTACTTGGGTGAGTGAATGCTGTGAGAATAAGTGGATAAATATGATTGAGAATATATTGCATGAAAGAAAAGTCGTGAGCAAGCGGATTACGAGAGTGTGTATAAAGAATTCAAGTGAAGCGAAAGAATTATCTAAAAAATAAAGATTATCAAGATGGGTATGACTGTAAAAAGTTATTTGTTACCCGATTTTATGGGAATATGTACCAAATTTGTTTGAATATTCAGAAGAAACATGTGAAATAATTAGTTTGCGAGCTAATTATCGTAGCTTTTTATAGTAATATACGCAAATTTAATAATAATTGAACTAATTCTAAATGAGTATACATCAATATTATAACACTATTCATTACTAATTAGTTCATTGTAGTTAGTATTTAAATAGTGTATGTCAAGTAGTTGTAATTGTATATCAGTTCGAAACACAATTTCATGTATAGATTTAAATAAATCATATGTTGACCTGCTGACCTTGAACCGTTATAATCAGCTTCTGCTTTTTAATCAAACAACGCTGAATCAAATCACATTTTTCATCATTACAAACACATTGAAAGCGACAAGAACATGACATGTTTCAGTAGATCGTTTCGAACGCATCGGGGCATCGACAGAAACAAAATCAAGTCGACATGTGATTGGCTTTAGAAACAACTTTTGATCGTATCAGATGAACGAAGATATTGTTTTGTATATCAAGGACTACGATGACCATTATGCGTGCACTTTAGAATTTTATGACATATCTGACAGTGAAATTGTATTATATGTTTAATTTAAAAAATCCAGGACTATTTTCGCTACGCTTACGGATACCACAATAAAAACTACAGTCTCAACAATCCATTATTTCTACAACCAGAATATGAGTAGTTGTAGAATAATAATATAAATAATTAGAAATAAAATGTTTAGTATTAATATTTTTGAATTATTATAATGTAAAACAGACTTAAATCAAATTACTCATTTTATATTGTATTTGTTTAAAAATCACTGGAATTTGCTAACATTGTATTTATCTATTCTAATTTATAACTATTCAATTTATATTATTTAATTCTTATCGCGTGAAACATATATAACATGACGATTCCCATCAAATGGGGTGGAAGAAAACCCTTTACATTTTTTTCATTTTTTGCAAATCTTTCGCTATTTAACTCTATGCTACACTATATACTTCTTTCGCTTCATAAAATTTATCAAATTCTTCATGTACGCAATCCATTCGTAATCATATTTATCCACTTATTCCGAGGACAGCCTCACATTCTCACACCATTCGTCTCGCTACGTAAATCTTTTTGAAAGAATGTCAAATAAACGACAACGCAACTATTGACAATATATATTTACCGTATTTTATTTATTTGTTTTGTAATATTTTTTATATTATGTTGGTTTATTTTTAAATTTTTATTAATAATATATAGTTCTTTTAATGGAATTTATAGATTTGTATACATTGTGAATCCTATAGCGGACATTTATTTCGTACTAAATTAGAAAACGGTGGCTTTATTAAGGGGCGGACTGTCCATAAAACTTAGTCCCACGGAAGTCGAAGGTCGTTAGCCTTCTTCTCGAACACCATGACTAAAAACACTTAGCGTAAAGGTGCTACACAATTGCCTCAGAGAGATTTTTTGACCCAATCCGCCTCCGCCAATATCTTATGATCAAATTTATTAGGTATCTTCTGAAAGATACATTTGGAATTTTGTCAACGAGCTTCCAATACATATATCCAAATATGTGATTAAATGCTCAGAATCAGGGCGTTACGACATTTAAATAGGAATTTCGGATTAAGAGTTTTTTAGGATCCAAGTGACCTTGAAGACAAAGGAGGAAGACTCCTGTGGTATCTGTGGAATTTTATAGGTGAACCAATATTGCCATGAAAGCTTGCTTTACACATTTACAGAAGTTTCATTTTGCTACAATTACTTAAAAATGACTTATATTTGCTACTCCATTTATATTTTGAATCAGCATAAATTATCACAATATTCGTGATTTCTACTGTTCAGTTTTGTTCAAATATGTAAGAAGTTCAGTGTTAAATAGACTTCTAAAGGTTTAGTTGAACCAATTCGTGGAAGAAATATATGACAATGGATTGAATACGAACTAAAATCAGTTTCAGGAAAGAAAACATCTAAGCACTAACGCTCTGTACATGCGGGTATTAGAAAACAAACGTGGTTAGTAGAGGTACAGTCGGCAAATCGACTTAGTTGACAATGTTCGTTGCATTTCTGCGAATGGCAGCTTAGGCTATAGCAGGTAGGGAGAGACAGGTAGGCATAGGCTAGCTGCGAGTTACAACGGCAATGTTGGAGTGCTGCAACAGTGACTGACCTCGAGTCTTCACAGAGGGTCAACACCTCATTTATAGGATATGTGTGTATGTGTGTATAATACGAATATGTGTTGCTGATGTTGGATACTCTGAGACGAACGACGTGCACAACGGCGCGGCGGCGCCACGCGTCCACCCCGAGTCCGGTTTCTAGACTTCGTTTTCGTTTTTGTTACTTTTTATAAACAGTTCTCTGCTTACTTTTTCCTTTTTTTTGTTCCGTTTGACGGATGACGCGAACTACATCTGCTGCGCAAGTGTCGCCCGAATCAACTTACCAGTAGTCGACAATTGTGATTGTCCGTTGCACTGTCTCCCAGTTCATTACAAATTGTAAATAAATGGTATTACTTAAATGGTAACAAGGGAAACCATTAGCTTAAAAAAAACGAGCTTGACCATTTATAAATTGCTTGTGAAATCCATACCATTGCGCCAAAAATTAATAACAAATTTTATTTGAATAATACGCCTATTATATTTAGAGATTTCACTTATTCTTTATTTGAAACCAAATTAAACTGTTGGCTGGAATACAGACGAATTCGAATATATGTTTCCTGCATGTCGGTGAGATTGAGAAGATCAAAAAAGTTACAAATTTGTCTATTGAATAAGCCACGAATTAATGGAGTTAATTCAGAAGACGGCGTTCTTCAAACGTTTCTTCTATGTGCGTGGTGCAGCCAAAATTACATAATTGGATTACCATTTTAAATAGAAAGGTTATATTATCACGGCACAATGTGGCATATTTGGCTGAACTTTCTTTTACGAATTTTGTTTTGATTAGAGGGAAATTTTAATTGTTTATAATATTTTATTAACCTGTGAAGCACTTTTTCACTAAATTTATTTCTTACAATATATATTAAATGCCAAATCCGAAATTATTCGGGTTTACTTTGTTTTTCTGTTAAACAATTTATAGGCACAATTGAGGTTATTTATGTAAAAATAAATAAAATAAGGACAAAATTCAATAACTATTTTCTTGCAGCCAGTATCCGTTTTAAAATAAAATTTCAAATAAAAGTTTTGAAATTTTTATATCTCTAATTTTATTCTAAATATTTTTACTGTACGTGCAACCATTTTTGAATTACTGCCGAAACCATAAAAAAATAACAATTCCGGTTTCAATATATTTTTCAAAAATGGAATGCTTCATTGCCTAGAATATTCAAATCTTAAGTTTATGCTGTAGAGCGTTCACACACACACACACACACACACACACACACACACACACACACACACACACACACACACACACACACACACACACACACACATGCACACACACACATGCACACACACACAGGCACACACACACATACACTCACACACATACACCCACACCCACCCACAAACACACATACACACACTCATACTGTCACACATGCAGGCGTTTTTCCTGAAAATAGTTAGGGCCGATTCAGGGAAGGTCAAAACATATATTTCCGTTAAAATCTCGAGATCTAATTTTTTCATGATTACAATACTGATTTATTACTTCGTATACAAATTTGTAAATAACGTTTACAAAATGTGAAATATGAAGATGTGTATTATTTTTAATTAGATATATAATTGGAAATATTTTCATAGAAATTGGCTACATGCAATCCTGGATTTTGAAAGTTTCAATCCAAATTTGGTTATAAGAAATTACTCAACTCTAATTTAAATGTTAATGCAATATTTTCACTTGCGAATTTTAATTAAGTGATTTATGATCAGATAAATCAAGTGTTGTTCGTAAAAATACAAATAATTATGTGTTTTGCGAGAGATTTATTTAGCAACGACCAACAAAAATTTGTCTGCATACATTTTACGGTATCTGAAGATGAACATGGTCGATGACACAACCGTAATTGTAGCCAGAATGAATTAAAATCATTTCGTCTAGCTTGGGGAGTGAACATTGGCTACGTACCATCAGTATAATCTTATATTTTATCTAATAGTGCATGACTTTACTGTAAACAAAGGATTTATACATTGTTATATGTATATGGGAGTATAATAAAGCGATAACAATTAAGATTTGTGTTCTGTGTGTTTTAATATTAGTGGTCTGATAATAAGTAATGGGTTGATTGTATTCAACGGCAACAAAAGTTCTTATATTATCGTCCTTGTACTAAATGGCTATAATGATTACAATAAATAATTAAAATGTTATGTATGATAGATTTTCCAATAATATAGGAAAATGGAATAACGATATGGTTAATATATACAAATAAAAGTATTAAAGACAGTCATTTGGTCAGATGGCGTGTTATTTTTTAAGTAAATTAATTAAAATGCAGGAATTTCTTAACCAGATTTTTATAATTAAAATATATAATTAGCACTGCATGCTTTAAATTTAATCTTGTCTTTAATTTTTTTATTTGCTTCTCACTTGCCTATGTTTAATACAAATTTATTCGAACTATCCACTTTTATGGTGCCTGTTTGTATTTACTGGTAACGCATATAATAGAGTAAATTACATTAATATTTTTGGTTAGGTCATAATATGTTAAATAATTTATTATGCGGTTCGGCATTTTCGGGATAAAAATTTATTATAAATAATACATTTCTAAAAGATATCTACTAACACATGTGTAAAACATATTTATATAATGTTATTTACTACAATTTTTAACAGTGAATGGCTATTGGGCACTTCTATATCGGTTGATCAATAATAGAGAATACATAAATAATATTTATTCCACACAAAATAAAAACAAAAACTACTGTTACAACCCTATCAAGAAAGTTGGCACTGTTGTTTGACTATATTTGAAATGCTGGTACAAGTACATTTATCTTTTGTATTCGTTTAGTTTAGTTTTGTTTTTGTGATAAATGTTGCTAGTCTAAAATGTATAATAAGTATAAATTTATTCCGCATCAAGTCATCACTTAAACTACGCGTCAACTTTGAATGAAAAAGAAAACTAAATACATTTCCAATATAATTGATTACGACAACGGTTTCATGTTGATCTTAAATTAACACTGATTTACAGAATATATAAATAAAATATTATGCGAACTATACATTTATTTGAAAGTGTTATTCTGTATTATATATTGTCCACTCAATTCCAATTGTTTATTTCAGTATATATAGGTACTGAAATTAATTACCCTGGAACTTATCTTATGTGTGTAACATAGCCATTCGCAACGCTAACTTTGTTGATTTAAATTCCCAATTTTAAACTTGCAAGATCATCATTTTACAATTTTGGTTTTTTGCTTAGCGCTTAAAGAAAATTACAAAAAAAAACGGACCATATTTAGTATTACTATACCAAAATCAGCAAAATGAAATACATGATATATAGAATTTAAAATCGAAATTTCGTCTACCATTCGCATCCAAATGACACTCATATTTCTATTTGTCATTATCTCATTAACTATTTAACCAATTTATTGCAAAATTTGAATTATATATACCTGTGTTTATTTCTATTATTTGTTGAATACATATTTTTTATGATTACTTCCAAATTAATAACAAAATGCACTCATAGATGTTTTAAAGTTCAAATTACGAGGATGCGAAAATATAAATAATACTTTATTCGCTTATAGTAATAGGTAATTTAAATTCCATAAATAATATAAATTTAATGTAATATATTTACTGTATTAGAACAGTAATTTCAGATTCTACACGAGCATGGCGGAAATAAATACCTTTAAAATATAAACGCTTTTTGTTTGTATTTTTGCGTTATTTTTATTCAAACCATTATGAAAACTTTCGTGAATACGCTTAGTTATCTAATTAAAAAACAAATTTAGGTGCTTTTTTACAAACAACAACATATATTTTAGCGAAATTTTAGCCAAATTAATGTCAACATAATATTTATTATTTATGTATAAAATTCCTTCAGAAATAAGATCTTTAAAGTATATGATAATTATGTTTAATCTTTATATAATACAAGATGAATGATGCTGCATGAGTATGCTGAATAGAGGTGGATTACTAACGATATTAATAAGAATCTGGATAGCATTCCAAGAGTAAGTCAGAGATTAATGTGCAAATTTCGTTCTGGGTATTTTAAAATGAATCAACTTTAATTAGATCAACACCGCCGAACAAATTACTGCTGTATTTACCCACAGAACACATTTAATATATGGAGGATAATTCCACCTAAAAAGCACCTGAGCATAACCAGATAAAGAATGTTATAAGCCTTATTTGTCATGAGACAAACGAGGATAATTTATAATACACAAAACACGCATCGCATATGATTCATTAAAAACACCTTTTTGAGAATTATTATTATAACAAGTGTCGACGATCTATAGAAAATGAGTGCGCTTTTGTACGGAGGTTCTCCTTTGATGGTGATCTTAATGGATACCCTAATAACGTTCTGAAACACCTAATGGCTTCAGCCATACTCCGTAATATTTGGATAATGCAAAGAATACCCATTTATAGTATTTTCAAATCAAGTAAAACGATAAACTTCTATCAATCTCACAGTAAATTATGCCTACCGTAAATATACTATACTGGTGCGAAAAAATTATTAAAAAACCATCGAAAATCTATCAAAACTTTACGTAAATATTTTAACAATTGATCTAGAAGATGATTTAAAATTTGTAATTATTACATCTGACTCAATTATTTTTAAGAAGAAAGAATTTTAAATTTGGTAATATAGAAGTTTCCCAAATACAACGACGAAAGATCTTCGTGTTTGAATACGTGGTAAAAACAAACTATGAAGCTGTCATTCGTCAGTTGATTAAGCGTGTTGATATCTCATCGAATAACATGAAATATAAACGAATGCTTAACGAGCTGTTCAAAGCTAGGTAGAAAACCGTTGAAATCAAAACGAGCCTGTATGATTTCCAAACTAAACGAATAATTAATGTCTGTCCATTCCATGTCATGCAACAACCATATATGCTGCTGTCACTCTGCGTAGACGAGACTATCATGAAAATGATTTAGAAATACGTTTTCTATTGTGAACTTATATGGATAATAATAAATTATATTTCTTAGACGGTTTCATTCAAAAGTCTACGCCGATCATAGCCTTATAAATTATTATCCATGTTATTAATATTATGCTTGACGTTTAGATGCTTGAATAGTTCATTATTATTATTATTTTATGTGATTTGCAACATGGAGAATGGCAAGTGTTACTTATTGTTGCTAATGTAATCATATCTTCTTTAAAAAGGTTGGAGGTGAATATTGCTCCAGTTGTCCAAATAGAATGTACTTTGTTGCATTTTGATATATTAGTATATGCTTATTTATAATAGTAATGTGCATATTTCATTCCTATCAAATACATACACATTCTTTCATTCTGCTTGCTCACCACTTTTCCTTCACGCAATTCATTTTCAATCATGTTTATTCACTTATTCCGACGATGGCCCTGTATTCTTACACCATTCATCGCGTTCATGTAAATCTTTCGTATATCTTTAATTCGACATTATTTCAGCATTACCATATGTACGACGTTTTTTTTACAATTTCGCACTGCTCATACACCGACGAATTTTGCTCCCTGTCTTTCTACAGTAGTCACACATGTATGCCTAACATTCACTTTCGTACATCAACGATGAAAAAAGTACAGCATTGTTGACGCATACTCTTGCATTCTTAGATACTTTAAAATGTCTCGTAAACATTCCTAAAGCCCCTAAATTCTTACAAATTCCCTCAATCGCGTAGTCATACTTTCCATTACTAGAGAATAATCAAGATATACTCATGTAAAACATTATATTATGTTCGTAATTTGGTTATTTCTTAACTATAATAAATACACCTATCTGTATCATTGCAAACCAATCTATTTAGTTTATATTGAATGAATTGCAGAAAATATTTTAAAATTAAACATTGTGTACCAAAAGTTAGTGAGTGTGAGTGTGAACTTCTTTCAGTCGCATTATTTGTTAAGCTCCGAAGTATCTACACAAAATTAGATGTTTTTACGAATTATGATTCATAATTAAACTGTGCAATACTGATTACCGGGAATCATGTTGTTACGTATAAGAGTTATTCATGTTTATACGTTTTGTGACCAGAAAATGACTGTTAATGACTGCTAAAATTACTGTGATCCTTTTAAAAGAATCATAAAGGTAATGTTTATTTACGTGAAAAATGGCTACGAAATTATCGGCTAATTTATTGATTATCATGTTTTTGATATAAATTTTTAGTTATTTGTACAAATTTCAACTTGAATGCGTTTTTATTAGAAAAAACTTTATATATTTTAGGCTAAATAGATATTTAGGAATGATCATAATTTTAACAAGAGTTTACAGAGTGCTACCTTATAACCAATTTTTTTCATCTACTTTTTATCATGTTGATTCGGAAATACATATTAAAAATTTTACGACATACTGATCACCATGTTCAGATCAAGTTTTGTTTTTTTTTTAAATTTGTGTTTCAAGTGTTTTTATTTTATTATAATTAATTATAAGACAAGTACATATTTCTTTAAAAAAAAGTATACACTAAGTTGTGATAGTAATAATATACATGATTAACTTAAACTTAATAATTTTTAAAAAATTGACGAACTTCTCAATTGAAATTAATAACATCCAAAATTTTCACTGTATCAAAAGTTTGAATTGTGCCATATATATACCAACGTAATATTACATTTTATATAGTAATCCGGTAAATAAAATAATTTAGCAATATCGACACTTGTTTCAATTAAAATTAATTCATATCTGCTGACAATGGAATTTTAACACTAAATAAGACTAATACCATTTATGAATTCTTGTATAATGGAAAAGTATTATTTCCATTATAATAAAATCAGGGAGCAGGTGTACTATCTTGTTTATGCTCGCGGGTAGTCGTACATTGACCTAACACTATCTACGGTGATTTGCAACTGCATTTAATCTGGATGTATAATTCGAAAATTGCATAAAATTAACACCTTTATACAGCTTCATAAGGAATCATCTAGCACCTACATACTTAATTTCCTAATGGAATATAGAAGGATGCTCCTACAATAGGAGGAAGTAATCATCAATCAACATCAATTTTTATTTTTAATCTGAGAATATTGTTATAGTAATTTTTATCAAAAGTAAAATCGAGTTTCTAAAGCTCCGCTCCCAACGTACTGTAGGCGTTGAGGCCGATTATATTCCAGATACCATTGAGTGTAGAACAAGCTCACATTGTTGCAACATCACGGCTGGGCCATTACAAGATAAATCAAACGGTATTTTTAATTATGCTTACGCTAACTACATATATATATATTCTACAATATGTGTATATGTGCATACATAAGTTGTGTGTTGAGAAATCAAATCGTCCAACCACCCACGTACGTACTTGGGTATGAAGTTATTAACGAAGTACCTTATATGGCTAGCGTGGCCTGATAGTATACATGTGTGTGTGTGTGAGAACCTTACAGATATACAACAAGTCATTGTAAATGCATGTTGTGTATATATAGGTGATAGTCGTGAGCATGGCTGTGTTTAACAAATATTACCTGGATTATAAGCACCGTTATTATTGTAGTTTCTTAAACAACTCCGCGTAGCAATTGTTGGTATTATTAGAAGCAACAATATTGCGCAAGTTGCCTTGAAAACAGATATTGGCATTACATTCTTTATGAACCATAAGAGGATTACAAACATTTTCATATAATGAGCTCGTTGTACCTTATAACATTTATAAAATGAAGTATTTTTTATTTTGAATTTAATTCCAGTTACTCCTTATTTAAAATTATATTTTAATTTACTAAGATACATGTATATAGTTAACAAGCATTATCCTTACCTTTAAGCTTAAAATAAATATTTTAAAATAAATTAAAACTATCTGTAGAAATGATAAAATTTTCAAATAAATACAACAATTAGTAATTTTCACGAATTATTCTTTTATTATTTAATAGACGCGTTTCCACTTTTTAGACATGTGTTACAATGGTTATATAATATGCTTTTTGTATTTATCTAAAAAATTTAAATATCTTTCACCAAGTGCCAACAACACAACCAATTAATAATATAAAATGATAAATTTTAATCAACGGTCATAGAATATCCATTTCATTACAGAATACAGTATTATGACTGGTTTTACGATTCAATTTGAGCACAATATGGTTGATATGTATAGCCAGTAAATGTAATATAATCGTATTCATTATAATTAGATTGTAAATTAATTAATTTGTATTAGTTGAGATTTCGTATTTTTCACCATTTTGGTGATGTGAGAAAAATAATAGGAGTATTTAATTTATTGCCATAATGCATATGAGAGCAATAAGCACTTTTGAAAGCTAGTACTTAACTGATAATATGAATTTTGTTATATAATTTCATATAAAAGTTCATTACTAAATACAACAATTAGCAGATGCAAATAAAATGAGACCAGAATAACAATAAAATAACAATCAATTATCAAAATACAGAAAAAGTGTCGCCAGCCATATGTTGTTAAAAACACTAGACATTCTCTCTGTTTGACGTCATTTATAAAATTGTCAACACGCAACTTCTTTATTTTTATTCTTCTAAATATACTACTAAATTTTAAAAATTCTATAGTATTTGTTCACTAATATTATTGTTACATTTTATATGGTATCATCCTTATTGTATCCAAGTTAGCTTATATATGTAAACTATTTTTGTTATATCGTTATGGAAATATACGCTATTAAAGCTGTATGCACAATAAACAAAATAGTTTTACACAAATACTGTAATCTAATATGAAAAATACTATACCAGTAATCTATTGTTCTATAGCATTAATTTACTTTAATTTCTAACAAATGTAACAGTAAGCTTTGGTTAAATATGGTCTAAAATATAATATTGTCACTTAACAACATGCTAATCACTTCTATAACCTATGATAATTAGCACATTCGCGAATAGTACTTTCGTTAGTGATAGCTGTCCCAAAACGTCATAGTCTAATTAATTATAAATGCAATCACTGTGGGAAAATGTTGGGTGTTTTTGAAAGACCATCTTCTACTAGAGCATATATTCAATTTTAGCAATAATATTTATTTAGTAATTCAAATATAGGCATTAAATTGTTAAATACACATTAGAAAATTATTTAACATGTCTTAATATAAAATTTATATTATATTACATACTGCAGAACGCCGATTAGTCATGTTAATTAGAGCAAGCTGGAGCCCGAATAATCTAAAAATCCTATTTATCCAAGCTAATTCGATGTACTTTGTTTAATATAATATTATAAGATTGTAAGCGCAATAGCCGATATTCGAATTAGAATTTATCGTAAATTATTTTATTTTTTAAATATATATGGCTAGCATGTAATTTACACATGCGTTCATCTTCAATTTTAATTATACATTTATAAGTATTATAAGCTAAAAATATTCAAAAATGTAAAGCATATCTCAATTATTTTTGCTTAAATTAAGTGAAATATCCTCTCACCCTTCATTATTTATTTCGTATTTTCTTGACCTACGTAATTGTATTCTTTATTGCAAATCAAAAATAAATAATTACTTATTGTAATTCTCATTTGAATTAATATAAAAGTGTAATTTCAAAACATTTAGCATGTAAATCGAAAACTATTTATGAATTGCTGAAAGTGGTATTTTTATCATTTACAAATTAACTACATATATTTTTGAAATAAGTAGTCTACAATTTATTTTATAAAAATAAAAAAAAAATTTTTAAATGTTTATTAATTTTGATTTATTTATTTTTTGTATAATTTAAATTTAAAAAAAAAATGTTGAACAAAACGGAAAAGTAAAAGTGCCAATCGCTAATTAAGGTTTAGCAAAACATAAAACTGTCTCGAAATTTATTGCAAACGTGCAAAAGAAGGCGTAGAAAAACAAGTTAAAAAACAGGTGATACAACACACGTTCGTCCTGAACTTACGAACACTTATTTACACATTGGTTAGAGTCGACTCGACCCAAGAAACAAAAGAATATCTGAGAGTTTGTGTGAGCGAGCAGGTCTGTCAGAAAAAAGAAGAAATAAATAATAAAATAAAAATATAATCTTGCAGACATGACTGGATACATATCTGTGTACCACACCTTTGTACAGAAAATAATCATATGTGTTATTATATACATATAGTTATAACTTGCATTTATTAAACAAGTATAGCGAATTGAAGAAATATGCTTTTACAATCAAGCATATTTTTCTTCAAATTTATTGTGATATTTTAAATCATATAAATAAAAACTATTCATAATTTCATGAACGTGTATATTTGATGCCTTGTAAACCACATTTTCTAATCATGTACTTAATTATTTTCCTCTACAAATTATAAATTTTTTCCTTTTCTTTACGGGTAAGTTTGATGTCCTTCAACCACAAATGGATCGCACTACATGAAGCCGCAAAACCTTCTGGAATTTCCGTAGTTCCTAATAAATAAATATTTAAACTTACCATCAGAATATTTACAAACTGTCCAGCTATCACAATATTACAGACGGTCCTGTTCTGCATTCATCATTTTCGAATACAATAACTATTGATTTATCAACATTTAGTTCAATATTCATATTCTTACTTCAGATTCACCAAAAATTACTAAATTATCTGCATAAGCTAAAGCAGGAAACTATAAAAATTACTTAAATTTAAATGAATAACACTTGGTTTTGTTCACAGAGATGTTTATTATTATACGACGCGTTTTACAGTTACATTATTATTTCTAACAAAGAATTTCTAAATACGCTAATTGATATCCCATTTATTGCATTGTTTATATCGAAATGATTGCATGTGGATAGAATTACTACTATTTTATTTTATATTCTTATGATTAGTCGTTGAAACGATACGAGCAAAGATTTATAATTTTACTTGATTAATACTCTGCTTGTTCTGTAATATATTGAAAGTATTTATGTCAATAATATGGCCACGATATGACATAGCATTGCATTTTTTTACCTAACGACTAATTTTGATTGTTACCTGCGGTAAGTGTAAATTTTATAAATTAATATTATGGATAGGTAGAATAAGATGACGTACCTACAAGTTGAGTGAATGAAAATGTATGATTTTGGTTGTTTGAAGAAGCGCATGATTACCGGATGTGATTATACAGTATAACAATTTCGCCATCCTGGTCAAACTTGTTTCTCCATATGTGACCGATGATGCCTTGGCGCGATTGACGGATAGTCTTTGTTTGAAATTCAGACATCGTACGAGGTCCGGAAATCAAACGACTCTCTTCACCATTCTCACTATAGTTCCATCCATTAAATCTATACAATACAATACAATATAATACAATACAAGATACATACAAACAGTCATCAGACCGAATCTGATTATTCGCAAAAAAAATTACACAAATATGATTTAATAGCACATTGACTCTTTGATTCATTTCAGTAATAAGGTTTGATAACTGTATATTTTAAAATTTTTAATGAACGGTTCTTGAAATATTACAACCATTGCTTTTAATTGGTTAATCATGTTACTTATTTTGTCACGAAAATGTGAAATTTTATTCGCTAATAATTAGTAAGCGCTATGTCTAAAAAGAGAAGAAAAGCATTAAATACGAATTAAATTACATCGTAATGTGTAAGTTTATCTTCCTTTTGAAAACAGTAGGTACGGAATAAAAATTTTAAATTTGATTTATCATTCATGGCACAATTCTGTAGAATGTAAATAAGTCTAAATATATATTTTTTAAAATCAGTATTATGAAGCTTTTAAATTATTTATATACATCTAAAGTTTATAAATGAAGAGTGCATGATTTTATTTAAGTGCTACGCATGACAGATACTAAAGATCAAGTTGAATTCTATTAATATGTAATATGGACGTCATACAACATAAAATATTCAACTTCATAATGCACTTAATTTAATAGAATTTTAATATCTATTGGTTTTTAAAAAGTGGTGTTGTATTTAATATAACATAATTTATTGCTTAAATTTTATTCATTAGCGGTTTTCAAAAAGTACCATATATTTTCATTGAGCAAATGATACATTCTCGGATGTAACAACATAAAACACAAATACTGCGTACAAGATTTCAAAATATTCAAAAATGTAAACTGTTAATATTTGGCTCAAATGAATCGTTAATCTTAGAGGAATTTTATATGACATACGCATTTGAACGATCTTTAGATTCAACGCGTACATAATGAGCACCGTTATGATTTACAGGTGCGTATTTTATTGAATTAAAAATATACGGAATTATTTTTTGTTTTCTCGTTTTTAGTTAAATGTATACTATCATATATCATCATTAAAAGAAATACATGTTTAGATGCAATTATTAAATAAAAAATCTCCTATCATTTCGGAAATAAATCTCTTTTAGTTTAAATATACGTAACATGCATGCTTTTCGAACATGACCTCCATATTTCATATTTATAGAGTTAAAAATTAATGGAATCATGTTCATGAAATATTTTAATAAGATGACGCGTAACGGTTTGATGATCCCAGTGCGTGTATTTCGCGCTGGTCTTTCACCTGAAAATTAAAATTAGAAACTTTAATATTCTTGTCACGTTTCGAAAATATTCGATCTGTTGTATAAATATTTTAATTATTTTATAAATCAATTTAATTCATCGCTCCAAATGTATTCTTGTGAGTATTAACAAATTCAAAAAAATTATAGTCACATTGTATGTAATTTGCATGATAATTTTATTTCGTAGATTTACATAAATTAAACATAAGACATATAGCATGTACCCATATGTTCATTCTAAGAAAAGTATATAGCTTTTAGTTATTCAGATAAAAATTATCGTTAATGGTTATTTTTAGCTATACACGTACCATAGAACAATAAAAAATGATATCTGTGGCCCAGCAAGCAACCATGTTTAAATGTATCTTCTTTTTATTCTTTTATTTTCAAACACGTTTAAATAAAACTTAAACTGCCATATCTTCATAATAAAATGCATATACTTATTTTTTATTTGCTGCTTTGTTTAATTTACTTATAATAATACCTACTTAATTTGTATATCGGCTTCGGAAATGTAAATCAATGCGATTGTTGGTATAAATGAGTAACGAGATCAAAATATTTTCAGTAGGTAAGTAAGAAAAACCTGCATACGTATGTATGAAAGCTTCCACGCGTTTATCTTATCTTTATGGTAATTATATGGTAAACAGTGTACAAAAATTGTTTTTAAGAAACGTGTTCACTTATAAAGTGCATTTATACGAAGGCTATTTTGAAAACTCGGATTGAACAAGTAACCCTCGGGATAATTTTTAAATGGAGCTCATTTTACAACCATTGAATGGTAACAAAGATGAAAATCGTAGTGATCTACAAAAAGAAAGAGTTTAACATTTTTTGTTCGATTTCCGGCAGACCGAGGCTCTTGATTTATCGTGAAATCTGAGTTTCTGATCAAGTGATATATTACCATACAGCATACTGTGTTTTATTTTTATTATAACTCAATGTTTATTATTTTAATCCAGGATATTAAAATATTCTCATTACCGTGTTATTACAAAAAAAAAACTAAATCGATTAGAAGGAATAGCTTTATAGGCATTAGGCCTATTAATATAAAAGTTTTACTTTTTCAAATTGTAGTGCAAAATGATTGCTAATAATTTTGCATGATTTTGTCATGGCTTCGTGTTTCACTTCTTCTAATGTGAGAAAAGCAAGACATTTGTCACTCTATTGTTCTGTATGTAATCGAGAAAAGTCCCTGTTCCGTTCCTGTTAAAGTTACACGAATATATCATTTTAATGTTTAGGTACAGCTATATAATAATGGCCTTTCATCGAAATATGTAATTTACTCTACTACATCACCGGATACAAGTATTTCATTTCAAGCGCCCAACTCCTCCACAGCATGTCATGAATTAAATATGATATACGAACAGCAAAGATTTATATCTTTAGCAGAAATACAAGATAATCTTCATTTACCCTAGATATGATTCATAATACATCTACTGTTATTCGAAATATTAGGAATTCAGACCGGAAACCTCTGCATCATACTTGTTTGAATGGCCTAAATGTTATATTTACATTTAACGATATAAATTTCAAAATTTGAGTATCCTACAAAAAAATAATCATATCTTGTAGGTTTTCCACATAGTACTTTAATTGTTTAAGAGCAAACCCAAGATTTGCATTTTTGGTAAACTAGACCAGATTTTCTTGCATATTATGCAATACCCATTTACATCCAAAATTCTGAAGAATGAATTTTTATATTCTAAACAAACAATTTTTTCATTTCAAAATATGGCCGTAATTCATTTTAAATTGATATATTATTAAGCAAAGGTAACTTTATGTATGCAATGCAAATATATACTCTCCAATTGGGACGAAGTCCCACTCAGTGTAGGAGGCAAATAATTTGAACATCCTAATCCAGTGAATGGAAACACAGCACAGCTGTTTTATCGTAAAATGGAGCGAATCCATATTGACAATTACACGCAAATTATTATACAGTTGGGTGAGATAACGTAGATATTTACTTGTTAATATTTTAATCTAAACTTACGCTTTATTATTAAACATGAGGGTGCTTAGTCTGTTTCGAAAATTATAATTAAATCAGTTTAAGATTATGGAGATATTGCTTCTCCTAATGTACTATACATTAAAATTTTGGCATAAATAAACACTTTAATTATTTCAACATTTTTGAGGGTTTTTTTTTTGTAAGAAGGCATACCGACGAATTTTGCACTAAGTATATAAGTACATTCTTAGTGAACAAGAATTGTTACCATAGCTAAGAAGTTCGTTATTTCATTGTTCACTAATAAAGTCTATTATAAATACATTCCTTGTTACAGATGCAAAAATATTGCAATTATTATACATTAATTGCCGCAACTTATTTTAGTGAAAAATGAAACCATAATATTCTTTGTTAAAGATAAACATTCTAACTGTGTATAATGGTGAAATAGTTGCCAGAACGCCGAATAAATGAGTCAAACATGATTTTACATTAATTTGAAGAAATGCCTCTAGAAAATAGAGTCGAATGAAGATAGATAATCTATGATTAGTTAGAAATGAGTTAGCTGTTAGGTCAAAAGGTGTATTTCCATTAAAACCGCAAGGTCTTTTTTTTCCATGATAACAATACCTACTTATTACTTCGGATAAGAAAACAAAAACGTGATGAATGTAAGTAATATAAAATATAAATTTGCCATTATTTACATATATTATCGTGTCTACATTCGATATTACGCACAATATACGATGCAAAATTTGTATAAATAGATAAATAGAAAAAGAAAAGATTAAATCCGAATAAATAATTGAATTCAGCTTAGAATATAAAATACAACATGTCATTCAAACATAATGTCGAATTCCTAAATAGCGAATTTATTTTGTTGAATTTCCACAGATCTAATGAATGAAGAAGCAATACATTTTTTTGTTAATGTGCGTCTTTAGGGTAGAATCTTTGGATGCTATTGAAGTATATGCATTAATATCCACTTTCAGAAATCTGATAGAGATATATTTACGTTATCATCTGAATTTTGCTTAATTTGTTCATTAGTTTCTCAGTTGAGACATTCAGGAATGCGGTTACGATTTTTAGTCTACGGGTTCGCTATTAGGTAAGGAATTGTTAAGTATTCGCTATTATGGAATAGTGTACTACACAGTTGTAAGTAGAAGTTGTTCGACGCCCACTTGCCTAAAAAACTGATGTAATTTCATTACCACATAAATGAATGCATATACGTGCTTCTGCTTCAGATAACTAAGAGTCTAAAGTGACAACATCAAATCCAAATAAATAAATCTAAGACTGTGTTGGTGTTACTGAAGAAGTATTCTTTTTTTAGACTTGAATATTAATTACTCATTAATGTGTCTTATGACACAGATATATTCTAGGCACGCATGAATTTAATTAAATAGCATTACTTACCAAGAGCGTTGTTACATATTAAGCGTATTATATTTATTTATATTTAATTATTTTCCATTTCTTTCTTTGAATTTAATTTGATTATATCTATTATTTTAATAAAATAAAATTTTATTTTAAGCTTGTTCTATTGTCTTTACTTTGGCGCAATTCTTGTAGTGCCTTTCGTAATAAATTTCTTTATATTCTCTTAGGAAAAAGTATACACACACAAATAATACATAACTCGAGAAAGAAACTCTGTTTTACTAAAATAAGCGGAGATAAGAATTCTTAAATGGAAACCGATACTATGACATCTGCCGAATGTTAAGGTCGTGTAAAAATAACTATTGCGCAATAAATGTATACTAATAAATAAACATCTGCAGTGCCCCACATTGGATTTTCTTATGCATAGTTTTTTTTTTTAATTCACGGAATTATAACTATTCATTATATATTAATATTACTGACTATTATAACAAGAAATTTTTAGTTTTTCAAATAAATTAAATAAGTAACAGAATAATTATTATTTAAGTCTATTTTATTTCCTGTTTAAATATTTGTTGGTATAGTTCATACGATAATAAATATATATTTACATACCTACCTTACTGTACTATATACATTTGAAATTTAAGGATTTCAGTAACAATTTTTTGTAACAAGGACACTTTTTGAAAAAACTTAAAATAATTTATTTATAGTAACTATTTTTGCTATAAACACAGTCGATGCATCAAAATATTTCTTTTGTGAAAAATAGTTTTGGTTGTAGTGTACTTACATTCACAACAAGACTTGATTCAGGGAAAATCTAAAAATGTATTCAATTTTTTGCAGCATTGCTTATTACTTCCTAAAACAAAGTAGAAATTAATTCTTATTTCAAGACAATACAGTTTAAATATTTAATTTAATTTTAGTTTGTGAAAATATAGAATTTATTTTAATAAATATATTACATATATTGATTAGTTGCACTAAAAATCACTTGTTTTAAGCAATTTGTTATTTAACAGATCGCTTAAAACAAAGAACAATTAACATAAATTAATAATAAATGATAATGCAGTTGAAATATATTTGATTGCATTTAAATAATTGTGTAATATGAAATTTCGAAAAATATATCTTCTTATCAGCAGTATTTGAATTGACATATCGACCATGTGTAAGTATATGGAATAACGCTAATAATGCTGGTGTTAGCACTCAAAATTGTGTTGATATTAATTCGTTACTTCAACCATTACTTTTAATACGACAATGACGATAAAATTCAATAAATTGTATATGCTGATCTATCTCTCTCTTCTGTTCAGATTATTCATTTTCAATAGTTCAAAAATTATTCAAAAAAAGTTACAAAATATTGAAAATTACTGAAATAAAAATGAGCAAAAATCAACATATATAATAATTATTAATCTATTTAATCATTCTTTTGCTCTATTATAAAATAGTTAAAAGTATAGAATCGCTAAATGCACAAACTAGCACCTGGGATTATGTGATTTATTTATACATCTGCTAATAGAGTACAACAAAAGTAGTTAAAGGGCAGTAGCATCAGTACTTTTGCATTCGGACATCTGTATGCGGTGAATATTTTGATCATTACACCACTAATCTTGATTTATAACCGAATGTAACTTTTATGTTATTGTGCCCTTTTATAATATTATTATGTAACGCCTATGCAGATTAAACTTATTCTATGGTGTGACACAAAATGCAGTCACTACAGAAACTAGTATACATATCTATGAGTGTTACGCCTTCGGTCTGGATTTTTTCGAATATAAACTAAACGGCCTTGCTACTGACCTGTCGTGTCACTGAACTGTTCCAATATCGGATTAATACACTTTGAAAATTAAAACACAATATGTTGTTGATAAATCTGTATTTGTCGTTTTAAAAGTTACGCAATCGCTATATTCTCCGATAACTAATTGAATACTTATGTTTGTGATATTAGGTATCAAACAAAATTAATTTTGTATTGAAATTAGCGATACAATATAGATATTCACCATCATATACTTGATAAATGTACCATCTATTCCGAATTATATACATATGTATAAAAATAAGAGTTAAACGACATAACTTACCATGAACATGTTTCTTATTCTATCACAAGAAAATTGTTTCATGATAGTTGAAGGAACTACGACTGTCAATTTAGAACAAAAGTTAATCGATGGGCATGAGAAATGCCTTTGGATAGCTTTTTTAATTGAAAATTTACATAATTTTGAAACTATTAACACGTAGATGTGTTCCTTATACGTTGTTGTTTTTAAAATGTTTAATTAATAAAGTTTGAGAAGGAAGGCGTCAATAGTAATCTAGAAACTAATAAGTACCATTACGAGTACCATTATTTCGTTAAAAATGTTATGAATATAGACTGTTTTGGTTCGTTATAAAATTATTTTTGTATAGTAATTTGAGCCATTAATTTTTTTGCGAAAATATAATTTATTATACCCATAATATAAATGTATGTCATCGAATAAGTATAGATATCAATAAATAATTTCAAAAAAATAAAGTGTTAAGCACTCAGGGAATTTAATAATAATTCTAAACCATGTTTTTTCTTTATTTCCAGGTAAGTCTTGGAATTACTAAATCATATGGATCACATAATGCAGCAGCTGATACAATTCGGTATTTTCTTTTTAATTTTTTATTATTAATGACTTTAGGTTGAAACAATTTCACGGACGTTTAGTTCTGGTATAGTGGCAAAGGTATAATTCAAAAGTTTAGTGGTAATGTCACTTCAAGGGTTATAAATCTTTGATGAACAATAGAATTATGGAGATGTTAAAATGATCGTCTACGTTTGGAAACCGCTAGCGTAACATTCAAAAGATCTACTAGGGGCTTATAGATAGTTTTCAATTTCTGTTTTGTTCAATTTTTAAGAGCAAAATTTAAAAAAAAATTCAAAGCATAATTATTATTGGTTTACCGGCTTCGGTCACTTACATTTTAAGATTTGTATGATATGTTTCTGTTAGGGCACATCATAGAAATATCTAAACAATTAAAACTATACAAGCCTAATTTGAGAATTATTAGTAATAACAAAGCCGAGGTGCATTAAAACGAGACATAAAATAAGATGAATAGTTTACTTTAAAAAAGTGTGCTTATGAAATTAGTTCTCCCTTTAGGGACAAATTTTGATATTTTTCATTTAGATGTTTCTACTTTACAAACACACACTTATCTGTGTTAATTTAGTAGATTACAGGATTTAAACAAATACAATTATAACATTTATTATATTATTTGAAATAAATGAGTGATCGACAAAACTGATTAGTTGTAAAGAAAAACGAAATGAAATTTTGATTGCTTTTGGATTGTTCGTTATTACTTAATACTCTATAAAAGAACATGATAAAAAATCGTGCTATCATATCTACAACAGTATTTAATTATTTTTTACTATCAGCGCTATCTAGTGTTCATGAAATTTTATTATATAATTTACAGCCCCTATTATCTACAAAGCAATATGTAAAGTTCTATATATATGTTTTGTATGATGCGGGGCCAGATTTGGAAAAGATAATTAAGAAATTTGAAAAGTTGGAAAAACGTATTTAAACGAGTACTGTACAATAATACTTAAAAAATAAAAATTTTGTTGTGTACTCCAATGTTAATCCGATTAAATATAAGAGTTGTTAATTATCTAAAGACTTGATATCTCAAGTGAAGATTCACATAATTGTTTTATAAAGTATACAACGAAACGTTTTGAAGATTAATATTACCATAATGCATCCCCTAATGCTACGCCTTTTGAAAGACGAAATCATAAAAGGTGTGTCTTTAGGTGCGTCAGCGTGAACAAAAAGAAATCCGCCACAGACCGATTCGTTTGTGTTCACACTCACCTCACGTCGGGGATACAGGTAATATTTTTCGAAATGATTGTCATTTCATTCTCCACGGGCGGTGGGCTCATCCCCCTTCCTTACAAAATATTGTCATCCCTTTTATTTGGACGCGTTCAAAGAGGATGGGAAAGTAGGACACCACTCGACATCGACAGCTAGGAAAACTGGGGTTGTTGGCATTTCACAATATATTGATAATTTACCGTAAAGGTCTTTCGAGATTTTCGCCTTTTATTATCATACAAAATTGTTCTGCATTGTTTTTTTTTACACTGGCTCAAATATCACTTCATAGAGCAGATTACGTAAATATATCATTTCTAAAATCAACTCAAATTTGGTTTGAATAGAAAAACAAACATACATTATGGTAACCATAAGAAAACTGATTTAGGCTTTGTATTTATATTTTAAAGATCATTTTGCCTATGTAAAAATGTTTAAACTCTTCAATTGTTAAATATTGTATGAACATTTCTTGGACAAATGTAAGAAACAAAATTTCGTAACGGCAAGTTTCGAGTATGAAAGAATTTTAATAAATATAACTGCATTCCTACTAAATCGTTTGCATATGCGCAATCATAGTGAAGATGTTATTTATTGTAGACATTAATTATGGGAAAACATATTTTTCTTGTATCTTAATCGCAAAGGAAATTAAAATACTTGTATTTTTGTCGATATTTCGTAATATTTATTTATCCTCTTTAATACATAAAATACAATATTACAAATTGAAAACCCATTTACATTATTGTTTCACAATTTGTAATATTATTTTTAAAAGCCGTTATTGCTTAGAAAATTATCAGTAACGTTAGAATTGCTAAGAGGTATATGAAGTAATAACAAACAAGGAAAACTATTGCAAAGAAAAGCAAGCGCTTAGTTAGGGAATAGACCACCTAGTAAAACATTGATTTACTAGTATCGTTTGAGAAGCACTGTTTCGAATGATATTAAAATTGCAACACCCGCTGTGACCTGAAGACAATGCTTACATCGGAAATTGCTGTCGCTATCAACACGATCACGACATTTCGATGCTAGGAATATTTTAACCTAATTTCGTTCAGAACATGCAACCACAGCGGATAGTGCTGTTAATAGTATTTTTATTTGAGAAGCAATTCAATTGTATTGGTCTAACAATATCTTTGAATTACTAAGATTTTATAAATATCTGCAAAGTCGTACACTGAACTTTCTTATACGTATTTTATTTAAATATATCACTAAATATATATGATTTAGATACGATTTATGTAAAAACAAATAAATTAAAAATGTTTAATTGCGATATTCTCGTAACCAGTACTCTTTTTTCAAAAAAAGGACGTCATTCCAAAAATAGTCAGATTTGATTCAGGGAAGGTCAAAAAGTATATTTCCGTTAAAGTCTCGAGATCGAATATTTTCATGATTGCAATACTTCCTTATACTACGTATAAGAAAGTAAAGCCCACATCGATATGATAAAATAATTTTTTTTTATTTGCTACGTTTTTGCAAAAAAAAAACTTTAAAGCATGTTACGTTTATATAATAAGAAAGTAAAAATGTGGTAGCCGGTTTGGTTCCGGTTAATGCAGAAATCTTCGTATATGCGTGACGTTGCCTGAAGATCCAAAATAAAGGAGATTGCAGATCTGAATCAAATCAACCGTAATAATAAGAAGCTTGCGGATAAAAACTTACAAAACTTCAATCAATGATAGCCTGAAGACATCCCAAAGGAGTTAAACATGACAGTTAAACGGTTTTTAGTTACATCCTAGATTATTGATTAGGTATACTTACCTTATAGATGTACTATGAATAGATAGCAATTCAAGTTTTTATTAAATATTTGTATTTACTAATATTTTTTGTAGATAAGATAACAATCTACAAACTGAATAGTTACCCTACAATAAACATTGTTATATATTGGTATTACACATGAAAATCTTCTTATGTGTTGCGACAAAAATCAGAATAATAATATGAAATTTACATAAACAGTTAAAATACAATTAAAACATCAATGTAAGGAGACAAAATTAATAATCATATGCAAATTTACACTAATGCTTATAATTAAAAAAAACCTTTTTTATAATAAAACTTTAAATTTGCCAGAATAAAATAAATTCACTTCGAGTATAAATCAGATCGCTTTGAATTTTATAATAAACAAAAATGTGTATTAATATAAAACTAGTTTATGGTGAATTTTCGTTTATTTTTTTAATTTTATACGTGTTTATCATGGCAACCGTACAAGTAAATTTGATATTATTTAAATTTTTTATAAATGCTGTTTTTTTATATCTTTTTCGTTGGGGACTTAATACGTTATTGCTTGATATACACGACATATGTTTATAAAATAAAAAATTGGGCCGAATAGTATGAAAATCACTAATTTCAAAATATTAGTTCAATCTAGACTGGGTACATATATAGATAATATTTTATAGGTCACTAAAGATGTGCAATATCAATATACTTTAAAGTACTATATTTATCTGCAATTTGTTTACGTATATGTATGTATATGTTATATCGATTCTCGGGATTACTAACTGCAACATTACAAACATTTAAAGATATGTTCCACCATATACACAAGATGACGAAAACGAACAGTACTTTCCTTTGATCGGTCAGCACAAAGTGTAACTTGTCTCATATAGATAAATACATTGCTTCGCTCAAGTGGTACGTAAAAACGAAGACAGTCAGCTGTCTAGATATGAAAGACGCAACTATGATCTTACTATATACACTGGTGGTCAAAACCACTGATCATTCAGCTGCGTTACATTACGGTCATTCTTTTCAGAGACGTTTGAGTAATACTCGTGATTATTTTGTATATGATTTAGCTTCCTCCACAGTGCGTACTGTAAATGCAGCATAAGTAATCGATCGTGCGACTAATGTTCTTGGGTTTTATATTAAAAATATCCCTAACGGCTTGAACCGAATATTCTTATATGTATTACGTTTAAATATTTGGGATCTGCAAATACAAATTTATTCTAAAATTTTACCATATATTATTTCAAGTGTATAAATATGCTAAACATTTTTATAATTGTCAGAAAGTTTCACTATCTAAAGAATTTCTAAAAATGCAAAATTAAATCATCAGCAGTATCATATTAATCAATAATACATAAATGCACGCATTTTATTAGGATTATTATATATTTATTGCAGTGACATACATATGTTATACTTTGCAATTACGCTAAACTTATTTATAATATTAATGGCACAAAAAAGTAGTCAATATTATATTTTTGTTTTATTCATATTGTGGAAGAATGCAAAAACAAACCAGGAACTAAAGACCTTGAAAATAAGTTTCGTAATCTTAGTTTAAGACCAACAGCTCTTTTATACTGTAGAGTCGTTAGGTAAAAAAAATTAAATTACTTGCAATTTGCAGTTTTATTACATTTGATAAGCTAATTCCAGATTATTCATTACCTATTCTTAGAAATATTTGTTTAGTTAAACTACTATATGAAACAATTATGGTGTTGTATTTTGCATATAATTTAGTCTCATAAAATACAAAAGTAGAGCTTTATGTTATTGTTTACTAAATAACTTAGAAATGCAGATGATTTGATTAAACTGTAACTAAAACGCAAAATAATATTGCAACTAAAGAGGATTTTTCCTAAGTCCTAAAATTGATGTTTGGTCTTACTTAAGTAATGGTGAAATCTAAAACGACTCATCTTTTGGTTCAGAACATTCATATTCGTTATTGCTAAAAATACCATATGTTTCAAAATCAAATATTTGGTCGAATAGTATGAAAATCGTTTATTTCGAAACAATTTTACAATCTGATGTATTTCTCAACAGTACCTAGAAATACATAGATAATATTTTACAAGTATCTAAATTTAGTATCAATCTCCTGAGATAATAAAAATATAAAGAAGTTGTTATGTACTGTTAAAGAAAAAATATCTTTGATACAATATTTACAAAGTGATACGTTGTTCATTATTTTTATTTTTTATCATTGTGTAAATGTAGGTACTTGTTGAACATAAAAATTTGTTATCATATTTCTTAAATACATATTTGTTACTACAATCTTAGTTTATAAAGGAGTTTATAATAATTAATTTGATTGCGGTAACGCAACAAATTATAATTTAATTCTCCAATTGGTAACATGTTGGTATTGTTAATGGGTATTCAAATTATGCTTACTAAAATCTTGTGCTATGAAGTAACTATGCACAAATAAACGATATGTGCTGATTATTGCTCGATATTGCGTCCTAAACTGGGCAGATTGTCTAAAATTCTATTACAGATAAAAGATACTTCGATTACGAATTATCTATATTTTATTAGCTTTCACTAATGCGGGAAATAAAGATGTTCCTTTTAAGACAAGTTGCGAGCAAGAGGATGTATGAATAATTTAATGAGTTTAAATGAAGCGAAATAAGTGTGTATGGATAAAGTTGAATGGCGAAATATCGTAAAGATGTGACAGTAAAGATGTAAAAGTATGATGATGAGATTAGACGTAGATTATGTATGTATGTATGTATGTATGTATTATTATGGAGGTCGATGAATCAGCTACTATACATTTATATATGCTCATTTTGTTTAATTGATTGCTCATGTAAAAGGATATTTTTTAAAGATATAGGAATGTAATAATTTATAGAAATACATTTTAGTTAAAGTAAAAAAATCTATATTTTCATATATTTACAAAATTTACAAATATTTGATCAATCAAATTACCAACCATGATGACCATAAACTCCATGTCCGGCAAGAACGGCACCATGTTCAAGTCCATGACCGACAAGTCCATGAGCGACAAGTCCATGGGCGGCTACACCATGATTTCCCCAAGTGGTAGCTACAGCTGGAGCAGCAACCCATCCTTGATGAGCAACAACACCACTGTGTTCCCAAGCTGGAGCAGCAGCATAAACTCCATGATGAGCAGATCCAGCTACAACGGTAGCGGTGGCAGATGGTCCGACAATGGTGGTGTATGTGGCTGGGCCAGCGACAACAGCGTGGTGGGCAATGGGTTGAGCGTAAGCCAAAGCGTGGTGGGCAACTGGGGAAACGTGAGCAACGTGAGTGACAGCGTGATGTTCAGCACCGGGACCGGTGATTTGAGCGTGTCCAGCTTGAGTGCGTACATCTCCAGCGGGTCCAGCGACGACGGCGCCTGCGCCATGTCCGTGGATACCGTTGTTGGTGCGGACGGAACCGGATGGTCCAGCGATCACTACACCATCAGCGCTGACTCCAACGCTTCCAGAAGCGATATGAGCAGCAGGGTTGACGTGGCCAACATGAGCCCATTGCTCGTGTCCAACGAGACCGTAGCCGAGATGGCCAGCAGATGCTGTGGCTACAGCCAAGCAGAAAACAACGGTTGCCTGAAAATAACAATTACAACTTATTAATAATGTTCTTCTTAGTTGCCTCTAATGTTACTATTAGTACTTACGAAGGAGTTCATTGTGGTAGGAGTTGATTTGTCGACTTGGTTGGGTTGACTGATACATTTTTAACATTATTACTCTAATTTATACTAGCGTTATGACCTTACATTTTTAGTTGACAATTATTAACAAAATACTCAAGTTTTAATTTGACTTACATTCTCTTACAACTATTCACAGATCATAGAACCATATTATGTTCAAACAGCAAATATAAGAAGGACATTGAAAAAAACTTTTATTATAATTATATTATAAATGTAGTAAAATAAAATGATATTCCAAATATATAAACTTTATCTGAAATAGTTATCTACATCATGGATATTAATGTCGCAAACTAGACCAGTAAAAACAAATAAATAACTAGTAATATTATTCTTTACTATATATTTTCACAAATATTAAATACTATTCTCTACTACAATTTCTTATAGAAATTGATGTTGAGGCAGAAAATTTGAATAAAAATATTTTAAAAAAATGCAATTTTAATAAGGAAATTGATTCGTGTTCAAAGATTTGAATAAAATTAAATACCAAACAAAATATATTCTTTAATGCTAAAATATGAGCGGCGGAAAAATTTTATATTGTAATTTATTGACCTTAAACTATATCGCATGAACATGAGAACAATATCCAATATATGGCTACAAATATTTCGTATCCGGAGAAAGTAAAAACGTTTCTTCATGGCCATACGTGATTCAAGTTCAAGTTTGTGATCTATAAGTACGTTTTTACTGTAGTATAATTACCTTGTTTGTGATTGTAAACATACTGTCATAGGTATATCCTGAATTTTAGTCATTAAACATAACAATTTTTTTTTTATTGATATGCGATACGATAGCATGTTACATTACTTGAATTAATTTAAAAAATAAAAGTAAAAGTTAAATAGTATCATTGAAATTTGCAACTAATAAAACCTTAATTTTAAGGTCATTGAAGGACATTTGAATAATATAAAATGTAGAACAAATTTTAAAAAATTATCAGTCAACCCAACCAAGTCGACAAATCAACTCCTACCACAATGAACTCCTTCGTAAGTACTAATAGTAACATTAGAGACAACTAAGAAGAACATTATTAATAAGTTGTAATTGTATTTTTCAGGCAACCGTTGTTTTCTGCTTGGCTGTAGCCACAGCATCTGCTGGCCATCTCGGCTACGGTCTCGTTGGACACGAGCAATGGGCTCATGTTGGCCACGTCAACCCTGCTGCTCATATCGCTTCTGGAAGCGTTGGAGTCAGCGCTGATGGTGTAGTGATCGCTGGACCATCCGGTTCCGTCCGCACCAACAACGGTATCCACGGACATGGCGCAGGCGCCGTCGTCGCTGGACCCGCTGGAGATGTACGCACTCAAGCTGGACACGCTCAAATCACCGGTCCCGGTGCTGAACATCACGCTGTCGCTCAAGTTGCTCACGTTGCCCATGTTGCCCCAGTTGCCCACCACGCTTTGGCTTACGCTCAACCCATTGCCCACCACGCTGTTGTCGCTGGCCCAGCCACACACACCACCATTGTCGGACCATCTGCCACCGCTACCGTTGTAGCTGGATCTGCCCATCATGGAGTCTATTCTGCTGCTCCAGCTTGGGAACACAGTGGTGTTGTTGCTCATCAAGGATGGGTTGCTGCTCCAGCTGTAGCTACCACTTGGGGAAATCATGGTGTAGCCGCCCATGGACTTGTCGCTCATGGACTTGTCGGTCATGGACTTGAACATGGTGCCGTTCTTGCCGGACATGGAGTTTATGGTCATCATGGTTGGTAATTTGATTGATCAAATATTTGTAAATTTTGTAAATATATGAAAATATAGATTTTTTTACTTTAACTAAAATGTATTTCTATAAAATATTCCTTCTTATACTCTAAAAAATATCACTTGAGTTATGGAAGTATTTGTCACCAAATGCTCAAAGGGGAGGTGACAATTGTACGACATATGCACGAATATAATAAAGTTCATTGAACGCACATAAAATTGGAACGTATTGTATCAGCAATGTTGATTGCCGGAAAACAAAACAAAGTCATATGCAATCGTCATGGGTGCTCAGAGGGTGAAAATGAGAATACAACAATGCGTTTAGAGAACAAAAAATAAAAACAATAGATTATTGAAAACACACTCAAACAACAATACAAGAGCTTACGCATGCGCTCACAATAGAGCATATAGACATATGTGCATATCATTCATTGAATTACTGAAGTGCTGTTTTCTGTTTATTGTTTACAACAAAGATGTTAGTAGGTTGTAAAACTAGTTATAAGCACTTTAATACTATCAATGTTGTAATGTTTAATTGCTAAGAGGAATGTTTTTGTTTGGAAAAGTTTTTGTCACCTTAATTAGGGCAAAAAAATGTTACCAAGCATATATGCAGCTACAATTATATTCGAACAAAAAAAACTGTACTATTACAAATTTTATGATTAAAATAGGTACTAAAGCCTAAATTCAGAACTTGTGATTCAATTATACTAAATAAGATAAAAGCACATCTTACATTATTCTTAGTCATTTGCTATTTATTTATTAATATGTTATATTTTCTATAATTTTTTTATAAAATCGTTATTTAATTAACAAGGTTTAACAGTTTATGTATTATTCAAACGTTTTGAGTCGTTCTTCAATAGTCTTTGAAATTTTAATTATTATATATTTCTATCTTTTTTAAATTATATTTTGCTTCTAGTTTATACAAAATTTAAAAACCAATTTTGAATACCCTATTGTTATATTTTGAATATTTCACATGAACTCTTGTGTAGAAGGTTAAATGACCTTTTATGAGCAAAACTCTAAGTAATTTCAATTTAAACTAATATATTTACGGAGCGAAAAAGATGGCTGTACATGTTTGATTACATGGCAAGTGTATTTCAATAAGTATGTACGTTCAATATACAATTTTCCCTATAATGGTAGCTAACGAGCCGCCACTGTTACAAGCAAGCTAGGGGCAATGACGAGGCGGCTTCTGGTAATTACTGGAGACCAGAGAATTCTCAATGCATTTAAATTGTGAATCCAAAAAAGTGAAAACAAAAAAATTCGATGCAGTTTTTTCTAAGTTGTTATTGTTCCTTATATATATTCTCAGACCAAAGACTCACCGATCATTTCGATTTGTCTTTCTCTTTGTATATAAGACACAAATGAAAACAAAACAAACATTGACTAGCCAATAAATACAGCACGGCGAACTAATAAATTGTACGAATAGCTTGAAATTCTTTAAAAACATTTAATAATATTAAAAATATCTTATTATTCGGTTGTAAATTTGATTTTCCCTTTATACAGTCAAGTCTCTTTTTATGAGGTTTACTTTTATGCAGATTTCAAGCTATGCGATACGAAAGTGTAGACACACACACGCACACACATACAACTTTAAAATAAAACCACATGATAGTTCGTCCAAAACGCTTTAGTCTATTTTAGTACATTTTGTGCTATTTATTAAATGCAATATATTCGTTATTTTTCGAGGAACGTGCTAATATCGTATTATTTGAATTTCATGCCGGAAGTCTTAATTGTCTAACTAGCTGCTAATGAACGTCGACGTTTATGGCGAATGTGTGACTAATAGCATCATAAAATAACCATTTTCAATGTTAAAATGTTACACATTCGCTAACAAATTGTGCAAAGTTTTGCACTTTAAAGGTTTTTTTTGTAAGCAAATTATGACTTAACAAGGAAAAATAGGCGTTAAGTTATGGCTGCAGAGTACCCGAACATTGAGCACTCCATCAAGTTTTTTTATTATATGGATATTTTCTATAGATTCATCAAAACATCTAAAAATGGCGACACAACTAACGTTAGAAAATCATCACAACAAATGTTTGAGACAGTTGGTTTTATTACTTAATTTGATACAAATATAGAGATTATAAATATTTTTTGTTTGCTCGTTTGCACATCCACAGAATTTTCAAAACTACGGATCTGCCACACATGATTATAAATGATAATACTTGATCCATGAAATGTTTCATTAATTGTTGCTCATATTGGTACACTGTAAAACATCTACTGTATTGTGTTTCAGGGATATTCGTAAAAATGTACTATAACGTTTATTTTGTTGTATATAGTTCGAATTCAGAAATATTAAGAGTGCATATAAATGTTTCTCTGCTCTTATACAGACTATTTTCTATTTTATATAGATTTTCGTTAGCTAAAGGCAATTTAATATAATTAGCCAAATTTCGTCTAAAATGATTGCATTAATTTAACATTTTTCTGAGCAAAATATTTTTAAAACAATATTTTATTGTTAGATTTTAAATAAATGTAAAACCTAGATATTGTTTATAATTTTTTACAAATTGATTAATGTATGATAAAAAAATTATATCAATTCTCCATACTATTACAGCTCCTGGTTTATTCATAGTATTGTTAATTTTTAACGCCTAGGCATACACAAATCGGAATATCTATCAACTACCAAGCAAAGAATTTCTATATTCTTTATTTTTATGTACGATTACGTAAGGCTACTAGGAAGTCATATTTGTTTTAGTTAGTAAATATATATTTATTGTGATTATCTTTTTTATCAAATATCAAACAAATTAGATATCTATCAGAAATGTTTTATTCCATATTTTTTTATGATATTAAATCAAACCATGCTGTGATCTATTTCACTATTATGTTTTATTTTTCGTATTGGGCTGTATTGATTAATTTCTTTCTTTTTCTGAAAAGTACAAATTGGGTGGAGTCTCCAACATTTATAATATTATAGAAATTCATCTCAAGAAATATCAAATTTGTTTACTGGGAAAAGGATCACTTTATGTGCTAACTGTTATTTTATTTTATGATTTGCTCATATAAAATTTCCTTGAAGAGAATGTATAATTGGGATAATACTAAAATATCATATTGATTGTTGAAAATATATTTCTATCGATTTGTATTGCAATCTAGGCAGTTATTTGTAACTTATTAATGATATTTTGACGGGAATTGAATTATAAAAACAATACAGACTATTCCATAGAATGGATTGCATACATTATTTATACCTAAGAAGCCACTCCATTTAAATACTATGGAATGAGCATTATCATTATAATGTGCACTAAAATATCAGCCATAAAGAGGTGGCTGCATGTAAGGCCAGATAATTGTTTATAAACTATCTCTACTAACTGTAGCTTCATTGCCAACATACGTTCTAATAAGTGTGATTATGGTAATTGCATACCTAATGTTTTAGAAACCTAACGGACGTAATACTCGCCTCATATTAATTAGCAACACATTGCCTTACTACTTATTGTCGAATTATGAATCAACCTAGTTGTGTTACTACCACTAATTTTGTTTTTTTTTATGCAACTTATTGCAATTTAATATATAAGCCATAAGTCTAATAGTACCAATCCGTAAATCATATTCAGCCCTTATAGCATATATTGTACGCGATTTTTCTAAAGCATACGTTACATTTGTCACTAAATGATTTAATATAGATTTTTAAATCTTAATATATTATGTAATACATAGTTCCAGAGTCTTAAATTATAGTTTATTATTAAACGCCGTTCAGTAAGAATAAAAGTATAGAATTTGCATCTGTGTGAAATATAATGCACCATAAATGTTTACTAGGGCTATAAATATTTGTGGAAATGTAAAGATGCGAAATGGTAATTGTCTGTATGAATGTTAAGTATGGAAGACGATTTGTAAAACGAAAATGACTGTGGTAGAAATAAATATTATTAGAGGAATTTGTAGTATATCGTAAAAGACAGAAAGCAAAATATATGGGGGGGTGTGAAAAATTGCAAATCGTACGTAGGTATGGGATGATGAAAACGATATGAGTAGGCAATTCCGACAAAAAAGCGAATACGGTTTGTTTAATGAATTTTTATGAAGAATATATTTACAATATGAATATAAAGTTACTTTTGGATTAAATATAATATAAAATGAGTTGAAAGAAAACGGAAAGAAAAGGTAGTTCAATAGCAAAAAGAATAAAAATGCTTCAGCTATTCCATTCGTGGGAAAAGGTGTTACTATGTATTGTAAGGCGAACATCTTTCAAAAAATGTATTAAACAATACGACATTAAGCAACCTTTTATAATTAATGTCGAGGTTTGACGAATAATAGCTTTAGACATTCATTATCCCCCTTCGGATGAATAAAAGGGCCGTATATACACGTGCGGATGGATCGTGTAAGAAAACTAATTAACTAACAGTATTAGAAAAAAAAAGTACTGTGATGCGTCTTCATTAACGAGCAATGTTCAACTAATTAGGTAGATTAGTATTAGTCGAGTATCAATCTAGTATATAGTATAGGATCGGATAGCATAATGCATGTTAGGGTCCATGGCAATGAACGTCATGTTTCTATGTTGCAGACAGGCACTCTGTGTGTGACTTGAAACAAACACACATACATACACGATGAGACTAAACGCCGTATAAGGTTACAAGGAAAGGTCAATAAAATGGTCGTTCTTTCCTAATAGGGCGCCACGGGACCACTATAAGAGCTGCATCACAACATTATTATAGAATATCCGATAGAAACTATATATACTAAATGATACTATACAAGTTTTCAAAATTATTACTCATTAATATAGACTACTTGCTATATATTATCCCTTTTTATCCGCCTTTTTGACATCTTACCGTTAACTTAATTTTTTTATTTTGTAATTTATATCTGCTTAAATTACACCACATTTGTTTTAAATAGTGCTATATTGACTGTACAAAAAATGACTATATTTAAAATACTTCACTAATGAAAATGTTTTAAAATTCTTAAACTTTCTATTTCGTAATATAAGAATCTTTTTATAGAGAAACGTCAATTAGCTAAACATAATATTACATTTATATTTGCGCCATTTTAATGTAATGATTCTGTGCAACAAAAGAAATTGCAATATAATATTATCGGAATATTTACGAATCAATCCTATCAACCAAAAACTTTCTACTTTTTTTCGACATTAATTTTCAAACTAGAACATTGTGTGGATGTGTTATAATAGCATAGATGTGCATTTTTGTTTTGTTTTGTAAAATAAAATAAATAGTTTAAATCTTATCCTAATTATCCTTGCAGTAAAAATATGAAAATATATGTTTTACACTGAAATTTCTTATACACATTTTAGTTGAAATTTCAATAACCATTTTCTTGAAACCTGTAACATTTTTGAAAAAAAAATCAAACAAAAGTTATACAAAATCTGCTCTAATTTTTATTATAACTATTTTTTTGTTTTATAATACATAAATCGTATCTTTTGCACCTGTCAATTGTTTAATAGAAAAGCAAAAGCAAATAATTTGGTGTTCCGAAGTTTGTGAAATATTATAAATTAGTAAAATAATAAAAGAATGATAAAAATAAAAATATTTATAGATATCGTAAGAAGTTATTAACTTTTATCAAACTTTTGATAATCAAATTTTAAAGCTTCTACTCTACAAAGTCACTCCATATTGCACTTAATAAAAATAAAAAGGCAACCTTTAAGGGGTTTAGAGATCTCAAATACACGTAAGTTTTTGCACTGAAAGAGATGATGAAAACAAACACTTGGCAACTTTAACCTGAAAACTTAAAAAAATGCACTTAATGACTTCTTGCAATACGCCGACGATGTATTGTAGGAAGATTTTAAGTTAATTTTAAAAATAATATTTTCCTGAACTATTTGTATTTGAATATCCCTCTTATCTAAATAAAAACGTATAAGAAAGTTCAGTGCAAGCCATTGCGGAAATTTGCTATAATATACTGGAAACGTATAATTTTACGTATTAATAGTTTAATTCTTATATTAACATACTAATGTAACGTTTCGGCATATACAATCTACGATGTTTTTCACCTGTCTCGATTGGTGTCATCATCACGGTTTCTCTCCAATTATCGTACATATTGTATTGCCCATGCTTGTTCGATTTACATGTTACCAACAACATCGGCACCTTAAGAAAGTTATTGTGTGTAAATCTAAACCCAACTTAAAATGAGTGATATCGTTGTTTTTGTATTATTCTAGTATTCGAAACCTATTGACCAAGATTACTTGGTGTCTGTATAGTCTTTATAATTAGAAATTATAAGTAGAATAATTAGTATTTTCGTACAATGTACTTAACGTATTGTTGATCGTTTACGATAACCATAAATCACGCGTAAATTTGCGATAGTAAAACGGCTAAGTTTGCAAACAACTGACATCAGAAGAAACCAATAAAAATTTGTTGTAGCGTCAGGGTTTCAGCTAAACATACATGTTTATACATTTACCTTTTATGTGTTAGATGAAGAACAATATAGATCAAGCATCGATATAAAATGTTACAACGAAAGGTAGAACTTTCAGTATTGTGACGAAAATAAATTTTAATGCAAAACAAATGTGCTGAAAGTGTTATATCATATTCTTGTAGTGAACACAAACAACATGTGAATATTTGAGATAGGAATTTAAAATTTCTGAAATTAATATACTTTAAGAAAAGAGCTGACGATTGCATTAATATTATTTTAATATAAAATAAATTATAAGAAATATGAATGCACTTTATTTTTATGTGTTTATGCCAACTCTGAAAATAATACTATTTTTTTTTTTTATTCTAGGTAAGTCTTGGAATAATTCTACCACATGTATCACAACATGAAGCAGCCGGTTATACTAGTTGGTATTTAGTCCATAATTATATTTTATTACGAATGCATTTGTACATAATTAAAGATGATCAGTAAGTACAATCGCAAAAGAAAATCACTTCATTTCAAAACTGACAAATTCATATACTTTGCATGCAGCAAAACATCGAAGTACTAAACTACCATATTCATAGTTAAGCGTTTAATTTCAGACCTAGACTAAATATCATATAGAAAGGTATAGGTTTATTTTCTTTATGAAAATAACGCAAGAATTTATTTTTTGGTTTTAATGATTTTTATTTGATAAATTATCAATTTTTTAATTTTATTTTATATGAACATTGGATAGATTTTTGAGTTCGTATACAAAGTGATAAGTAAATATTGTATTAAAAAAAAAATCCATTTCGACAAACACATACAAACAATCGTCATTCCAAAAATAATCAGATTCGACAGGGAAGGTCAAAAGGTAAATTTCCATTAAAACCTCGAGATTGATTTTTTTTATGATTACAATATTTATTTATTACTTCGTATAACAAACATTGTTGATTAAATTGATACAATCTGTAAACCCACGAAAAAAAGTTTTCGTTCGTCGGTTGTTTTTCTGGCGTGCATCACTTTATGTGTTGTTGTCACTACTGTTAAACTTGAAAATGTAGGTATATCCATTAAATAATATTGCTGTGTCTCAAAATTGATATATTTATGATGCAGCACAGGAAAAATTGTTGTCAAAATGCAAATATAATTTTCGATATACAATAAAAATAAAAGTCGTAAGTGGAGGTAGAGCAAATTATATGTTTCGTTGTGGATAATCAGAGGCTATCCGTCAATTTGATCTCGATTCAAAACAGTCTATATTTGTATAGTTGATTCGCCCACCTTTGTATATAAACATCGACAACAAGAATCGCACGCAAGGTAGAATATAACGCGGAGAAAGAGAAAGAATAAAATAAATTCCGATAACCAAAGCGAGAGATTTACTGTGCAATTACTTGGCCAAAGCGACTGTCGACTCGACTCGACCGGTACCTACGTATCCTACATATATGCATGGTCATAACGAGCCCAAGAAGAACGAACCGAGCAGTACGTTTATCGTTGTCGTGGGCACTACCACGCATGTGAAATAATGCATTGCATTGCATCGGTCGGTTCGAGTCACAGCCATGGGAAACAAGCATAACTGACGCTGCTGAGTGCTGATGTTGCCGGGCCTGGTCTGGCCTGGCATGGACTGCTTGGCATACATGCTTACCTTTCGTAACATAAGACGCGCGGCTTCAAAGTTTGCTTAACGAATAACTTACACACAGCCGTTTTTATGGCTTTCTGTGTGGGTTTAAAATGTGCTTTATATTTGACCTGAATATCTTATCATCATATTTAAGTTTCATCTTCAAAATAATTCTTCCCTTTCTAAGATGTAGCTCTAGTTCATATTTTAATTTTCAATACAAATAAAACTTGTTTTACTTTTACTTATATTTTAATATTGTATATTGAGTCAACTTTTGATCGAAAACAAATGAAAATTAAATTTGATTAAGAAAACTTTTCTTTTTATTTGAATAGCATCGGTTTTTAAAATTTTTGATTTAAGTTAAATTCATAAATATCAACCATTGATCATTTTGTATAAACTAAAACATCAGGGCACTTAAAATTTATTGCATTACCAGTAGCAATATTCACGTACACGCAACATTGTATAATTTAGATAGCTTCTGAAATGTATCGTAATTTTGAGTCAAAACTGAACAGCTGGTTTTGTTTTCATTTGAAACTCTTGCCATATCTTGATTTCAAGAGAAGAATATAGACCCACCTATAATTGTTTTAAGCCTAAACTCATAACTCGTTTGCAACGAATTTATTAACAATTAAAACTATTATATGCATTTATAAAATTGGGGAATGGGGTTAAATGTTTAAAATTTGATGTATTTTAAGAACAAATTGGCCCATTTATTTATAATAATATTGTTATTTAAATACAATAGTTGCTTCTTTTTTTATAAACTAGCAAATTGTTTTAAGATGATCTTATTTATCAATTCTATTGTTTTACTAGCCGATAAATGTCATTTAATGAAAGATGTGAACATAAATTAAGTCGACTCCATTTCGCATTTATTCGAAATTTATTTTGTAATTGTAAATTTTTATCTTCGTTTTCAAGTTTTTACCGAATTAATTAAGAGAACTGGTTATTCAGTAGTATGAAACATTCATTTCGGAAGTTAAAAGCAAAAACGTATTTTTCGCAAAAAAGAAATTCACCGAGGTAACAGGCATACATACATATGTATGTATGTACCATACACACATATATTACCATTATCAAAAAACTAGTGGAAATATATTTTGTGGATCTGACGTTTTCCTTAAAATAAATCGTACGTTGATTAAACAGTGATTTAGACTTGGCTTAGGGCAGTATTGGTTTGTTGACTATCATTAACAGATTCAATCATATTTCATGTAAAGCAATTTTAATTTAATCACATTGCGACTAAATATAAGAAAATACAAAACAAAACGACTGCTTTTAGCGCTACCATAAATCAGATAACAATATTCACATGATTAAACATGCCTATTATTGATGTGAAACATCATAGCTCGCACCTGGTCTTAAACATTTTACATACGAGTGAATCGACAACTCACACTGCGTTATGTTTGAGCTGTCCCGTTACCAATCTGTGTGCCAACGGTTCAGTGCGTTTATATATCCACGCAAGCACTGATATTTACACATCTTCAATCGTGAGTGCCGCTACTCACTCGTAATTTTGTTTAATCTAAATTGTTTTCTCCCTTAAATATTACCGTATCACTAGCATTGGTATAAGGTTTAATAATAGAATAAAGAACAAGGAAACGGTGATTGGAAATACTATAAAAATTGCATCGGCCATAAAACACTGGTCTTTGAGGTCAATGTAATACATAGAAACAACATACATGTTACTATACATTATACAATCTGTGTTCATATACGCCCACGTTATACGCCTGTCATATTGTATTACACTAACATTGTTTTCTCATCGCTTACTACGCTACACACTGTTTTTCTTTCAAACATCTGCGCGTTACTTACCATTAAGTGTCTTGTGAAAGCTTAACGAAAGTAAAACATCATTTTTATATTCACGAATGATTTCCTATTTAAATCAAAATTCTAAAAGAACTAATTTGAATACATCGCCACTAGCTTAATTTACTAAAAAATTGGTTAGCCTACGGTTCCTTCGCCATGATATAAATCTATTGGTAATACACATTATACGCAAAACGTATAATAATTATATAAGCTATAGTAGTTAAATGAAAAGAAGAAATCTGATAGGTCAACGTTTGTACACAATGGATGTTTTCGAAAATTTTGTAGGAGTGATCTAAGTCATTTTTCAAATATTAATATCAACTAAATAATATTGATAGGAGCTATTTCCGACTTGTTTTATCAATATTGATATACTTTAGAGTTTTCTAGTATGTTTAGGTAAAAAAATCAACCTTAGGTAATCAGTCAAAAATATCTCACAACTCCAGGATACTAGTCCATTACTATGTTTTATTTATTTTATATAATAAATAGTCAGACTCGATTCAGGGAAGGTCAAAAGATATATTTCCGTTAAAATATCGAGATCGAAATTTTACATGATTGCAATACTTATACTGCGTATAAGAAAGTAAAAAAATATAACACTACAGGGTGTAGGTACATATATGATTGCTTATTCTTTTCAAGATCATAAAGATTATCGCATATACAGAGTTTTTTAGAGCTAGCACCACACTGTATATTTTTATGCAAAAAGAATGCATCTTGTACACTTTAAATAGCATCCGTTTTCCCGCACCGATCGTGTTTCAAGGTTAATCCTGGTTGCTAAATGACGTCATGTGCATGTAATGTGCAAGTCGAGTGTCACCGGAAAACGTTATTAGAATCAAATATGTTTTCGCAGAAACTCGTTACACATCTTCCTGAGTTCGAAAGTGAGCCATAGCATTGGTAAAAATGTGTGTATATTCTATAGAATAGAATGATACCGATATATATCTACAAGACTTACTATAATTTCTTCATCTAGACATAATAATAATTTTTTTGCCAGAAATATGTATGCAAATCTTAAGTTTAAAGTTTAATATTTTTATTTTCTACCGTTTAAGTCGTAGAGCGCTCTGACACAAACACACACACACATGCCGCAAATAGTGAGACTCAATTCAGGGAAGGTCAAACTGTATATCTCAGTTAAAATCTCAAGATTTTTTTTTTTTATGATAACAATACCTACTTATAATATAAGGAGAAGAAAATAAAAATGTACATTTTTCTAAAAAAAATTTTATACAATAAAGAATACATTGCCATTAAGAAAAACAAGATATCTTTCATCAGCTATGATTGCATTAAGAAGTTAACCTGAATGTTGAACTAAAATAAACATTTGAGCATGCTTTATCAAATAATACGTGACTTAAAGTAGGTATTAACAATATATTACTCATTAAGTTAAATCAATGGTTAATCATATATTTTTAAAATGTAATGACTCATGCAAATAATATATTTAACATATTATACCTATTATAGAATACGAATATTCAAAGGTGAAACAATATGTAATAACACCGATTTGCAGAAGAAATGAACTGATCGGAAATCGTATTGGTATACGGATTGTTTGTGTACTACAAGTACAATCAAATCTTTCTTGCAAACAATGGTGATGGCGACGAGAAATTGCATTTGCCGTAGGCAGAGCAACTAATTCACACGTTTTACACGAAGCACCAGCCATAATAGACATAGGCGTAGAAAGTGGGTGGTTTAGTGACACGGGATAGCAACTAAACCCTAAGTTTGTATAAATTATCGTTACTTTATGTAGAAAGAAATATTATAAAACAAATTATGTGCATGCAATTATGTTGAATACGAATTACTTCCTAATTGAAATCGTGTGCCGACATTTGTACACCAGCATTTGCACGGCGAACATTTATAGTGAGCTAAAACATACTTTTGCTACGACTGAAAATACACACTTTAAGTACCTATTTTATGTGTCAATTTATTCACTATAAATAATGTAATTATTAAATATGAATTATCTCAATCCGCAAAGCGATCCTTAGAACTTTTATTTAATATTAGCTATAGTGAGTGTATACAAAAAAAATTAGTATTACATTTACTATTAGTATTACTATTATGACTACATTTAGTATCAAGGAAAGACTAGCATGCGCATATTGGTGCAGACTAATTTCGAG
Organism: Nebria salina; assembly: GCA_944039245.1. NCBI lineage: Eukaryota > Metazoa > Arthropoda > Insecta > Coleoptera > Carabidae > Nebria > Nebria salina. The sequence continues at coordinate 9,927,060 of OX063273.1, read as the reverse complement.
TTTGAAATTTGCTAGTGTCTAATTGTTTCTTGAGGCAATATTTTTTTGATTTTCGGTATCATATTTTTCTATTTGTATTTGTACATATAATGGTTTTTATTTGTTTTAAATAAAAATTAATTCGGAAGATGTAATGCGCGAAATTGTACATGTTAAGTAAGAACACCCGGTCACGCTTCCGCAGATGTGTTTTTCCAACTGAACTGATTTTATGTATAAAAAGAACGACTATAGATCTATTTTTGTTCAGTTATCTTAGCTGAAAAGATAAAAGTTGGCCAAGTTTTAGCGTCTATAAGTCTGCATAAACGACGAAATTGATTTACATGGGGTTCACCTTTTTCTTAGCCATAAATATAACCATAATACCAACACTAATAACAAATTTTTCTGTATATACCCACTATTAATTATTCCCTGTCTAAATGCAGCAATAATTACTGGGTCAAGTACAGGTGTTGTTGGGTCCTTCTTTAGGAAACATCTTTTGTTAGAATCGCCAGATTAAGAAATCTTAAATTAGCCTTCAATTTGACAGTGCAATGATTTGTTACATGAACCGCAGGGCAGAAGATACTTGCACCGAATTATAGTATGATACACAGTAATAATTATCGTGTGTAGACAAGTCTTGTGCCTCGTCTTCAATGAGTTCACATGCTAAGGATATTAGCTAGTGAGTAGGTATGTGAAGGTAAATATAAATGATACTATTATACTCATAATTTATATATACACATTAACTCATAATTATAGATCGTTCGAGTAGCTAGGCTACTTGGGAAACGGTTTTAGATTTAATATTTAACTTAAATCAGATATTGACGTTGAGTTTTAAATTCTAACTACCTTCGTGACATATTTTATGGGTTGCTATTGCAACTGTAATGGTTTTTATTTGCCAAATTTTGCAAAATTTTATTTTATTAATACGTTGTCAAAAATGTATAGTTAATATTAAATTTATAGATACAGATTAAATATTCTAACAATTATTAAATAATTTCTTTTCTAAGAATTTTTTCAACATGTCTGGTATTTGGTTCCATGATAATTATATATTATTATTAGATTATCGTAAACGTTTGTTTTTCTGTGTTGGGTCTTGCACTTAATATTTTATTTTGTTTTATTATATTTATTGTATAGGGCGTCTGTATGGGTATATTTTTTTTAATAACAAGTTATTGAGTTATATTTTATTGTTATTGAATAATTATTTTGTTTCAAACTTTAAAAAGAATACCGGTTACAAAAATATTGAAGTGTTTTCGTTTCTTTCCATAGTTACGTAGGCATAAAACATTTTTCTCCCGACCAAGAATAAAGTGGCACTGTATGTAGTTGATATCTGACACATAATAGACTATTTTATTCCCAAAGGGAATAATGTAAATGACAGCTATCTCCTTGACAACACATTTTTATAAATGTTTTTCTCCTTGACAACAAATTGTTATGAATTTTTTTTATCGCAAACTCGAATCTCTGAACGCATATCAATGAACCATAAATAAAATAAATTATTTTAATTTAAAAGTCGGGACGTCGAGAGAAAAGTTTTGAATGCATTTCTGGAATAAACTTCGTTATTCCCTCAACTGAAAATGCCTTCGGCTTCGGCTCGTGCATAAGTTACAGTCTCGGGAATAAAACCATAGTTTATTCCCTTGATACATAAATTACTATTATTAAATATATATAATATTTCAACTATGCCTATCAATTCTTTAATAGGGAAGTAAAACAAATAATTTTGAATTTGAAACATAAAAACTATTGTAAGGAATAAATTTTGTGAAACATTAGTTAAATATTAAAAATCTGATCAAGAACGTAAAAATTACAACGTACTGAATAACTATATATTCTCGAATTTTCAAAGTTTGTATTTAAATATAATATACCAAATTCGTATTAAAAAGTTCAGTGCAAGATGTTTTTTTTTATAGCTTTTGTTAGGATGTGTGAACTTGGCACAACGAATGGAGGTACAAATTATAAAAACTATTGCATTATTCTGTGCCTGATTTGTGCCTATTTGTGCCCAAAGATTTACATTTTTATTCCTACTGATTCTAGAGTTATGAACAAAAGTTCACACCAGCACAACAAAATTTTTTTAAGTATTTTCTTAACTAATTATTTTGTGCTTAATTTGTGCCCTAGAAATAAATATTCTAAAACAAATGGTTTGGCAACTGATGAATTCGAAATGTGCATGGTGCTAATTCACACTAGCACAAAACAAAATTCAAATTAAAATTGTCTCTTCACCAATATTTTGTGCCCAATTTGTGCCTATTTGTGCCCTACAAATTTTGGTTCCATCATGACCGGTCACAGCGTAATAAGCATTTGCATTTTAGCCTACGTGAAGTTGGCACAAACAAAATTCAAATTCAAATTTTTTTTCAACATTATTTTGTGCCCGATTTGTGTCTATTTGTGCGCTAAGAATTTTGGTTCCATCATGGCCGGTAACAGAGTAATAAGCATTTGCATTTTCGCCTATGTGAAGTTGGCACAAAACAAAATTTTATAATTTTATAAATAATAATAAAACGTTTAAAAAGAGATTCATTCAACTTATTGACCCATAACCCACTACCTACAAGTTTATCTTTCAATATTACACTCCTCATTCACCCACATCAAATACTTTCTTCTTTTTAAAAATCTCATTTCCATCCAATTACTTTCACTCTATTGTATTTAATATTTCCTTCTCTTACTGAAATTATATTTATAATCGTATCCATTTTCGTAATCATGCTCTCAACATAAAAATAATTGAATCTGTCCTTATACGAGTCAATTAAATATTTAAGTTATACGCCAATCAATCTCATAAAGAGAAATCCATGAGTTTCATTTACAACATTCAATAATAGAATTGGACAGGTATCAATTTACTTAAATTAAACGCACATCTCTGATTGGGAAATAGCTACCATTTACTAAACTGTTTAGGTGTGGCTATCACCATTACGAGAATTCATCAGTTCCATATTCTTTTTTTAGAACACGATAAGATACTGTGCCTTTTATTGTCAATTTAAAAAGCTTCCGATAGTAAAAAGGTTTATATTTTCATCACTATTACACAATATTTAACATACATATACAGGATATGCGTAAAATAATGATATATTTAATAATCGTTTTTATAGAGAGTTTATCGTGTTAAATCCCTGAATAAATTGTGGAAAAGACGAAAATTACTTGTCTTTTACGTAATATCTCAAAAGTATTAAAACGATAATTTTTATTAAGTATCATCACTCTTTCATGCTATCCTGTAAATAAATCTGTTACCGTGTAACTGACTTTCAGGTCATTACCGCACTGACAGATGGCGTTCGTGTAGTACGACGCCATTATCTTTGACAGCTTGCAGGAAATGCATTGCTCGTATTGTTGGAGAATAATAAAAAATCAATCAATTATTTATAGATACTAACTGTGGTAATGCGATTCCTATGTAACAGAAACAGATCTAGAAATAAATTTGTTTTCATACTAATTGCTTAGTGCTTAATTGCTATGCAGCACTATGGAAAATGTTTTAAAGTATTCAGGATGTTTGCTTTTTACATGCAAGTAGAGTCTCTAGGCTAAGGCAGTTTCGTTAAAAGAAATTAATTATATTACATATTTTTTCAAATTAAAATAAACGTTTGTTTAGTTGTGAGTCTTCTTAATGTTCTGATGTAAAACTATGTTTAGTATTCTTATTCTTCATATATATCTTCTTTCGTCTCTTTAGTTAATTTTCTTACTTCTTCATATTTTATAATCATTCTCTTTCTCACCTAAATGACGAAAATTGTGAATTATTCTGTTAATCTTAAATGAAGATAATTTCTTTACTATAAATATGGATGTTGGTTTCAATATTTATAATTTGCCAGCATTCGCAATTTGCATACATATAATTTAAATTAAACGAAGAGGAGTGACAATAATATCATTGAAACGTTTCATGCATTACAACGAAATTCGCTTATTAAATCATCCAAATGACTGCAAAATCATATAATATGATTTTTGTTTCGTAATTTTTAAAATTGTATTTAGAATAATAAACAAAGTTTAATTGCTTCTTATCAAAATAACTTTATTGCTTTGTTTGCATTCAATATTTGCATAATTTTTTTAATATTTATGAGAATTTTTGTTGTAACCAGAATTAAAGTTAGCATACTTGTAATTTAAGGTAAATAAATCATAATTTGATATTTCTGTTACATGTTACAAAGTAAATTGTTAAAGCTTTCCATTTCTAAATCTTATGCAAATATATTGTAATACCGATATTTGAAAAAATCAAAATATATACGTGAAAGTAGCTAAAAAAAGACTTGCAAAACGCTTTGGATTATCAAAGTTGTAATATGACTATTTTGTATTTAAAATATACAATAGATTTTTAATAGCTGCAACAATTTAAATTTCTTGTATGGCATAAAATCTTGTTACATTTAAAAACTAAATAAAAATAAACTATATTTGAATCAAAATAATTAAAACTGAATGCTCAAGACATCTGAGCATCATATAAAATATTATATACGAAAGTCGAGAAATGGGGAAATTCATTACTTAGTATGCAATTATAGAAAACTACATTGAACTATAAATTCTAAGTATCTTTTAATCTCACTCCTTATTTTCCCTAATTTGCCCTTCAACACTAAATATAATTACTCTGTGTCCCCTTCAGCTTTCTAAATAAAACACACCTTAATATAAATTATGTAAAGCCTATTAAGCCATTTAAATTATTACTTTTTTAATCTTCATGAATGAAGTACCCCAAGATTTAATTCAAAATATTATACCTGTTTAACGAGACTTCTTGGATTAACAAAAATGCTATAGTTGCAATTCATATATTGATGAACTATAAATCTAATATTAAAATAAATATGCTATAGTTGCAATTCATATATTGATGAACCATACATCTAATATTAAAATAATCTTTCTTAAAAAAATATTTTTAGAGGTAGTAACTCGATTGTACCAAGGTTGTAATGAAATTGCAACATTCATATGATGTCTATAAACGTAGTAGCAATAGAACTCCGTTAGCCATTGAAGTTATTCCAGAGGCACTATATAATTCGAAATTCTAGTAACGTAGATTTGATACGTGGCTCATGTGTGTCTGTAATATATGTGCACGCATATTATGTTACCAAGTCACAGGATGCATTACGTAACGTAACGCACTAAGCCCGGCGTTCTGGTTGGTAGTTAAAAATATGAATTACTGAAATTTGATTTACTAAAGTACTTATTACTATTGTTATAATAGCTTTTTAATATGTATCTCTGAATTCTCAATTAAATTACGAAATATATATCCGTTAGCTATATAATTATTTATTTTTCATGATAATTACATACTCTGTTATATGAAAAAAAATTATAGTAATTGATGATAGTAGTGAAAATCATTTATCTATTTATTTCTAAAACTAAATTAATAGATATACGAAATTATTGTAATCTACTATGTAAAATATCTGCAGTGTCTTGCACCGAACTTTCTTATACGCAATTGGGTTAAACCTCATCGTGGTTTCATTAATTTTCAGATTTATAATATTTGTTCTAACCTTTGGAACACTTACACTAAATAAATGTCTTAGAATAAATATAAAATATCAATCTTCAAATTGGGTAAGTCTATTTTGTTTTTTTGATAAACAATTGACAGGCGCAGATGATACGATTTATGTAAAAATAAATATAATAAGAAATTCCAATACCCATAATTTTGAAACCAATACTTTTTTTGAAAAAAAAATTCAAACAAAAGTTATGCGAAAAAACCTTTAATTTTTGTCTCAACAATTTTTCTGTAACTGTAACCATTTTTGGGTAATTGCAGACACCTCAAAAATTGACTAGAGTAAACAGGCACTTCCGGTTTGAATTTATTTTTCACAAATAGGAGGTGTACATGCGAGGCATTCACAAATCTTAAGTTTATAGTTTCATAATTTTACCTACAGCCGTTTAGGCTGCGGAGAGCATACACACACACACAAACAGACGTCATTCCAAAAATAGTCGGAATCGATTCAGGGAAGGTCAAAACGTATATTTCCGTTAAAATTTCGTGATCGAAATTATACTGCGTATAAGGAAGTAAAAATATAGTTATTAAATAAATTATTAAAACAAATTTCTGTTCAAATTGTAATAGCTAATAATAAATATAGGTAATATTTATGAGAAAAATTACTTACTTATACCATTATCCGATTTCATTTCATTCATGATAAAAACGATGTTTTTTTATGGTTTTCATTGCAGTTGTGTGGCTATGTACCTACAAATATAAGTAAATATGTCATCAGACATTTTTTTTACTTGAATCTTCCAAATTTTATTGTTGATCATATAATATGCAATTCTAGCAACAAATTATAGATATTCTAAAATGACCACGACAAATGAACGTATAGTAAAATATCATAATCTAGCTGGAAATTGTAACAATAAAACATACTATTCTAAATATTTGTATCTTAAAAATTATAATTTCAAACTTGTATCGAGATCAATATTTAGACAGTTTATTTACGTTAGATCATTTTCCACTTGAAAAGAAAACACTTATTATCGAGTTGCTGAGGGGAGTAATTCGAATGGAAAACAATTTAAAGGGTCAAACACTTATGCGACGTGAATTGTAATAGTAGCAGACATATTATCATTTTTGATTGCTTATACACGAGGTAATTACAATGCATGTGGTCAGTGGCTGGCACGAGCCCGGCACTAATGGTCCGTACCTACAACAATCAACTTAAACATCCGTTCATTTCACGATTCGTTTAATTGCATTTACTATATTACACGGCCTCGGCTTTATCTTCCCTAAATTCGGCCCTATAATTCATTTAATTGTTTTTAAAACTACGAATACTTGATGGCTAAAAATATCAATAACAGCTGATTGTAATAAGCATGCAGGTTTTCTCTTTAAAAATATCAAATTTACTTATTGTTCTTATATGTTTTCACTAAATATAATTAAGTGAAAGTTTATTTTTTAAGGCGCCACAGCGCACAGATTTTAATAAAATTTTATACGATATATGGTCATCCTTATATAATGGTTTTTCATTAATTATTTTAAAAACTATAATCAGCGATGGTTATTTTTGAGATAAATTATAATTGAAATTATATTGTTTTATATTATTTTATTACATTGAATACTCAATTGACTGGAATTCTGCTCTCCCTTAGTACGTTATATTTTATATATATATATATATATATTTATGTTAAAATAAACGAAAATTTATACTGTTTTAATGTTAAATCTGAACAAAATACTGATATATTTTTCTTTTCTTTGTAGGTAAGTCTTGGATTCATTCTAACACTTAATCACATCACAACAGAAGCCGTACCTATATAGTGGTTGGTAGACCGTCCTTTTGTTGTATAATATTTTTCAAATCGACATAAATTTGATAATCTCTTCGAATACGTATTTAATTTAAAATTGTTCCGAAAGTACAATCTTCAAATTAGCTAAAATTCAACATTAATAAATACCTGCTCCTTGCATACAACAAGATAGTCATGAGTGATGATCGTAGCTCTAAACTGGATAAATAATTTTTTTTGCTTATATTCTTAGTATTTAAATTGGCTAATATATTATTTATGACAACATTAATTTTGAAGTCAAAAAAACTGAATTTGTCTTTTTATTTAATTATAATTATTGGCACAAAGTAATGATTTATGTTTAAAAATGAATAATACAATATTTATAGCAATTATGTATATTATATTTCAACCGTTTTAATTTCTGAGAATTGTAAATGTGGCGAAATATATATTTTAAGACTAGTTCTTAATTGTTATTTTCAATTTTTTACGATCTACTATATTTTCTGCAATAATAATATAGATTTAACGTTATTTTAAAGAAAATTAAAAATACACTTAATTCAATATAAATTTACGTTTTCGATATTTTTATTTATTAATCACGTACAAATAACAATTCTACAGAATTGAGTATTTATCACGGAATTGCTTTGTTTTAAAAAAATAAATTCGTGAATGTTGATCAGACTAAAGATTCTAATTTGTTATACTTTCATATTTATCAATGCAGCACATTTTAAAGAGTTCATGTTTAACTAAAAACCATTTAAAGCCATTTAGGAATGCCATAATAAATTTAATAGAATTTGTGATACAACTTAATCTAAACAAGTTTTAACAATTGTGTAGCAGTCTCCTAAATATTCTTCCGTTTTTCAGTAATAGTGCAGTATATGACGTCGTATATACAATTAAAATACAGCAAATGCAGTGAAAAAAGTTCTATAAAAATATACAGTAGTGTTTGTGAAGCCTGTCAACCGAACTTCTGTGATGTAATTTTGTTGCACTATATTTTATGTGTATATGCATTAGCAATGTTCAAATTAGATTTCATCTACAACGCAGTATTTTACATTCATAACATCATGTTCTTTAAACGCTACCAAAAATACACCACATTTATTTTCTGGTTCAACAACGCATTACTACAGCATGTCCTATAATTAAATTTAGTACAGCGGGCGTACCGACTGAATGATATATACTATTACTACAAATAAAATAAAATTTAGGTTACTATATCCTTTCGCTTCTGAATTATATGTTAGTAATGCTACGCACAACGTACCCATTTATTTATGATACAGGATGCGGTGCAATATCTCGTCAAACATATGACATAATATACGGAAGATAGGATCATATGATATGTTGTAATGTTGAATTAAGGAAAATTTCCAAATTTATTGCTTATAATACGTTGGCATTTGGAAATATTACGAACTGTATCAAATATGGTTCAGAGGTTCAAAAATAATTTTTTTTTTTGCTTATAATTATAATGTCATGCACTTAAGTTTCTTATACGCATTTCGGTTAGATCATATTTAGACTATTTTTCTAATTTATAATATTTTACTAACCTTTCGAACCCCTTTTCACTAAATTATTTCTTAGAATAAATATTAAATGTCAAACTACAAATTATTTAACTTTTTTGTTTTTCTATTAAACAATTGACAGGCACAGTTGATACGATTTATGTGAAAATTAATATAATAAGAACAAATTTCAATGGCCATTTTCTTGATTCCGGTACCTTTTTTGAATAAAATTTTCCAACAAAAGTTATTCAAAATATTAATACCTTTAATTTTAATCTAAACAATTTTTCTGTAACTTCAACCGTTTTTGACTAATTGCATAAACCGTAAAGACGGACCGAAGTAAACAGGTACTTCCGGTTTTTATATTTTCTTCAAAAAAGGAGGTTTTCTTACCAGGCACATACAAATATTAAGTTCAGGCACAGACACAAACACACACACAGACACGCACACACACAGACGGACTTCATTCCAAAAATAGTCGGAATCGATTCAGGGAAGGTCAAAATGTATATTTCCGTCAAAGCGGAAGTGTCTGTTTACTCTAGTCATTTTTTGAAGTTTCTGAAATTACTCAAAAATGGTTACAGTTACAGAAAAATTGTATGAACAAAAATAAAAGGTGTTTATATTTAGCACACCTTTTGTTCGATTTTTTTTTCTAAAAAAGGTATTGGTTTCACAATAAATTTCTTACATATATCGAAATAGACTTAAATAATTTGAAGTTTGACATTTAATATTTATTCTAAGAAATATATTTAGTAATAAAGCAATCAAATATTATAAATTAGATAAATAATGAAACTACAATATGGTTGAACCCGAATGCGTATAAGAAAGTTCAGTGCTTGACACTGCAGATGTTTAAATACAGCTTAAAAGCGATTTATTTTTTAAAAACCAGAAGCTATTAGTTTTTTAATAATCTATTCCAATTATAATGATTCGTTGTCTATTTTTAAAAAATCGTAGAGCTGATATTATGAAAAATAAAAACTTTCACATTTCTTTTCGTCAGTAAACATGTGTTGAATAACCGCGTAGGCGTTACCTCTATTTACAATTTGCACCTGTGTTATTGGACGCACCTTATTCAAGTAGAAAAATACAGAAAAGAACAATACATGTAGTTATATAAAATTAAAACAAAAGAAAACTTATTATTATATCATAGCGTAATTAATAATAAATGTATGCAATTGTATATAAATACAATCAGTTTGCATATTTTGTAGTAATTCACTATAAATAGTGGAATTCATTGTAAACAAGGAAATAAACAGATTCTTATTACTCATCTTATATCGTTTGCTCAAGAAGTCAACGAACTGGTTAATACAACCGACCATAAAGTGTATGACAACAAAAACATTTCCAAGCTAGTCACTGGAATTTTTATCAAACAGATGTTTGTGCATGCCTACTTTTCATCAACCATAATTGTCACAATGAATGATTTGAATTTACGCCCGCAGAGAATGAATGAATTTATAGGTATATATATTTAACAAATAAATACATATAATTACCAAAAAAAACGTTTCAAAATTAAAGTTGTGAGTTCTGAATAAAATGGTGATTTAAACACAACTGAATTGAATTTAAAAGATATTGCAGATTTGGATTTATTGGCAGAGATTTTAACATGTTTATGCTTAATTTACTATAAACTGCAAACAACTGTGGGTACTGTATATTGAGGAGAGATTAATAACGTTTTAGAAAATTATATGTAATTTTTTACTGTCTTATGTGTATTTTAAACATGATTAAATATATGATATTGATATTTAACGTAATATATATAATAAATATTAAATTAACGTAATATAAATAATAAATAAATATTTTGTCTTTCGGGAATCGAGTTTTATTATTTTTGGTTTGTTGTGTCGGTCTGTGTTTTTGTGAGCGCTATACAGCCAAAACTGTTTAAACCATAATTAAGAAGTAATGGTAACCCTTTTGTACATAATTTTCGAGAAATCGATCATCTTCTAACATATCATTTAACACAAACTCTATTATCAAAATAAAACATAAGCGTAGGACCCATATCTATTATCAATACGAAGAAGAGATGAGCTACTGAACGCCTACTTATTAAGTACATGCTAATTTATTTAGATTAATCTACTTTCTATTATAAGCATATAATCAAATTATGTACAAATAAAATATTCCAACTTAGGCTTTATATTTTACAATAGTGAAATCATAAATTCGGCAATTTCACGAAACAATAATTTCTAAGATTGATTGTGAAAATTTTGTGAAATACCACCGAGTGGTTTTCTTTCAATTTTATTTGATTAATTACAATAATTTCTATTATGCTAAAATTGTATTATAACAAAAAGTTAAAATTGCAATTGTAGATTCATCTGTTGAATATTATACGAAATATCTCGTTTACTTTCATACTTATTCTATAAATGATAGAATAGCTATAATTTTAGAAAGAAAGTCATGTGTCGGCCACAATAGATTTTTTTTGGTCAAACTATGTAGGTTTCAAAGAAAAATGTAATTTTCATGATAGATTAAATCAATGTCTTTCTTCAAATGCTGCATTTAAATGATATTATTATTATTATTAAAATTCTTTTAACTATATTTAAAAGAAATTCGGAACTAAAATTATTAACGATATGTCTTGCTATAGCATATTTTATACTGAATAAATATGTTTTTAGTTAGAAAATAATATTATTTCTAAAAGCATTATAAATGTATAAAAATAGTATTACAGAAAATATGATGCAATGTGTTTATTGTAATTTAATAATATTATGGATTTGAGCGTTTGGCATACATTTATTTTCAAGGAAGTATAAATGTATTGATAAAATTTATCGCCATTATAAAATCGTTGTTGAGTCAGGCTCGGCATATAAAATAGTCATAATTTTAAAATAGATTTATGTAACTACTAGGGATATGATCTGTGGTTAAGGTTTTTAACTGAATTTTCTGGTATTCGAAATTTTTAGTTTCTATCATATATTGTGACTAATATTATTTAATGTGAAATTACTCAAAATATCAATTCTTTATTCTGATAATTCGTAGTCTTTATATCAGTAGAAAAGTAGGTAAGGTAAGCAAGAGATGCGACATATTAAAGTTAATCATGGATTATAACACTTATTTGACTTATTAACTATTAAAATTATAATTATTAACTATCAAATTTTGGTACTATTGGCGACCTAGTTAGTAATTTTAATTCGATAATATATTTTAAAAAGATATATTTAGTTAATAATTCTTAATATTTATTGGGACAGGAGATAAGTAAACATTGCTACATTTAAATCAAAGGAGAATAAATTAAGTTAATCATGGCACAGTTTTCTAGCATGCATTACCTTTTATGTTATTTTATATCGACATTGTTTATAATAATTTACGTTATATCAATATATCTTCGATCCCGATATAAAGGCTCATATGGTCCATGGTATATTTTCTAAGATATTTATCATGCAATTATGTTATAAATAATGCAACCTTCGGTCAAAACTGAACAATAGAAATATATACTAGCATTTACCAACATTCGATGCGTAGCCATAGATAGCTGCATGCTGGCTTAACTTTACAGATGCTTATTGATATGATATATCGATTAAGTTTGTTATCCATGATTTTATTGCCATTACTAAAACGCACAAAGAGCGACATACATGTGGATTTATTATCAATCTAATTTCCTCTATTCTAATAAAAATGGGAATATAATGATTCGAAAATATTATTTAGGAAATATATAAAGGCTTATACACGTGCAACGAATGCATTTGAATTCGCCAAAATTCTTATTCCTTTGCAATTTGAAGCTTGTCGTACAGATTAAGTGACTTTATAATCGACGCGTGATTTTCATTAATTTGCGAATCATTCACATAGCGCTATGTGGAGAATGCGTATTGTTTTCCATTTTTATTCTAAAATAATTCGAGAGCCACTCGATAATTTTTATAAAATTCCGTTTCGCGGAAATTACAACAATTTACATACAAGCAATATAAATATTTGCTTGTAATGTTATTATTACATTTCACGAACCGCTGAAGGTGGTAAACATAAAAATAAACCATAAACTCCAAATTATGCCATGCATAAGATTTGAATGTTAAGCAAATTAATGGCGATGTCCAACCATAGGCTTGAACACTTTTTGTCAACTTATTTTACATATGCGAAAAGGATTAAATATCTCAGGAATGCAGCCTGGTTTTATTAGTTTATTTCATTGCTCAACGTTTCAACAGTTTATTACAGTTTTAATACACAAATAAAATTTTTATCCTATTGAAACATACTTTGCACCACTAAAAATTAATTTCTGGGTGCACTACTACGAACGAACGACCAATATACACAACCATATGCAAATAAATGAATTCTGTATAGTTGCGTTATTCTTATTCGAGTATGTTTTCATATTCGATTACAATATTAGTTTAATTTCAGATTAAAGCTTTAAATATTCTCTATTATATTTTATTACTACATTCTAATGTTATAAGGCTCTATCAATATATATTTCGATAACTTTGAATAATATACAAAATCGCCTATAATCTATAAAGTATAAGAGAGCTTGTGTATATTTCGTAAAATCTCCTTCATATAATGTTATAAAATACTCCAGAATATTTCTAAAAATACAGGCTTTATTTGCTACCACTACTACTCTTTTTACGGATATCCTGTATAGTACCGACCTACCTACATATTAAATATATATGCGATATAGTATGTAGGTTAACGCTCCTCACTAAAAGCTACAGAATCAAACCGTTTTTAAGTATTTCAAAGAAACCCATTAATTTATCCCGAATTCTAAAAATAAACTTTAACTTCTTCGGTAACATTATGTCAAAATATACTACGAATAAATAACTTTCTTCTTTCGCTACGGTATACTAACCTCCTAACATATAGATACGTCAATATTTTTTACTTGAGTTCATTCTAAAACTTGTATTCATTTTTTTTTTGTTAGTATAAACAAGAATGATCGGAAATTCTAGAAATACACTTTCAAGTTCTTAACATATTTTGACGTGACTGAACAAATGATGTCTATTTAAATTTGGAATGATAATTAAAGTTTTGTGTTATATGAGATTTGTTGCAATATATTTGCTGTTTTATTTTGTAAAAGAATTAGTGTATAAGAAATAAACTTAGATATTTTTGATATGAGTTAAATTTAGCTTACGATTGTGTGGATATATATATATATATATATATATATATATATATATATATATATATATATATATATATATATATATATATACATATATATATATATATATATATATATATATATATATATATATATATATATATATATGTATATATATATATATATATATATATATATATATATATATATATATATATATATATATACATATATATATATATATATATATATATATATATATATATATATATATATATATATATGTATATATATATATATATATATATATATATATATATATCCACACAATCGTAAGCTAAATTTAACTCATATCAAAAATATCTAAGTTTATTTCTTATACACTAATTCTTTTACAAAATAAAACAGCAAATATATTGCAACAAATCTCATATAACACAAAACTTTAATTATCATTCCAAATTTAAATAGACATCATTTGTTCAGTCACGTCAAAATATGTTAAGAACTTGAAAGTGTATTTCTAGAATTTCCGATCATTCTTGTTTATACTAACAAAAAAAAAATGAATATATATATATATATATATATATATATATATATATATATATATATATATATATATATATATATATATATATATATATATATATATATATATATATATATATATATATATATATATATATATATATATATATATATATATATATATATATATATATATATATATATATATATATATATATATATATATATATATATATATATATATATATATATATATATATATATATATATATATATATATATATATATATATATATATATATATATATATATATATATATATATATATATATATATATATATATATATATATATATATATATATATATATATATATATATATATATATATATATATATATATATATATATATATATATATATATATATATATATATATATATATATATATATATATATATATATATATATATATATATATATATATATATATATATATATATATATATATATATATATATATATATATATATATATATATATATATATATATATATATATATATATATATATATATATATATATATATATATATATATATATATATATATATATATATATATATATATATATATATATATATATATATATATATATATATATATATATATATATATATATATATATATATATATATATATATATATATATATATATATATATATATATATATATATATATATATATATATATATATATATATATATATAGGTATATATCTTCAATCTTGTTGTTTTTCTTTTACTGTTTAAATAATTTATATCAGTGTTGATATAAGTGTCAAGAGAAAATTCAATTTAAAGATAAATCGATGTTTTTAAGTATATATTTACCTCAGCCCACTTAAAGTACAAAGACCTAAATATTGAACTCGAAAGCCGTCATTTTGTCTTGAACTTTTTCAATATATGTAATTGCAGTTATATTTATAAAGCAAATAGATTAAATAGTGGGATTGCAGATATATGTTTACTTAGCCAAGTTTCGGCATCATAAATGTCGTTTCAGGAGTCACATTGTCAATTAATTAAAAATCTAGCACCTTAATTTCGTCACATAATTTCACCATTACTTTTAAGAAGAGATCAAATTTCCTAAAATATCACATTTGTAATCCATGTGGATGTATCTTCTTGTTTTTAACTGTTTTAATCATAATTAATCAGTAATTAACAAAATAAGTCACGATACACAACATGCAATCTGTAATATTCTTCGGGGGACTGCGATTATTTATTGATTATAAGTTTGGTAGTTTCATCAATTTACTGTGAGAAATGTGCTCTTTTATCGATCGATATTACTTACTGTGGATACGTCGACCATAAACTACTGTCATTTGGTAGTTTGTGATGCATAAATCTCTAATTTAGTTTATTATATGGTACTACTAATGTATATACGAAGCGCCAAGTGTACTGTTATTGTTTGATTATGACCTTGAACTAGATTTAATTTAAATGTTTATGGTATCTTTATATTAAATAGAAGGGCTCTATTCTTATTTTTTAAAACTTTACAATTCTTATGATTAGGAAATTAACCAAAACTTTTTTTGTATATATGCAATAAAAAAATATATAACTCATATAATTGTATGTTAGTCGTCGTTCTCTTGCTCGTAAGACCAGCATTTGTCGCTTCTTCTTCTCTGAAGATACTAAACGGTTTCACGTAAAACTTGGTATACATTATCTATAGGTACATAATTCCTGCCGTTCGCATTTTAAATTTACTAAAACCTTTATTTTCGTAGTCATTGGTCTCAAAATCAACAATATTCTTCAATATTGACTTAAGCATTATTTTTTAATAACAACGTTGAATAAAATGGATGAAGTCCTTTTCTATCGTCAGCTATAAAAATTGGCAATGATATTGATGATTACAATACGAATATTGGTTACTTCTATAGAAATTCGCCATGTCAAGGTATGGTAATTAATTCGCTCTCTGAGCATTGCCATTCTCAACGCCGATTTGGCAAGTTATTGGTTCTATTTACATTTATATGAGACCATTGACGGGTATTTGCTAATATTAATATATTTTTAAAATTTTATTAGTTGGCGAGAGATCCTATGCAAAATATAAATTTTTTTCTTCATTTTAAATCCTGTTATCATAATATATATTTTTTTTAAAATAAACGTGCGTAATTAAACAAAATGTATAAGAAAAATATTTCTATTGTATAACATGCAAACATAATTTTTCTCCTTGTGGTTGTCGAAGTTTATATTCTGTATTTATACGTGTCATTTTTTGCAACTGTATTATAAACTTATTTTCCAGTCAATTTAATCAGTAATGTTTTTATTGTATATTCTTTTTGTGCAGTTTGCCATAAAACAGATATTAAATTCGATATGATTTAGACAAAAACAGCGCTTAAATATTTTAAGTACTCATTAAAAACATTCTCATGTTGTCATAAAGCGTAATTGAGCATCTTCAGTTCGATCGGTGACAGTGTAATCTTTAATATAAATAGAAGTTTGAAAACAAGGCGGTTCTCTTTTCCATTCCAATAAAGGCTAATTATGATAGAATTTCCTTTGTTTCCAATAAAATGACTTCGGAATGTTACACAATGTTTCCTGTGAAACACATAAGTTATGCGGTTGTAATTCTTATCTTCACGTTGTAAAGTTTAGTATCGGAGTTTTAATTGCACAAAAGAATGGAAAAAAGTCGAAAATAAACTCGCTTGTTGGGTAGGAAGAAAACGAGCAACTTGAGGCGAGATTCCAACGCGAGATGCTGCTAAAATATTATACCATTTCTTCTCTTTACTACCGCGACCGACATCGAATACCTCAGTAATAAATGTTAACTGTACGTTTTGAAATTTACTCAATTATAAATCAAGTGTTTTATGCGTGACACGACGTGTTCTGTTACCGCCTCTTGTGCTGTAACGCCGTCACTGACTTACAAACTGAATCCGGCCTGCTTGGTTTGACCAAACCAGATCAGAAGCAGCCATGTAGCATGTATGTAGGGTACTTCTGTGGTTTTTCACATTTTGTAAATTACGATCAATGGATTATAACTTCATCTCGTAAACCTGATTTACATGGCACCAAATATACATAAATACATAAATTTAAAATACCGGAATTTTGTTATTGTACAAACTATAAATTCACACTTTTATTTCTTTATTATAGTACTAGTGAAAACACGTCAATAATGTTAGTTATTATTATTATTATTTTTACTATATGATAATGAAAAACAGACAAACAACAAACACAACAATATGCAAAATTTATATTTTTACAAAGCTGAAAGCTTTACATACATATATAATAACTTGATAAAATAAGAAACGAAGCCTTTTTTGTATGAAACAACATAATTAAATAAATGAAATAAATTCTTTAGTTTCACGAAAGTATAATTTATTTTATTTATTTATATAATACTTCATTGATTTTTATAACAATTTTAAATTTGCGACATATAACAAAGATTTGCAAACAAATTTGTATTTTAGAACGGTATATTTTCGATTTTACAAAACACTGGATCATAACAGCAGAATACTATTATCAATCTTCGTATTTATTATAGCTATTAATTTTATTTTATGTATGCACTTTCAATAGAAAGTGATGGAAACTAGAAAAACTAAGAAATAAAATTAAAATAAATAACTCAAATGTTGGTATCTTTTTATTTAAAAATAATTTGCAGTTGTACTTGATCTAATTTATTCATACGGCAATCACCATGTTATCGAAAAAGAGCGCAACAGTTTTATATTTTTTACCCTTTTGCACCTTTCTCGTCTTACAGCTAAGTTAAATTAACATACAAACATCTACGACGGGCGCCAAAAAATATATTGAATTGTAAATCTATTCAATTAAAATCCATTAATCCATCCCTTTATAATAAGCTATTTCTTCATCTTCAAAGCGTATTACTTTCAAAAGAATATCATATTACATGGATACTTATATAGATAACTCAACTAAAGGCTTTTGAAAATTGTAGTAGTCAAAAGCTATCATACAGATGCGGGAAATGTACTGCTGCTGTATTCATGAAGTGGAAACATTAGATGATTCATCATAAAGGGCTCTGAAATAAACAATATTTTCGAGTTAAGGTTTTAATAACAAGTTAAACGAGTACTGTTTTAAAAGCATAAATTCAGAGGTGTCACGGCAATGATTTATGTAGTGACGCCATCGTATCCAAAAACAAATCTTATTCTTTTCACGTTCACACAATTTGCATAAGATTATCAAATAACATTTATACTACTGACAAATGATTAATTCCAAAATTTGTTTTGACAATTTTTAATTTTTACCATGTATGGTAAACCGTAACTGGCATTGACCTCATCTTGCGTATAGAGATGAAACCATAAGGAATTGATCTTATCGGCCGAAAAGAGACTGTTCTCGTCTAATATAATAGACGTAATTTTAGGAACAGGTGATTTGCTAGACCTTAGGGATTTGGGACACATTGTTTGTGAATCATTGAGTATTTATTAAACTTTTTAAAATAGTTATTTGAATTATATTCAGTATAACTCTACAATTGACATATTAAATATTAATAATAAATCAAAAAGGATGTATATTCGAATGACGGATAAGTGCAGATTTAAATAAATTCAATATTTTAACGTATACGTGCTACCAACCAAAGCGTACACTTCCTTTTTGATATATTATTGGCTACGACATTTCGCTACAATAATTGATTTACATTTCCACAGCAACAATTGTGATAATATTATTCATAACCTTTACGCATCCTTTCGATACTTGATTATGGCGCATTTATAAAAGAACTGCTTCATTATCAATTCAACAAACGAGCATGCTTACGTAAGATGCAAATATAAATCTATAAACCAAATACGATATATTTAAATGAAACAATTGCATGTTTGAGGTTTTACCAATAAATGTTCAATTTTAACACGTTAATTAAAATTATTTTTATTTTATGATAATTAGAACAAATTACAATTTCAATTGTGTCAAGAAATTTTTTACAATTTTATTTTTTGGAAAATTTTAATGCAAGAGCACTTTTTTAGAAGAGTAATTTTTTACAATTGTTTACTCTATAACAAGCTTTCCACGACGCAACAGACAAAATATTCTACTCATCCATTAAAAGAGTTCGCTTAGCAGAAGTATCGCCCCGGATAAAAAATATTATATTATAAACTATAACCAGTAATGTAGTATCGAATGAGCATTTCCAAAACACGCGATGTACACTTGAGACAAGTGCTTGAAGCGCATCTGATTCGTTTCTACTTTGTAGAAATGTTATCATCCAAATATATCTAAAACCAGCCCTGATACGGTCGGGACATCCTATTATAGTAGTTTTATTAATAAACTTCTACAAGGGTTTATCGCTTGGCACGCCCTGGCTCTTCGCCACACTCAGCCACTTAAGTTATATATTTGAAGTGACTTATGTCGATAACTACACGTTATAAAATAACTTTTTCGAAACTAGTGGGTGATAAGCGGGTATATATTTAGAAATATATTATTTATAATTACTTACATAGACTATAGTTAAATGAAAGTTGTAACACGTGTCAATAGATAACACTACTCAAACATTATTTCCATATCTTTTTAGTATGTAATTTGTATTATCATAAAGAAACCTAATAGTATGGTGTTATAAATAAACCTTATTTAAAAAACAAGTGTTTCTATTTCTGTTTGTTTTGATAACAAAAGGACGAAAGGTACCTGGTACAGAATAATTCCAATATCTCATAATTAATAGTATGAAACCGTATTGGCTTTACTAAATGTTCTTCATTAGTATTTAACAAACCGATGAAGAAGTAATATATCAATTTTAGTCTACGTTCTGGTTAATTAAATATAATTGCGAAATACCACAAATACAGGCACATTCTCTAGATATATTTAATAGTACATCAACGATAAATAAAATTTAATTTAAATTTATCTTTAAATTCCGATTTCATATTGCCAACATTTATATGCACCAATTGCAGGATACTTTACTATGACAGTCAAAAAGCATTAAAAGAATATTTATTTAACTTTAAGCATACGATTTGTATATGCCTGGCAAGAAAATCTCCTATTTTTGTAGAGTATTAAAACCGGAAGTACATTTTTTTGCGGCTTCTACAATAACTCAAAAATTGTTGCAGTTACAGCAAAAATTGTCAGAATAAAAATTAGAGATGTTAATAATTCTTTTGTTTGAATTTTTAAAAAAATAAGTTACCCATTATGAGAAATTGGCTATTTAAATTTGTTCGTATTTTATTTATTTTTACATAAAACAAACTGTGCCTGCAAATTTTTTAACAGAAAAATAAAATAGACTCAAATAATTTTGAATTTCACGATTAATATCTGTAAGAAATATCTTTAGTGAAAAAGTGTTGCTAGATTAGTAAAATATTATAAATTAGAATATAATAAAATATAAATATATGGCACAAAATATGTATAAGAAAGTATAAATTATATATTTAAAGAAATTTGATTTTTTTTGTACATTTGTGTAATAAATCCATAACCTACGTAATTATTCCATACAATTATTAAAAAAAATTATTTCGAATCTACAAAATTTTAAAAATGCATATCTTTATGAAATTTGTAGCACATTAAAAACTTTTACAAAAAGCTTGTTGGAAATGAAACAGCTTTTCCTGTATTAAAATACATTTTCTAATTATCGTAAAGGTTTTCATAAAATAATATTATAAACCGAAAAAGGCTTGATAGCTAATTAATTGGTTAAAAGAAACTAAACAACGCCAATCTCAATTTTATAAAAATATTAAATAATATTATTTGAAACTTACAACCTAATTTCTGAGACAGTGACTGGTAATTTTAGAATAGAAATTCGGAGAATTCGACATAAATATTTGGGAAATTCCGAACTACTCGTATATGTGCCGTTTCATAATAAAATTATTAAACTTGTGATATGGCCAAACAATTATATAGAAATTGTAATAATTCATGAGAAAGTAACAAAAACATAAATACTTACACACTAATATTTATTGTTTTGTATGACATATTGAAACTTATTGTTGTTCAAATTGTTGTCTGATGTTCGCCAATAAATAACATTTGACAATTGTGACTTTATAAGACAAGCTACAATTGTCTTTTAGACAAGACAGTCCCGCATTTGTTGATTTATTTTAACCTAGCGGTAACGGCGCCCGTATCAAAAAATTCAATTATAAATTATAATGTTATTTACAATTATTGTGATACGAATAATAAATCAGTTTCTATTTCCCACCGAGTTCAAATGTACATGACGACTCGGAACCCGATCATATAATTTTATTCATGTACTTTAAATAAATACAAAAATATTAAATGAGAATTTAATGAATTGTCTTCATTGTCAAAGTAAATAAAAGCTACCAGGCGCATAGATATAGACAACTTTAAAAGAAATGTTTTGATTTGAATTTAATTTGAAAATATTTCCAATTTCAAAGTACAATTTTCAAATTCATACTTTTCACTAAAAATGCGACAACGTACCTAAAATAATTGCTGTCCTTAAAATATAATAAACATTTATTTAATCTTTTAATTCAATTATCTGAGTGTCATTTGCAATATTTCTATCAAGATGCGTATGATCCGTATTGTTAGAATAATAATACACATAAAATATCAATTACCGGCACTCTGAACGTATTAGGACTATCAGTGAAAATCTAAGTAGCCGTATGGACGTGTATCTTTAACAATGTGTACTAAAATATTTCTGATTTTAAATTCTTACTGTTCGTATAACAATGGTAATTTGATAGTATTCTTGTGCAGTAGCAGCTGGACATTTAGTTACTGTTTATTATAACAAATACAGAAAATTACACCTGGATTTGAGTCAGCTTTGTACCCAAAATATTCAGGTAAAAGAAAATTCCGCAAGACCTTCTATGGCTGTTTATCAATTATTATAATAGTTCAAAATACCAATACAGCATCTCTATTAGTTCTCATTGTTTACTTAACAAACACTTATCTAATAGGAATATATATCGAAGTAAAACCGAAAGGTTCTTTCGATTCTCGAAGATTACAATAGCAAGGGTATTTGTTATCATTTTCACTAGTTACTCCCACAATTAGACAAATCTGATCTTTTGGGGGAACAGTAAACAAATTCATTTCGATAAACTTATTATGTTCCATTAATTTAAATCTAGAATGGTGTTGGTCTCTATTATTGGAGCAGACGTCGGAAAGACACAAACGAGTAATAAAAAGGATACGAATAAATAACAAATAGTATATTCTTCTTGATAATGATAAATACATTTACATAAATTCTGAAGTGATAGGTTGATTATTTTATATTATAACAACTGCATAGTTACGCTGAAAACAATTGAATGTTTAAAGAAACGGAAACATAGTCGCCGTTACAATCGTACGCGAAACAATATATGTATATTTGTTCTAACATCTATTTTGTAAAGCTGTAATTTAATAATAAAGTAAAATCCATTGAATGCCCTACAAAAATATGGCCGTAGGAATAAATCGGCAAATTCCCGTATGAAAATGACGTTTTCATTTATTTCTGGCTTGTTAGAACCTCCTAATGAATAATTTACAAAATATATTTATTTATGAATACTTAAATATATAAAAAATACATTTATAAATTGTTGAAAAAAATATAAATCCCTATTGGGTCAATAATCGTTTATTTTGAATTTATTTATAATTAATATTTTTTTAAATTCCTTAAATAAATTGTGGAAGCAGTTATTGATTTTGGATAAAACAGTACTTGCGACATTTATTATTAAATAATATATGAATGGAAATCTCATTTATATAGAAATAAATTTAGGTAAACATAACATGTAAAAGTATGAAGCATGGATGTGTTTATTTTGTGTCCCACATACAGCTGCTTGTAGCGATGTTTTGCCGTCTGCTGCACGAAGCTTTTAAATCTTTAAATCCTAGGAATCATAGATATCTTCATCCCTGTCTTTAAAAAAATGTTAATTCTATCTTTAATGACGATAATGAGAATATTACATATGTATACACAACCGATTTTTCTCTTTGTAGTTTGCGTACTGTAACATAATAATTAGAATGTACAAACAAAATGTCTATCCTACCGTTAATATAAAATTCAAAGTCAGCCTTATTTTATAAATAAGAATTACTTAATATACTTTCCTACTATCGGTTTATATTTATCCTTGAAATATTTAAACAATTAAACGTTGCCTTATAAATACATAGTTCAATGTTCACAGGTTCTTGTTCAGATAAGATACATAAATGTATGTAAATATTTCTTCCAATTAACTATGGGTTTAGTATATGTACAGTTGTCTATACACAAATTATTTATAACATATAAATATATTAGAAATATTTACCAGTCATTATGAATAATACTAATTCCGTATATGTTAATGGTATTGACGCTAAATGTAAATAAACAATAATTATAAACCTGATTTAGAGATTACTCTGTCAATTACACTGCAATGGTTCAAATATTTTGTTAATTTTAATTATAAACTTGTAAACAACAATCGTAAAAATTATGTGTACGGCTTACGTCATAATTCTAGCCATTAATAGCTCTCAGAAAATAAATTGCAATATGTAATATATCGTTTTTAATTTCATATGATGGATGAATTATTCGAATAAACTAAATAAGTTATTATTGGCAACAAACAACTTTTGTGCCCAGTAGGTAGAAATAAATATTCTAAACATAATTTTCGACAATTTAACAACATTTATTAATATATGTTTTACAAGTTTGTTGAAATTTGGTAATAAATAAAAATTAATCCTTCGACTCTATAAAAAATGCTGGAACGTTGAGCAAAGCTGACTGCAATTCTGCCCAGAAAAGACTTGCAACCAACAGTCAAGAGTCCTAAATCAAAATATTAAATGACGTTATGCGTTGCAATTTATCTTCAATATATAATACTTGTTAATTTATATGAATGAAGTCCTATTTAATAAAGTAATAGACCGGCAAAACGTCATACGACACAGAAATAGTCATCCAGACACTGCTCCGTTCTGCTGACCTAAATGGCGCGGTATCTGGGCTAGCACTCAGATGCAGAGATGATATTAAAATATTTCTGAAGAATGGTGCATTGCTAACCTTGTTCTTGAATTCAGAGTATTCTAAATTTTAATTTCAAATGCAGAGAAAAGTATTTTTAGTAATCTCTCGTTTTATCAAGTACTGAACAAAATATTCACTATTTATTTTACCTGAAAAATAAAGTCTTATAAAAGATATATATTTTAGATTAAAATTCAATATTATTATTTGAAAAATATGATGAGTTCGAAGTAGGGATTTGATTTTGCTTAAATTTTATTATAATCATATTTATCTGAATGTAATAACTATAAACTTTACTGTGTCTTGATACAGTCATTCTACCATTTATTTAATGCTACCAAATTGTATTTGGCAATAGCCATTTTTGACTCAAAATGCAAATTCTAGATTTTGCATTTTCGATTTTAAACAGACACAGATAAAAATTTAATTTGACATAATTTATATCAGTTACATTTATATCTATCTAATCCAAATAACACATTTCTGATTTCATATTCTTCATGAGATTTGTATATTATTGGTTTATTTATTGACTCGAACCACTCGGATTTATTATGAATGCAATCATGATTTTCTGATAAATTAATATACACGTAAATATTTTCATGTATTAATAACATTAATTATTATTTAAATATTTTATTTCATATTGTCACAGTCATAATAAAATGAATATGTATTATGAATAACCCATAATTACATAGCCCTTTTAGTATAGTTTTTTTTTACGATTATGCGCTCTCGAAGAATGTGCGTTGTCATTACTTCCCGCGCATAACAAAATTCGGTTAGTGTAAAGGCAAAGAAATGCGGGTGGGTTACTGGGTTAAGTAGTAATCGGTTTCTATTCAACAAAAAGGCACACAAATATCGCTCTTTAAAAATTATGACAAGAAACCCTCATATTTAGTTCTTCAATGATTTTAATTTAATACAATTTTGGAAATGAAGCATGTAATATTTGAACAAAATGCAATAATATTAACTAATTGTATAAAATTATTTATATCTTTTATTTAATATTGATAAATAATATAAGTCTGCTTTCACTAAATACAATTATCATTAGTAATCCAGAACTAATATTATGTCAATCCTATATTTGTACATCCGGAAATTCTCATGACTAAATATTGAATTTGCTATAACAGTTATTTGTTCAATTATTAAAACATTAAACACATTTTCTATTATCTAAGTTTTAGTCATTTGTGTTTCAAATTTATACAATTATCTTTATTTAACTAGATATATTACAAATATTTTCACTGAATCTAAAATAATTGCAATACTTAACAAATATTTAAAGAACTCACGGAAATAAGTATATAAGCATATCATTGTCAAAACCTTTCCAAAATAAAAAATATCTGCAGTGTCATGCACCGAACTTTCTTATACGCTTATGGGTTAAACCATATCGTAGTTACATTATTTTTCTAATTTATAATATTTGTTCTAACCTTTAGATCGCTTTTACAGTAAATATATTTCTTAAAATAAATATAAAATGTCAAACTTCAAATTATTTAAGTCTATTTTGTTAAACAATAGACAGGCGCAGATGATACGATTTATGTAAAAATATATATAATAAGCAAAAATTTATTTTGAAAAAACTACTATTTTTGGAAAATATATTCAAACAAAAGTTGTGCTAAATAGTAATACCTTTAATTTTTGCTCATGCAATTTTTCTGTAGCTGTAATCATTTTTGAGTTATTGCAGAAATTGCAAAAAATGACTAGAGTAAACAGGCACTTCCGGTTTGAATATTATTTTCAAAAATAGGAGGTGCACACCTCAGGCATATGCAAATCTTAAGATTAAAGTTTCATAATTTTAGCTTCAACCGTTTAGGCTGTAGAGAACATACACACACACACACACACATACAGACACACACACACACACACAGACAGACGTCATTCCAAAAATAGTCGGAATCGATTCAGGTAGGGTCAAAACGTATATTTCCGTTAAAATCTCGAGATCGAAATTTTTCATGATTACAATACTTACTTATACTTCGTATAAGAAAGTAATACCTTATTTGGATGAGAACGAGTCAGTTTCTTCTGTAATGTCAAATGATTAATGTTCAACTTACCCATTGTTATTTTAACTATAATTAAACATACATCATTAAAAATTTTCTCATTTTGATTGAAATGTCAAATAAAATTCGCAATAATTGAAATTTTTTATGTATATACTCGTTTACCATTGCGAGCAAGTGGAATACAAGATTGTTTATGTAGAATCTGACTGAAGCGAAATAAGCGTGTAAGGATAGAGTAGAAAGACGATTGTCAAGATATGACAGAAATTAAAGGGTTTTTTTGCCGCTGCACTATGGAAATATGGATTATGTTATGCATGTATATATTATGTTTAAATATTGGCATATAAACATTATTATTTAATAAAACAAATTCCAACTGTAAAAAAATGTATTGAATTAACTAATGTATCTTTCGGTTTAGACATCAATTTGCTTCACAGTAAATATATATTGTATTTTACATAATATATAACGATAAATTTATAAAAAATATGCAAAAAATTTGTAATTTGAACAAACTGCACACGGTGCACACAAAACTAGTTCCACATACAAATGCACTTATTATTCAACATCATTATACATAGAAACCAATCATTCTAAAATTATTGGGGACCCGATGATTCCATATATCCTCCATCTGGGTAACTAGTATCCATGTTTCCACCACCCCCATCTGGAGAGGATGTCTCAAATCCACCACCTCCACCTTGCGGATAAGACGATTCAAATCCACCGCCTCCACCTTGCGGATAAGATGACTCAAACCCACCGCCTCCACCTTGCGGAAAAGATGACTCAAATCCACCACCTCCACCTTGTGGATAAGATGATTCGAATCCACCACCTCCACTTCCACCATCTGCGAATGACGTAGAGTAAGCGGAAGTCTGTGTAAAACCACCAGATGGTTGAGATGTCATTGTGGTGTTACCATCTTGGGGGTGCGAAACTGTTATATCTCCATCTGAAATATAGTTTTGAATATTCAATTTACGGAGTGACAGCGATTAATGATACTAGTGAAATTATTAAAGAATAATTATTTATATCTTCACTATGATTAATGAGGTATTTCTATGCAGAAATGCAAGTCATATGAGGGGTTTTATACTTATTATTATTATTATTCAATATAGCTAATTGAAACTAGTTCAAGAAGAAATGTTACAATCAAAGAATATGTTTATCATAATCTTATAAGTATAAATAACTATTAATATATTCATTGCTGTAGTAAACATATTTGCGCCTTTCATTTTTCTCAGTAAATAGTCACTGATATTAGTTTGTATCAGGACAGAAGATCATTTTTTTTTTGCAAATTTTCGAATTACGGCATGAACATTATATCTGCCTACCTAAATTGAATTGCTAAATTTGCTCCTATAAATATTATATTGATTTTTTTTCTTTTTATTTCTAGGTAAGTCTTGGTTTCGCAATCCGATGAATCAATGAAGATACAAATTACCTACTTTCTGGTAATTTCGTAATTTAATTTATACTGCTAACCAAAAGTCAATCCACCATAAGTTTATCTATGCTCTACATTTATACAATTTTAATATAAGATTTGAATTTCTCATATTATTATTATTGACGATAACTGCACTTCATAGAAGGGATTAAGTGCATTATCTAGTTTTATAGCTTGTTTTATTAGTTAACGAAATATTTATGCATTGGTGACAATTCACCGCCGTTAATTCATCGACACAAAATTCATCATGCTGTAAAATCATTAATATTGATCACATACTGATTTTTTAACAAATAATTTAAGTACGAATATTATTAAAAATACATATCCAAATCTGTTGGAGCCAGTAGTATATATTAATACATCTCATTAAAAATCGATAATAATTGAGCGAATTGCACTATTCTCTCATTTTCTCTCAGATTTGACGGCAATGATAATAAAGCCATTAATAAATATAGGTATAAGTCAAATACGTATATTCGTCTCCGATTGTTATTATAACTTATCTTATTTAATTAATTAAGGAATATATAAATTCAAATGTTTGTTTTTCCAATACAGAAATATCTGCTTAACTTTTTCATTTTTATACTATTAACTATATATTTATTTTATCTGTTACCTACATTAGTTAATACCTAATTATCTATAGATATCATGGAGTCTTTTTAAAAATACGTATTAGTCATTATTGATAAAATATTATCTAATTAGGGTGACATAATAACAGTAATTTATATTATTCAGTACATATAGATTGATAAGTATATTTCTATAACTCTGCATGTTATCAAGTTATAGTATTTTAAATAAGTATGAATTGAATTTTCAAACTTTTATATTAATTTTTTAATATAAATTGTTATATAATATAAATCTTTACATAACATAACAAATTATCAACAAACTGTTATGAAAATCTTTAATCCGCATAATGTATAAATTGTTAAAGTTACAAATTAAGAATAAGAAGTTTTAAAACGTACCTGTTCCGCTACAAAGCCACGCTAAACAACAACACGCCATGATTTAGACAATTATGAAATGTCCATATGAAGAAATAGATTTAAAACTTCAAAAGAATTGATATCTTATCTATTTACTCGATAGCATCAAATCTTATCACAAGTGTTAATTTCAAAGAATATGTTCAGATTAGGCAATTAGCTTTAAATGCTTAAAAGTATATATTGACTATGTATATATGTATAACAATTCCTAAGTTTGTCTAAATATAAACAATATTCTTACAATAAGTATCAATATAATTTCATTTAACCGTAGTTTAGTAAGACAAAGTAGGACTTATTCGTATCTGAGATATTCAATATTCCTAGGTAGTAAGAAAGTGGATAACAGTAATTGAATGAGTCTAAATCCATCGCATACAAAGCCAGTTGAAACAAGTGTCTACTTTTGTAGAGTACACAAATATAACGTTGCTATAGGGGATATTTATCTGAAATTATGGGTGTTGCGAAATTCTATATATTTGGTCACCCCAAAGAATCGGTCATATCCCGGTGAACTCAAAAGAGAAATCTTTAGAGTAATATAAAATCGATAAATGAAGATTACAAAATTAATATTCGCTCAATAGTTTTGGAGTTATGAATTATAATTAAATTATTAAAGTTATAAAAACAGATTAGCCCGATAGTTCATGTTAAGATTCATATCATTTTACGAGATTCTATGAATCTTGTAAAAATAAAATCGAAAGATACCATTAATATGGGAGAAGACTATTTTTTGTTCAATAATAAATGTGTACATCGCGAATTGATTCCATAAACCATGCTATTATATACTTTATGTTATATTTACTTTCTTATAGGAGCAAAAAATAAACTTATTTCAAATGTGTAGCGTCATATCTAAAAAGCAGTTTGTATAACGCACACAATCAATAGTACAAAAAAAAACATCGATGCTTTTCATTATTTACAGAAACTAAACTGATTCTTAAGAAGATTCATTACACTTCCTGTTTTAGTTTAGTTTTGAACAAGCTGTAATCGATAGTCTCTGTCAAGCATGTTGCTACACTGTTAAGATGAAGAAAGTAGTGAGGGAAAATTGGTTCTATCAATATCATCTACTCAAATATCTCTTGTATCACATTTTACTATGTAATAATTAAATTGTTTATATACAATGAGTTTGTGTATTTCATGATTTAAACATTACAAAAAGTTTTCTTAATTTAAAATAAATATATCAAAATTTTCTGCAGTTTCTAAGCTATCTACTCCAGTAGGTAGTAGAGAGAATCTATCTCCAGGGATTTTGAAAGAAGAATAATACTTGAATAACGAGCCTTCTAAATTAATATACTTCCTTCATCCGAGGCAGAACGAGTAGCCTAAAAGGGTACCAAACTAACCAAGAGTTATAATGAATATATCTCAAACGAACATAATTTTTAAAATTAAAAAATTATTTCTCAAACGTAAATTTGAAAGAGGTCAATACCACCGGTAAAATTTTGACATTTGCTATTTAAAAACTAAAGTCGAAATTCCTATCATAGAATGTGTGCTCATTACTATTGCAAAAACGAAACCAGCAATCCTATACATTTTGAAATCCCTTGATCTGATCAAAAAGTAGAAATGTAATTCTTGAGACGCTACTGTCTTAAATAGTTGGCACATATTCTAAAGGTTGCAATTGCCAAGTAGTTCGTTCCCAGACGCCACAAACAAATTTGTGCAATCGATCGCAAGAGGGAGCCGCTGAAATAGTGCTCTACATAAAAATAAATTATAGAGGCCTATCCTTGTTTTTGTGTATGCCTCGATGATATAATGTTATACAAGTCAACAAAACGGATGCACAATAACAGCCAACGGTGGAATGGAAGCTTGTCTGAGGTCCACCATCAGGTTCGTGACCTCATCTTGCGGCACTCCTTCAACAGCGGCGACGCCAATGGCAGCTACATGAAGTTTAATCGTGTGGAACATATAATTCAATCACTTGTCATCTTTAAAACACTTTTTGTTTTCAACTTTTCTTTTCTTTAAATGCCGAAATGCGATATCTTTCTGGTAGTCTAGACGCACTTTCACAAATTGTATCCACGTTATTACTATGTTATAATAATTAACATACGTTATTTGTAACGAGTTACAAATTTATTTCATTTTTAATTGCCGCTTATGAGCTTGTATGTAATGTTAATGTATCCCCAAAATATGTTTATATTTTTTTTCATATACAAATATTTAGGTATTTCATGTAATATGTTACATTAGTAATCGCTCACTCGCTCGTAAGATCAAACTGTGTCGCTCTTACTCCTCTGAAGATACTAATTGGATTTACACCAAATTTGGCATACATAATCTATGTATACACAATTCATACCGCTCGTATTTTAAATCATTTAAGGGGGTATGCCTATCTGCAAACAGAAATTTCTCAAATGCCATACATTTGGTTTGTCTGATTTCTTTTTTTAATGTTCAAAACTATTTTCTTGAGTCCTTGATCGTTTGGATTTTACCTCTTATTAAAATTCGGTGTTTCACAGCCGATCAAAGACTGATTTTTAGGATAAAAGTTGAAAACTGTAAGATCGTCATTTCGTGAAAAATAATTTTTTTTTTCAAAAACACAATCGCGGACCGATTTTACTTATGTTATGAATTCAGACGATTACTGCTCCAGCAGGAGCCATCACCGCGAAAGACTTTTTTAAAAAGGTCTTCTCCAAGGAGCAGCCGTATGGACCACCACGACCTTTTTTGTAAGACGATTAATTTAGTTTTAAACTTAAATATATGCTGAATAATTGGGTGAAAACTGAATTTGAAAATGTTGATTAATTTTCCAGAAAAAAATCCCAAATATTTGCTTTTTTTGCCTTGCAGGTAGGCATACCCCCTTAAGCATAAACGATGCAATTTTTTGATAATTTGATGTGTTTTTCTGAAACATATATTAATCTAGTTAGACTGAATGTAATTTTATGCCAGCGAATATTTAATAATAAACCTCGTCATTTTACTGTAACAAGAAAGATTACCCGTATTTATATAAATTACTTTAACTAATAAAATGAATGAGATTTTCAAAATTCTGAAAATAATTGTTCAATACATTTAGAAACTTTTACATTTGTAATAATTCTCGATTAACAATCATAGCAAAAGAAAGTAGCTCTGATTATATTTGATAACTATTATATCATCATATCAACTGAGTCCGTCGTTATCAGATGCACTGACCCTATCCATTATCTACGAATTGACCGAGCAGTGATTGCACTACACACTTATTTCCCTGAATTGAATGTATAGAAAGGAGTGTTTGGTTTAAGTGCGGACTGGGTCACTGTCATCAGCTCCCCCAGTGACTCATTTTCCGTTGAAACCAATTATTATTTCGGGCATATTTGGACCGATGTGTCACTCGTATTTTTATGTTAAGTGTCTTGTACACGTCACTTTATTGGTAGTGGTTTATATATTTCAAATTCTATTTAATTTCAATGTTTAGGGAATTCATTCTGGTAAAGCGGTCATTGTAACCATATGGCGAGTTCGCTTTATTTGGTACAGAAAAACTTAAATTTTTTTTTTGTCTGTAACATTCTGGTATTCAAAACATTTTTACACAGTAACTCATTTCACATCGCCTTGGTTCCGAAATATACCATATAATCGTTAGCTCGCTAATCGCAAGACTAACTTTTGTCACCTCTTGTCCCCTGAATATACCAAACCGATTTCAACTAAATTTAGCACACATATTGTGTAGGTGCTCGATTGAATTCGTTCGCATTTTAAATCCAATTTAATTAACAAATTTTAAGAGAATACAGTTAATGTAAATATTTGAAATACATTTATTCGTTATATACAATAAACAATAATACAAAATATGGTTGTATATGTTTTTTTCTTCGTAGTAAAAATATAAACTTTGCTCATTATAATGATGTCAGCGTCCTGCAGCTTCGGTATGTTTTGCAATAAATCAATATCGAGAATGAACAAATATAGTATATTGCTAGTTTTTGTGTCAATATCCGTTAAGTTAGTATTGTGGTATTTTCAGCTCCTTGTCATTCTATTTCAATTACTTAGATTACTTCCAGAGTATTTATTTCTATGACTTTCAATGTTTTGTTTGCTCCGTGCCATTAAATATAATTTATATTTAGTTAAACTTAAACAGTGTATTATTTATTGTTCTAAATATTCAAATGGAGTTTTATAAAGGTAAGGCCAAAACCATTAAATATATAATTGACTTCGTAAATTATAAATGTAAGTAATTTGCAAAAAAATTCTTTGATAACGGATAATCAACTGGAATAATAACCACATGTATTCCACAAATGTGAACAACTGACCATCAGTTTGGTCACTATCCAAATAAAACTGCGTCATTTAATGAACTAAGTGAAATTCCACTAGATGTGAAACACAAGTTAAATTTAAGTTATTGTTGCAGATTTACTCGACCGATCACTTAAGCTCTTTGTACACATGACGAACTATAGACCTACAAATACAAAATGCAGAAATAGGCTATTGCATAATTAACCAATAACGGTTTTAAATATAGAAAGTAGATTTGCTACAATTCGTATGTTGTTTATTTAACTTATGAGTACGAGCAATATGGCACATGTGTGCACAAATCTCAAAATAAATACGCATACGCTGCTTACATTCGTCAATCTATGTTAGCATGATTCAATTTTCCGGATATAATGTGAGCTGTTGTCGGATGGCGGCAGGCGATCTCGTAACACTTCATTACAGCAACTGCATATCATAAATCTATATACGGGAGAGTGATACAATTTCTCCTACCAAGGGAATACAAAATAATTTTTGGTTACATTTATACAGAATAAGGTAGAGGGGAATATGCTGTACATAGCTTAATGAGAGACTTTTACTATTATATTATTATTATAAATTCCATTGAAATTATCACTTAATATAAAATTTATTAATCCTTTGAGGAATTATAAAAAAATACTACCACTTTTAAATCTCTAAATATATACTGTTTGTATCAAGATAATTTAGATCAATTGTCTTATATTATAAGAAGATTTGATAACCAAAATTTTTACTTTTTGTTATACGCAGTATAAGTAACTCTTGTAATCATGAAAAATTTCGATGTCGAGATTTTAACGGAAATATACGTTTTGACCTTCCCTGAAACTATTCCAACTATTTTTGGAATGTATGTGTGTGTGTGTGTGTGTGTGAGCGCTTTACAGCCTGTACTGTTGAAGGTAAATTATGAAACTTCAAACTTAAAATTTGTATATGTCTGGGCAGAAAATCTCCTATTTTTGAAAAAAATATTAAAACGGAAGTGCCTGTTTACTCTAGTCATTTTTTGCAGTTTATGCAATTACTCAAAAATGGTTACAGTTATAAAAAAATTGCATGAACAAAAATTAAAGGTATTTATATTTAGCACAACTTTAGTTTGAATTTTTTTCCAAAAGGAATACTGGTTTCAAAATAAATTTCTGCTTATTATATATATTTTTACATAAATCGTATCATCTACGCCTGTCAATTGTTTAACAAAATAGACTTAAATAATTTGAAGATTGACATTTAATATTTATTCTAAGAAATATATTTAGTGTAAAAGTGATCTAAAGGTTAGATCAAATATTATAAATTAGAAAAATAATGAAACTACGATGTGGTTTAAACCAAATGCGTATAAGAAAGTTCGGTGCATGACACTACAGATGTTTTATTTTAGACATTTCATTCCTATTGAAATGCTCGATACAAGAAAATTGTGCTCTACAAATACAGATTTTCAATTTTGCTTATCCATTTCGACAAAATAAAATATTTGTGTAAAATAGGAAATATAAGTAAACAACAATTATTACGGAAAATTGTCTATATATATATTTAAAAAAAACAAATCCCCCAATATGTAGTATCCTCTAGTATATTGCTTGCGAAATGTAATTTTTCCACAATTCAAAACTAATGTACCTCATATCCTCAATAGTATAAGCGTCGATATGTATGTGCGAATTTGTTCAATCAGCTGTTACGAGCATGGCTGTGTTTTATACACCCTTGATTTATGACAATTATATTTGCTTTCTATCACTGGATATCGTTAACGGCTGGCTTACCATTTTCCACCCCTATACGGGGCATTTATAATGATCTATCGGTCATACTCGCTACCCATACCAGGATAATCTTATCACTGAACAGTACTCAAACATTTTATCTATATATCTATTTTGCCCTTATTTTTCATACTGATAGATCCAATGCCATCTAAAATTTATTTAATTGCTTTGAACACCCACATTACAAATTCAGTATGCAGTTATAGTTATAACTCTAATCCTAACGAAAAATAGATACACAGACTTTTATGTTTATATTAAACAGCCAGGGCGACGCAATCTTATTTCACATCTAGTTCAATAACTATTCTTTCAATCTACCATCAACTCTAACAATCACCTGACTTCCAGCATTAAGGATAGAGCCATTCACACCATATGCTTTCAAAACTCTCATCAAATCTACTACACCATTTAAGACATGACCACTTTTTGACAATCATACGAGGAGAAAACAATTAATCTACACACCCTCGCAAAAGTTTTAAGATTAAAACAGTCTACTCAATTGTAGTAGATTTATAGTTAATATAAGGTAAAATCGTCTTCTCCCATAACGTTCAAATTCAAATATGAAATATATTGAACGTTGAGGAAATATACGTTTTTCATCTCAATTTTACCTATAACACTTTTAATTTAAAAATTGTCATTTCGGAAATATAAATGTTTTCAAAATGTTTATAAATTAGTAATTCAGAAATCTAGGATATATTTGGTACCATTGCAATTTAGTTGGTGTCAACAGTCAGTAGTGTGTAAAAGCTTGATTCATGCTCATTAAATAAAAATCTAACAGGTTGAGTTATAATAAGTTATATACAATTTTCTCTTAATTATATATAATGATTAATAATTATAGTAATTAAATAAGAACAAACTAACCATTATATAGATAATTAGATACTTGTGTACTGAAAACTAAAGAAGTCCTTTATACTCACTTATGCTATAATTATTAAGTCTACAAAAAGGAAACTTATTTCTGAAGTTAAATTTCATATCAAAATTCTTTATTATCGATATTTATGGTATTTTCGTCAAAAAACGTGTAGACATGCTATGTAAGTTGAGCGTATCCTATAATGTTTTTTGTTTAAAATAACTAAATGTACGGAAACTCATTGAAAATCAATTAGTTGATAATATATGAGCTGTCACCGGTAAAATAAATACATTGAAGTCAGCCCAGATACATACATCATCTATTAAGATTATTGACGTGGTGTCAGGAAACTTGTTTGGAAAGCACTGAACATTAACGGCCTCCGACGAAATTCAAGCAAATTGTCATTTTGTGAATAATCAATTCAGTTACGCTAACGATACATACGATATTGTCTAGTTACAAGTTATTATGGAGCTGTTGACCATTTTCGGCTAGAGAATTTGAACTAAAATTTAGATAATGAATTTTTTTCCAAAATAGCAAAATATGCACAGTTACAGAATTATTATTTTTTTTTAATTTCTTATTAATATAAATGAAACGTGCAACCGGTTTCGTTTTTACTTTGTTATACGCAGTATAAGTATTGTAATCATGAAAAATTTTGATATAGTGATTTTAACGTAAATATAAAAATATACGTCCTTCTCTTAATCGATTCTAACTATATTTTTTAATTACTATCATTATTATCAATACAATAAACGATAATTTAAAAATAAACCGAAACCGGTCGTACTTTTCATATACAACTACAAAGAAACTGTATGAATTTTTATTTTCTTTTTAATGTTCCTTTTTAATGTTCCCAAATTAATATCTTCAAGAATTTCCCCAATAAATTATTGGTTTAAAACGACAAACATTTTTATTAAATCTTATTTATCTACATAACTTTAATGTATGCTTTTAGTGGTAATACAAATTTTTAATATCTAGATAACTTAAAAATATCGTTAGCGATTCTTGTTTCAATTTTAAAAATGCTAAGCACAAGAAATTGAAATTCAATCATATTTATGATAAAACTTAAAATGACCAAGAAATATGCGTGGTCATTTTTTATTTGTCTGTTCTCCATTAGTATTGAATGAATATGTTGGTACACGTTATTGTTATATTATAATCACCAGAAAAATTGTATTTGTATTAAAATGATTCAAGCAATCTGCTACATCATATAATCATGCTACCGTGTTTTAAATAAATTATGTGTTCTAAACCGCAACCACAAAATTTATTTTAAAGGCATATTCCTCTGAAATACACATTTTCTCATCTACAAATCTCTTTCTATAAATCAAATTTAACTAGTCATAATAGTGTAGCCCATTTCAAAAATATCAACCACTGATATAATAAGATGACTGTTCTGTGCAAAGTAGATAATTTTTTGTCCATCGGAATTTCATGCACTATAGGTGTAATTATTTCATTTCTGATTATGATTACCCTAATCATATTTCGATAGAAAAGTACCGATAACTGGTCATTAAACAATTTTATTGCGCAAAAATGAACACAACCTAATCATAGCAAAGTAACCATAGCAAAGTAACCACGAATAAAGAAGAAACAAGATGAATATAATATGATTGAATGAAGCATTTATTCATTTGATTGCAAATTATTGTATAAAAGAATATGCACAGTATATTTCATCACTTGTTAATAACATATAATAATTTAGTAATATTAATTTATTTTATTTTTTGTTTGAAGGTTGCTGGTGGGTGCTCCATTAGGGCAAAATCTACAACCAGGAACAAACCGTTCTGGAGCTCTCTTCAAATGTCCAATTAGCTACTTTCCTAATGACTGTGAGCAAGTTGCGACAGATGGAAGGAGATGTAAGTGTTTTAAAATAAATCACAACTTTACAAGAAGAAGAAAAAAACAGATATTTAAATAATAATTTTATCTTCTTGGCTGGACTTAATAACGTTTTAGCAGGGTTGTAGTCATTCCTGAAAATCAATATTCACACACTATATACGTGTACATATCATGCGTCAAAATCAAATCGCGATAAGAACGTTAATACGTCATCGTTAAAAATTACTCAATTAATTGTGTTATGCGCTGGCACATTTGCCGGTATTGTCAAAAATATAAGATATTAGATGGAAATTGTATATTTCATTTATTTTTGATAATTTCAGTAAACACACTGACTCATAACGTAATAAATGATGACATATATTCTTATCCCTTTTTTACTACATATATTATTTTACAATTAAATAGAGTAACATTTTAATTTCTAAATTATTTATTAATTGATGATGGAAAATTTTAATTTGTATTGCAAGCATATTTTCATATGTTCAAATGATTAGTTTATGTTTTGAATATTGACTATAAATGACAACTGCCCAACTAAAACAATTTTATGAGATATTTGATCAAGTCAAAATATGAAAATATCTGTTTTATGATATATTTAATAAATTATGATTTTTATTTAGCTATTATACATTTGAATGAATAACTTATTCATTTTATAGGTATTAAATAAAACGTGCACTTATCGGTATATATAATAAATATCACGTTTCACCAGGGCGTCAGCTATTGATAATATATTCCATTAAACACTATATAGTACATGAAATATAAGAAATATTTAGTGTTTACTAATATTTATTTTGTGTTCAAAGTTCCTTCTATATATTATATGAAATTTGATAAATTCCATTACCGAAAGTGAAATTGCCGATAAATTATTGGATAAAATATTGGTGAAATAAATATTAAAATTTTTTATCTATAATTGTTAAAGAATGTAAAGCAATAGATTATCGAACGCTGGCAATCAAGGTGGTTCTTATTCTGTGATAGGTGCAGTTTGATCGTCATTATTACAAAATATATTGTTTTAATAAATAAATTTACACAATTTTACATAATTTTTAAACAATTTATACTCGTAGCGCATTAAATATAATTTTTAATTTGATTTCATGAGCAGAATATTCGTAGTTTAAATATACAACAGTATGTATAAAGTGAGTAAAATTAGATTTAAAATAGTTGTATGTGAAATTGCTTCTTTTTTGTCTAGATTTTTCACACTTGATCTATGGATTTTTGTCTAGTTTTATACATAAAAGTGTTTTGTTATCTGTACAAATTCTAGTTATAGATTTGTTAGATGTTAGATAATACTATAAACTTAATACCAATTGTTTTTTTTTCACAAATCGGTAAATATATAACTACTCATTTTAATTAATATTATTATTATTAATACAAACATAACATAATTTACTAAAAACATTTGTTAACTTTTAGAAGCCATAAATAACATTATTGGTGCTTCTATAATATAAAAACTTTATTAATTAACTAATCTAGATGTTAATCATTTTAATCAATTTTCACCAAAAGCTAAAACAATAATATTTCAATTTACACAGGTATTTAGTTTATAGTATCTTATAGTTTAGTTTTAGTTTAATGTAAGTATGTTCCTTTTTTTTACATTTGTTTTTCATTTTAAAAATGGTGTTCACGATAATAATTCTCTAAAAATAACATCAATTTCTCGCATATCATTTCTAAAAACCCTAACCAAAACACAATTTCAAAATAAATTTTGTTGCATACCACACAAAATAAATGCATAGCACTGGATCAACTCCAAAAAAGATGTTTTCACCAGTAAATCAAAAACTCTCATCTCTCTCACTGTATTCATAACAAAACAAAATATATAGTACGTATAATAAATGGAACTATAAATATGGAAAGTCGTTTTGCTATTTATTATTAGTTTTTTGAACTTTATTTATTAATTACAGTAAAAAAAAATTATTTTTTTTTTCATATGTATAGGATATTGTTTATATTTATAGATATTTAATCACAATATAGTATTACATTATATTTGCTATCTAATTTATAGTTACATATATTTAAAAGCATATTTTCTTGCGCGGTCACCGAAATACGTAATACGAGGATTCTGCGAGCAACTCACTCGAAATCGCACAAGTTGCTATCAAAACGCCAATCAAACAAGCCATTTGCTCTCCGCAGGAACCGAAAGCATTCAATTAAAAACGTTTTTAGTTTACAATTTTTTTAAAAGCACACAATTATGCCTTTTATTTAATATCTAGTTTCTAATTTGTCTATAAAATAGCGCTCTATAAACAATTTAAAATCCTAAACATTTATTGTAAAGCTTTATATTTCCTTTAAATTACGAATTTTATTACTTTAATCCTAATCTGATTTTAATGTAGAGAGAAAATATTTTTGATGGGATTTCGATCCAGTGCCATGCGTACAAAAAAGTAATTTACAAGAAAATCGAACACCCCAAATAATAAAGAACATTGCCCTTAAAATTTTATTTTTAGAAGTGGAAACAGTTGTCAATCAAAACAAACCAACTTTTTTGTTCTTGCGTTTAAAAAAGAAATACAGCTGTCCGTTTTTTTCAAACAAATTGTTGTTTTTTTGTTTTTATTTATATTTTGGGTTCAATTTCCAGATCGTTTTGTACTATAACTGTGTTTTTGTTTTATGGGGGCGTGCTGTGTCCAGTGGAAGGCGGGCAGTATTTGTGTAAGTGGTGGTCTCAGTGCGCTATCGCGCGTACTTCAGCCAAAGCAACCGGCATTTTGCCGGTCAATGTTTATGGCTTTACAGTTTTTCTAACCCCTTAAAAACAGATTGCATGATCTGATTTTAATTTTGATTTCGGTGCTTGTACTAATACTAAATTTATACATAATATTATCCATACCTACAGCATAACATTTTTTTTTATACAAATCTGCAGGTGCAACCTGTAAAATATAAATATGACTGTTTACCAATTACTAAAAAATGTCAAAATAATTTGTACAAAAACTAAAGCATACTTAGTTGGGTATCAAAGGGTCAGTTGTTCTACTTCCGAATAAGTTCCGAATAGTCAATGCAAAAAATATCTATATGCACATATGTGGTAAACAATTTTGAGTCGCCATATATAAAGCAAAAAATTCTCTGATTCAAAATAATCTTTCACGGAAATTCATTTACATCGCCCTGATACAAAAAATATAATCAAATCACTATCACAATTTATTAGTATTAAGACCTATATTTATTACTTAATTGTTAATCATATAGAATTTGTATGTCATATAAATTTACGCCTCAATATTTCGAAATCTCGTAGATCTTCATCGGAAATCTTAATATATGTATATACTGTTTATATCAGATTGTCAAATGTTAAAATATCCAAGTTATTAAATAAATATTTTACAATTTTACTGCCTTTTTGCTTTGAAAACTTAATTTTGTATTGATTGCATAGTCGGATATATAACTAAGCCTATAAAAATAATCAAAATAATAAACTACAGTTGAAGCATTCCTTTTCATCTCAAAACCCTGTGTCACTCCGAAAATATTATCTAAGATTGTTTTCTGTAGGCGTCGATGTTGTCGCTGGCCATTGGCGTTTGTTTGTGTAAATATTTTCATAAAAATGCACAAAAGGAATATTAAAATCACTCTACGGCTACTACGAATTGGGAGTACTCTCATGAAAAAACATGCCACGTCATCAAATGCTTATTCAGGATTTTATTCGGATGTAGATAGGTGGCTCTAAAGGACGCAAATATATATGTATATTATAGTTACGAAGCTGTAGCAGACATTTTTTATTTTAAATTGGTAAATTCTTTTTATCAAAATAAGACATTTGCTTTGTAGACGTGTCATTATTTTTTGTTTAAATACAAAATTACTTTAAAAATATATGTAATTATGTCTATAGGTTCTGTCAGTACGTAGTCATATACTCAGAAAATAATTGGTTTAATGAGGACGAATTTGTTAATATTAATATATTTTAAGTTGTCTAGAAGTTTTCAATTTTGTTACCAAACTCAGTCTTTGGATAAATAAATTAAATATATTTCTTTGATTTGTATTTTAATAAGTTATTTATTCTACAACATATAACGCACAATTAACGTGCTAAAATAACAATTTTTAGTACAAGCAACAAAAGATATAAATTCAAAATGTTGTTCCAAATACATTTCACGTTAAATCAATTTGATTAATGAAAATAAAGAAAATTAACTGTTTTCACTTATTCAACCAAATATTTATACATAATAAATAAACTTCCAAACGTCAGAAATTAAAGAAGTGTTTTATTTTACTGAGAATATCGACAGAAAACGTTTTTAAAAGAACATCTTTATTCATGTTGATTGCGAATCAAATGAATCAACTTTAAATGTATGTCTTTAATATTAAATCTATACAATTGTATCGTACTTATTATTAAAGATTTATTTAGGTCAGATTCATACGCACATCGTCTAAAAAGAACTGTAAATTGCTTTATTTGTATGAATCATATTATGTATAATTCCTTTGGTTTGTGAATTCTGCTGCACGCTTGCTTTTGTATGCTGCATTGATGCATTTGTAGTTTTAATTATTTTGTATAATTTATTTTAAATTTTAGATACATATTATTCTTGAGATAAACATCTTATTTATAAACGATTTATAAAACTGACTCATTCTAAAATAAGTGGGGAATGACTCAAAATTTCTTAAAATCTATATGAATGAATATGTTCATTCCTGAAATAATTTATTATCATTATCATGAATCTAAACGGAGCTGTCTACTTGATGAAAAAAAATTCAACAACCCTCAGAAACAAGTAATAATATGTATGTTACAAGAATAGGGTTGATACCATTAAATGAAATAGAATTTAATTATAAATTAATTTGTTTTATCGCATTTTCTCCCTTTTAACCGTTTCGTTTATTAATTATTTACAATTAAAATTTGTAATTATTGCGAAACTTGTAATGAAACAAGTTATAAGATAAATAGTACACAATTAAATAAGAATGCGATGCTGCGAATGAATTGATCGAGTTCAGTTTCTGGTAAATCGTATAGTGGCCAGCGTATAATGAACAGAAATCTAATAATTTTTACATAAGAACTACTTAACTGTAAAAAAACATCGACTATGTACTATTTCAAAAATTATGAAATAAAGAATATTTTTATAAAAAGATAGATTATTTTCAAACATAGTTGTGGACTCTAGTCATTGCCGCTAAAGATCTATACTTCTATGAAAATTTATGGATATATTACTGACGATCATAATCATTTTAAGTATCAATCGCAATATTAAACATTCATCTTTAAAAATATAAAATTT
Source organism: Nebria salina (assembly GCA_944039245.1). Classification (NCBI taxonomy): domain Eukaryota; kingdom Metazoa; phylum Arthropoda; class Insecta; order Coleoptera; family Carabidae; genus Nebria; species Nebria salina. Next base: position 9,883,263 of record OX063273.1, on the reverse strand, counting down.
TAAACAATAAAATTTAAATCAATAGGCTAATATTATAAGAAGAATTTATAATAAGATCTTATAAGAAAAACCGTTTATAAAATAATTCGATTAGAGAATTAGTTAAAAACAAATAAATATATAAGTTTTACTGTATTTGTTACATTTGGGAGATTTGAACTACAACGAATTTTTTTAGCACTAATTCTATATTCAAATAAATATATTATTAGGATCAAATACAAATATATCAGTGGACTGGCTATAAAATCCAATTTTTATTAATTTTAGTAATTGTGCTTCATAAGAAAATACCTAAAAAGAATTTTTTTATACTGTATAAAGAAAAACAAGCAAGCGTTTCTACTTATTATAAACCTCTTTTTATTAATTTGCACTTTATATTAATTAAATTAAACTAAAATATTCTCCAATTCAAATTAATTTGAACTAGTGCAATCGAGCATTAGTTTGTTATGTAATATTTAATAAATAGCAACTAGTTCATATTCAGTCTCATGTTAACATGAGAAAAGTAAAAGAAGATCCAATAGAATGAAGAAAATTAATTATCATGTTGCAATAAGAATGATAAAATACGTCTATATTACATGAAAGAGGTGTTTATCGCACTAGATATATGCTTTTCCTATAAAAGCAAACAATATTTAATATACAGATGTTTACGCACAATAAATTAATAAAATATATAACACAACATTTACAATTTACTATTAATTCACAAAGAAAATTATAGTTTATAAACATATTTACATATGTACATATGTTATAGCAAATGCACGTTGTAGGAAAACTATGGACATTCGTCATTTAAGTTTACATTTGTCTTCAGATTTGGTCATCGTAAATATACAGTAATTATGCTTTATACAATTTTGAAAAATGCGCCGCTACCGAAAGATATTAATGATACACCATGATTATTATTTATACATATGTTTCGTATAGTTAGTAATTTCGGTAAAAAATTTTATTACGGTACAATGTTTTGCGCTAAGTAATATTGTTGCTTGGTTTATGAGATTAGCTTTAGTTACTTTATTTGATTTTGCTACGTTAATTATTGCGCTGAATAATATTGTTGCTTAGTTTATGCAGAGTTAAGTTAATTTAGTTTATTATCCTTGTGCTAGGATAAATATTTGTTTATAGCGGCTATCATATTCCCTTGTAACAATAAATGTACATATCGATAAGTAATGGTTAAAATAAAAAGCATTTATGCATTTGCCTAGCCTAATAGATGTGCACATTTATAGATTAATGTGTATTATTCCCTACAATTTATTTTATCGTAAAATATATATACATTATACACCGAAACATCACCAAGGAAGCCACGGTTAATTTTTTCTATAAACCAGTTAGGACTGGAAATCTGTATATTTTATATTTATCTTTCAAGATACAAGGAGTATAGTGTCTTACACATATACGTGCGAAAATACAAAATATTCGAAATATACACACATTCATACATATGTATTCGTACATGTAGGCACGTGCATAAATAATAGTTTAGCATAATAGAGGACAAAGTACATGTGTATCATCAGTGATAAATGATGAAAAATGCAAACATAACACCACGCCTTCTTCCATAAAAGGGGTAGCAGACAACCCGTTTGAAGCGTTCACATTCTTATTATCTTTCGCCATTTATCTTTCTTTGCATACCTTACGCGCTTCATTTATACACATACATACTCTTTTATGAAATAAGAACGAAAATAATACTAGACGTTAGATACGAAAGACAAATCTGAATTTAAATGCTTAAGTTCTGATTTATATTTAGTATCCAGAAATACAATTTGTCTCCAAGTTTAATCCAGTTATTATTAAGCAATTGTTGATGGGATTGCAATCTGGATTTATTAATTTATTTAATTAAACTCATTTATAGTTCCTTAAATATTATCCAGTCATTAAATATCGAGTTACATTAGTATATGCTATTTATATTACGTCAAAAATGTGTGATGTATTCGTTTATTGCTCTTGATGTCATTTTATTTCGATTACGTACACTGACAAAAATGTATGTCAGCAACTAACATATTTATATATTTATGCTAAGAAAAGTGGCATATACGAAACATATAATTATTGCACCTATACATATAATAGTTGTTAATATCGGTATATATCGTATAAGTTTCTTCATATTTCTATTGGCATATGAATATGACGATACATAATGACAGACGCAATAATTACTAATATTGATCAACAAAGACATTTAAAATTAAACATATCCTGCGGATATTTGTTATTCCTTTAAAATTAATAATGAGAAAGAAAATTTAATCGTTTCTGACAAAATGGTTTTGGAAAATGTTAAATATTTATTCATTTCGTTATAAATTAAACTATAGATTGTCATGAATACAAACAATCTATTTCGATTTATTTGAAAGATACCAATCTTATAAGCAACTTACTATTTTGAAGGTTTTAAATTTAAATGTTTGTACTGTTGAATACGTTAATAAAATTGATTTTTATTTCATGATAATGAAAACAGTTAACATATACAATTACAACAGGAAAATTGCGTTCCATTTTGCCAGAAACCCTAACGTTTTTGAAAACAAACTATTATGTATTATTTACTATCATTAACAGAAACAAGAATAATGCATATAGTAATTATACTGTAATCATTGTTTGCTCAGCAATGACAACCGCAATTTACAAAAAAAAAAAAATTAGAAAAAGTCGGTTTTTTACGCTACTATACCAATAATCGCAAATTATCGTTTCTCACAGAACAGAAAGTAATTTAAATAAAAAGCACCTTTATTTGTCTTTTTATGGATATAGGTATCTGTAATCTATAGTTAAATTGGTACTGACTCTCAAATGTGTTTACAGTCGCAGTCATGTAGACCACTTAGTATTAAATTAAATATATTGATATATCTAAAAATAACGCGAGCACATTTATCGATCATTGACACCAACTAACATACATAAATAATCCCATATCCATAAATAAATGAAATTGCACTTATCTTTTTACTTACCAAGAAATTAAAATTATTAGTCAAGTGCGAATATATTTTTGAATACTCAACTTCTGACAAATGTTTATTTTAACTAAAATATAGGTCAATAAACGAGGACTTACTGGGAAAAATAAACGCCTACCGCATAAGATTATTCACTAGACGTTTATTCTTTATTAGATCTTACGTCATTTTAAAATAAACATCGTATGTAAGTGGTTATTTTGAACCTGGCCTTATTCACGATTCAAACTAATGCGAAATTCTTTAAGATTAATGAATATTGCGATAAATAATCTAACATATGATCGGCATATTTGCACTATATTATGTAGGGGAAATAATAATAAACCAATATTATATTTAGATCAATTCAAATCATTTTGTGATTTGTCTAATAATATTTAGAAATTCATCATTTCATAGAATATTTGACAGTAGCAAACTAATTTGTCAGATGTAAACTATAAAGAAAATGCACGAGTCTCGTTTTTTTTCCTATATACACAATTCTATGAGACTAATCGATCAAGTGTCTGTAGCAATCTCAACACTGAAAAACGTATTGAAATAAATTCTTTTCACATCTTTCTTATTATTATAAATATGTATATATACTCAATTCATTTAATCACTTTCCAATATAATGATGTAATAAAACAAGAAAATCAATTAGATGAATGTGAGTTGTTAAATGTTAATGCCAATGAGAATTAAAGAATTATTTTTATCTCCCTCGTATAATTAGCGTAAATCAAAAATATAACGTTTGTCTATAACTAAAAGTGACGTCGATGTACAATTCTACCCACGAATCTAGAGGCAAGCCTCTCTAATATAATGGCGCTATTTTGCATCTATAAGCACTATACGTTTTAAATGAATATGCAATGTTGCATAGCATAAAATTTCTATGCAATAACAAAATAGCACCATAATACAATCCTACGTCAAAGCATAATGCGATGGAAAGAACAAATTGGGTTTTTTTTGTGCTCTATTTTTGTGTTTGCAACATGCGTTGTTTTTTGCACCATGTGTTGTTTTATTTGTTACACGAGTGATATTTGCAATTTGTGTATGATTTTCAGCCTGCTGTGATTTTTGCAAATGCCAACTTCAAATGTATATATATTTTTTATATTTTTGCAATGCGAAAAATGTATATAGCATCAAAGAATCCACACATAAAACATAGAATTTGTACAAACAAATATTTGATTTTTTTTTTTTTAATAAACATATTTAATATATGAATAATTTCATATATGATCTATCAGTTTATTAAATTGAAAATATATGAAAATTGTACATATTACTTTTTATTTTCAGTACTACATTATTTGCGTTTACCTACAAATTTTATATTTTGTGTGATAAGAATGCGTTTTGATTATTTTTATTCAGTTTAAATTAAGGTCGTATTTAAAATTAAGGTAGTTGCCGAAATATTGACGTAAATATTACATTTCTATTTCTTCATTGTCTCATTTACTCTTTAGAATTGTTTATCAATAAATACTAACCCTTTAGGCTGTAGCAATATGTACATTAGAGTAATTTGTCAAAAAAGAAAAGAATATATATAAATTTATTAGTAAAAAAATTGCTACAACAGGAAGGATTAATATTTAAAAAAAGTAAATAAGATAATAAACAAATAAGGATTGATATTTGCGCCAGTAATTAGGGAACAAAGTGCATTTTTTAATATGGCCTTAAACTGCGTTTTCAGCAAATATGCATGTGGCATATATTATTCTGGATATGTGAAACTGGTTGCATAGTTTGAGTTTGTTGAAGCTTTGTTTATAATTGCCATTTTCGGCATTTTTGATACATTCACTTTTGTTTTTATATTTATATTATTATTATTTATACAAAAAACACTAGTTTTTTTTGTATCATTTTGAATGGATATATTTTCCAAAAATGGCAAAATTTCCTTTCTCAATTGAATTCTTTGTCTTCTGTACAAAATATCATCTGTTACAAGAGAGAAGAGAATATTCTTAACATATTGGTTTCATATATATTAACTAATTAATTAATTACGATATATAAACGTAGTGCTATTTTTGGCAATATTCACTCTTAATTTGTTTAATTTTTTATTTAATTTTAAAGTACTATATTTTATATAGAAAACAATGATGGATAAGTTATAAGTTCTAAGGCATAACATAACAGTTGTTAGTAAATTGATTTTGAAATAAATATAGCTGATGATTCGCCACAACTGTTTGCACCAAGAAGTGATGAAATCAAGGACGACCAATGGATGGGCGTCACGGTAAAGAGTCAGGGTCCAGAAGGAATGGTTCTGGTATGCGCACATAGATATATAACAATTGTTAGGGATTCAAGATGTGGCCAAGGGCTTTGTTACACTCTTACAAATGAATTGGAATATGAAAATGCATACGAACCATGCAAGGGCAGACCTATTAAACGGTAATAATTTTTTTTTTTGTTTTGGACACCTGGAATACATTTCTAATATCTGTACTTTCACGGTTGTTTATTTGGAATATGTATTAAATTGATGAGATTGTTCTATTTATAATTTTTACTTAGGGAACACGAAGATTACGGGCTCTGTCAAGCGGGCACAAGTGGAACTCTACTAGCTGATGGAAATGCTATATTTGGTGCACCAGGCCCGTACACATGGAGAGGCACCCTCTTCGTTCAAGCAATCGATGGAGACTTCTTGAGTAGAGATAAAACCGTTTATATGGGGCCACTAACAGATACACCAGAACCCATTGATAAATACAGTTACTTAGGTACGTTGAATTGTGGTGTTTCAAAGAGAATCAAAAATGCATAATTGTATCACTTGTGACATGCGTAATGTCTATAATACGTTCTGTTTTCATTGTCGAAGAAAATTATAATATAATCATTACCACAGAACCAATTGTAGAAACATTTTAAATTAGATATAAAAAGATATTATTTACCAAATACATAGATAATTATTTATTTACTAACGCATAACCGTTATAGTTGACAGCAATAATAAAATTCAACTACTTAATAATCACATTTTTATCAATGCAGAGTATTATATATATTTTAGAAGTAATTTTTTTATTATGATGTATACCTAACGTAAAATTTTATATTTACGTAGTTTATCTTTCATAATAATAATATAACACCTAGACATATGCAACCCATCATAACTATTCGATAACTTGGTTGTTATAGTAAAAATATTACAAAAAACAGTGAATTACAATTACAGCGGATATAATATTTCATTTGCACGACTCCTTTATATTTCGGACACTGATAATTAGAATTAATTATCAATTATTATTATTCTTCTACAGGTATGAGTGTCACAGCTGGAAACTTCCGTGGAAAAGATACACTATTTGCGGCTGGAGCTCCACGATCAAATGATACCGGGCAGGTGTTAATTTTCTCCAAAAAGAATTTCAATTCGGTCATGGACATTCTTATCAAATTAAACGGAGAACAATTCGCTTCAAGTTTTGGCTATGAAATGGCATCAGCAGATATAAATGGAGATGGGTACGTTCTCTATATTATAATAATAATAAAATAAATCTACTTGAAAATATTCTTTTGCATTATAGAAAATCTGATTTATTCGTTGGCGCTCCATTTTACTTCAGCCGAGATGAAGGTGGTGCTGTTTACGTTTACACAGATCTCTTTTGCAACACTAACTGCCAACCATCTTTGAAGCTAACTGGTAAACTTGAATCACGTTTTGGTTTCGCCATTACTAGTTTAGGAGATATAAACAAGGATGGATATGATGATATCGCTATTGGTGCCCCTTACGAAGGAAATGGTGCTATTTACATTTATCTTGGATCAAAAGGTGGCCTTATCAAAGAACCATCACAGGTATTTTACATTCATTATATAATTATAAGGTCATTATAAAATATACAGATAACGATCAAATATCTTAATTCGAATTGAACTTTCATTACCTGAATAATATAGAAACTTGTACCATTGGACACTGGTATCAAAACCCTCGGCTATTCTCTGAGTGGCGGTTTGGATATGGACGAAAATGGCTATCCCGATTTACTAGTAGGAGCTTACGAATCAGATGCAGTTGCCCTCTTCCTTGGCAGAGTTATAATTGATATTAACACTACAATCACAGGCAATGGACTAAATAATATTGACCCCAGTAAGCAGAAATGCTACGGTGATCCAACATCAAATACTACATGGTATGTAAAACAAAAGTTTGTTTTAGCCCAATATATTTATCCAATCATAAATTATTAATATTTTTTACATATATATAGTCATAATTTTAATAATTATAATCACAAATAAAAAGAAAGTTATTAATGATTTATTAATTTTAAGGAAAAATCTCTAATATATTTTGTATAAGATATTATTTAGTAAGAACAAAAAAACGTAAAAATTGGAGTCCTTAAAGTAATGACGTGCTTTGCTTTCTATATATTCTCTTATTATCTTGATGAAGTCAAGTTTCGTATGAAATATTTATCATATAATGTTCTAATTATTTCGTGAAATGCAATTTAAGACTTATATGTAATCAAAACAATCTAAACGTATATGACATCTTGAGGTATATGCATGATGTTATCTGCTAACAATGTTTTCCTTGTAGCTTCACATTCAAGGCTTGTTGTACGTTAAAATTACAATCCAAGAGTACGTCAATTTCTGACCTTATACTGGTATACAATATCGAAGCAGAAACCTTTAACAATGAACGAAGATTTTCTAGAGTTTACTTCAAAGATGATTACAATCATAAGCAGCATGTGATCAAGCGTCGATTCCCATTTGTACCAGGAAAACTAACATATTGTCAAGATGAAATAGTTTATTTAAAAGATAATACCAGGGATATCTTATCTGCTATAAAGGTATTTTTCGGCTTGTTTTTTATTATTTTTATACCTTCTATATAGATTTTACATTATGTATAAAATCACGCTAAACTTCAATGTAAGTTCAAATTATACACAAAGCTGTAGTAGGTACTTTTTAAATACCAATATGGAAGATGATCTTATATTAAAGATCACAATTATTTCTAAGGAAATTTATGTCATTAAGATGTAATGTATGCTAATTTAAATGTATATGGGATCAATTTTATTTTAAAGTAATTATTTCAATGGTATTTTGTATTACCGTAGTATCATATATTAGCACTTTTGCTTAAAAAGATTTATTTTATTTAGTTCCGATTAAACTATACTCTTGGTAATGATAAACCAAATGGGCCTATATTAAATAAACAAAAATCAGAGAAGATTTTTATTGCCACTTTCCAAAAAGACTGTGGATCTGATGATACATGTCAAAGTTACTTAGTTTTAGATGCCCGATTAAGACTACCAGGTAAGATCAAATTTTATGAGAACTAGCGAAATTTTCCTGCTACTTTAACTGTTCTTACTGTTATAAAATTATAATCATTTGACTAACGTCTTTATAAATTCAGAAATTTAAATTATAATTATTATATATTGCTAAAACTATGCAAGACAAATTAATTTATATATAGTTTTTTATTCATAAAAAACTTAAGATACAAATGGCGTTATCTCTTCAATCATCTTTATTAATTAATTATTGAACGATAATTAAAATTCTACGATTTTAGAACAAGTAAAAGATGAATATTTATTAAAATTGGGAGAACAAGATGAACTAAAAGTGGATATTTCTGTGAAAAATGAAGGCGAACCTGCATACGAAACTCAATTGTTTATTGCACATCATCCAAGTTTAAGTTACATTGCTATTGGAGAAAAATCGGTAAGTTTTATTATTTTTAGTTGTAGACAAAATCAAGTTTTCAGCTTTTCTTATCATGTTTATGTATAACATAATTACACTTTTAGGCCAACATTATTTGTAACTACCGCAACGAAACATTAGTTGTATGCAGCTTAGGAAATCCATTCAAACAAGATCACAAGGCGAATGTGTACTTAAGATTTGAACCGAAAAACCTCGGCAAGACTGAAAAACTATTGAATTTCACTATTTTTGTTAATTCAACATCAACGGAAAGATCCAATCAAACATCCTCTTATCTGACAGCGCAAGTGGTGAAAAATGCCGAAGTGGGTATAACTGGGTAAGTTAATCATTATATTTTATTTACATTTAAGTTTTATTTAGAACAAGCCATTCCAACTCTGAATAAATTGCTTGTCTAGCAAACATAGAAAATTATCATTTAAATAAATTTTGTAACTGATTGAAATTACTTGTACCTAAAATGAATAAATATGACAAAAATTAAAACTTTTATAATTTATAATTCTGCCAAAATCTAAAAAATATATGTATGAATATTTATTTTTATAGGGCCGCAACTTCACACGTATTTTATGGCGGCGAGGTGAAAGGTGAATCTGCTATGAATTATTTCGACGACATTGGTTCAAGAATTATCCATACGTATCAAGTAGTTAACAGCGGACCATGGAAAATTGAATATTTGGAAGTGCATATTGAATGGCCGTTCCAAGTAGCAAATGATAAACCTTTAGGAAAGTGGCTGCTTTATATAGAGGAAGTACCTATTATAGACGGTAAGGAATCTACATCTAAACATATAACTTTCCTCTCTCTGTACTACATCATTTAATGCTGTCTTGAAGCTTGTAATGTGTATTTATACTCACTAAAGAGTCAGAATTACATATGTTCATTAATATACATACTCTAATCTAGGCCTATATAATTATAATGATTGTGAAATTATTTTAGAAAAATTGTAACTTGGCTGTAACTATGACACATTTTGGGGGTGGGTGGTTTTAAGATAAAGCTCTAAAGTTTAATTTATTAAAAATTAATTATTTATTTTGCAAATGTTTTAAATTCTAATTACTATATATAATCCATTTTGAATATGGTTATATTTATTAATATAATTTATCCAGTGAGGCGCATACATATATTTTATAGTTTCAGTTTGTTCTTTTATAAGTGTTTTTAATATTTTGATTGGTAGGTGGAGAATCATGTTTGATATCATCGCAGTCGGTGAACCCTTTGCACCTTAAAGTACGACCGGGCACTCAGGATATGTCACTAGATAACGAAATCATTTCACCATATCAAGATCCACCATACAACATAACAACACGATCTAAAAGAGATACCGAAATGATTATAAAATCAGAAACAATATACGACGATGAAGGACATAAAAGAGAAATTATTAATATGGTAATACAAACTAAATTTTCGTTCGATATATCATTACAATGAAATGAATTTTTTCTAGAATTGCCAAAACGGAACAGCAAAATGCGTTAGATTTCACTGTATAATAAAGAATTTAGAACGAAGTGGTGAAGCAACTATCAAAATCAGATCACGATTATGGAATTCCACATTAGTTGAAGACTACCCTCGAATTGATTGGATTCGAATTGTATCCAGTGCACGAATTGTTATTCCAGCTGAATATGCAATTGAACAAAGCACGCTCAATGATATTGCTATTGTAAGTAGATTTTCTATTGTTTAAACCTTCTTAATTTGCATAGGTTTATTTTGATTTTAAATTTAAATCTGTAGACCATTCCAAGAAATATAAACTGTGTGGCAAAGATAGTCCATTATTATGGGACCTTATCAGACTTAATAGCAGACAGAAATATTGGAGTTCTTAATTTTACAATAAAAATACAATAATTTATAAATCTTTTTCTTTTAATTTAATCATGTATTTTATTTTTTATAGGCGGAAACATTAGCATACCCTGACTTAAAAGACCAACAAGAAGCAGAACCTGCTCCACTGTGGATTATAATAGTAGCAATAGTAGCTGGTTTATTACTGTTAATATTATTAACATTGCTACTGTGGAAACTTGGTTTCTTCAAGCGACAACGACCAGATCACACCCTGTCGGGAAATATTGAAAAACATAATAACCGAGAAGGAGAACCATTCCTAAGCTGAGACGCACTAATACATTTATAAAGTAACATCAAAGCAGCTCAATACTGTAACCTGGTTAAGATAACTTAAGTGATTATCTATCATGAAAGGCTGTATGGACCATTCTTTTTAGATGGATACAGGGTACTATTAGCATTGAATAATCAAGAGATAATTTTACAATGTTTGTCATTCGTCTGAAAAATTCTAAAAAGGTTTAAATAATTTGATATAAAAACATTAAATTGAAGCATCATATAAAATATGTAATATTATATAAAAAAAAAACAATTCTCTTTGCTAATGGAACCTAGCACGCTTAGGTTTGAGTTGGGGAAAAATATGACGTTACAGTAGAGTCTCACTAATCCGGCAGATATCAGACCGGAGTAGTGCTGGATTAGTTAAAATGCCGGATTACTGGATATTACACATAGTAATATAAAAATTATTTCGAAGTATTAAAATATATATTTTTATTAAGCCTATTCCATTAGAGTGAAAACACTGTCAATTTTCGTCTGTTTCTTGGCCTAAAACAGCATTTTTAACACTTTCCCTTTGTTTACGAACTTTGTTGCCCGTCTAAAAAACGCCGGACTATTGGAGAATCGGAGTGGCGCAGTGCCGGATTAGTGATACTCTACTGTATATTAAAATTTCGTAGCTCGCTAGCTCGTGTCTTATGTGAAAAGTGCCAGAAACTATAATAAAAACTTCGGTTTTTAGCTTTGTGATATAAATTTTGTATATTTGAATCTAAGAAAAATGCAAACTTAGAATAAAAGTGTTTTGAACAATAAGCGTTGCTTTTATAGCACATAGAAGCTACGCTGAATCAGTGAATTTATAGAATTAAGCACTATTTATTTAAGTAATTAGCTTAAGAAATAAACAGCCAACGTTACTTAGTATTTTGTTAATGTTAATTGTAAATAACGTAAAATCGGCACCGAAATATTTTAGATTGTAAAATATTAGTTTCGGGTACTGATTTATTTTTAAAATATAGGATTTTAATTTTAAACGTTTAAATAACATGCTTTTTTATTATTCATCAAATCAATTATGTACATTTATTCTTCACTAAACAAACTCGCTAAACACCAGAATTGGCTATAAAGAATTTCTTTTCCACGAAAACAAATAGGGTGTAGGATGTACTCATTGTAGGTGTAGTTTATCTACCGTATCTTTTGATACTTTTTTATATTTTAATTCACATACACAAAAATCTTACGGTTCTGCTGACAAATATGCACATTCATTTTTACTTTCTTATACGCAGTACTCAACAACAAATATTAAGGACGCAAATAAGAGCCGATGTTGTTTTAATCCAAGTATCTATGTTTATGCTCGTCTTTTTTTATTTTTCATTGCTTAGAATCAGCCATGTCCTAATTTAAAGTAGTATCATTTTACTGTAAGGTATGTTAGTATATTATCTGAAATATATTATTGCTATGTTGGTCCTACCCAAGGAACGTCCTACCGGTTCTAAACCCAGTACTTATGTAGTGCATCATTATATGCATGCATATAGAAATATGAGCATCTTTAATAATTTATTTTATTATACATTTCTATAAAAATAACATTTTCGATAAATTACTTATTTACTGGCAGTCTCACAATCATAGATATACGCTATAAATATTTTAAACATGTCTTTTATTTAGAAAAGACAAAATAATTCGCAAAATAGTACTAAATTAAGCAATATGCAATGGCCAATAATGATTGTTTTGTTTTAACAAATGACATTCTTTTGTCATCATTTCCGACTAAACAAAAATAATTTCTATTATCAAGAAAAAAGAATAATTTTATTTAACGAGAGTGCAGAAATTGAAATTGTAAATTTATTATCTGGACTAAACAAGATTTTGTTTAAAAGAGTTTATCTATGAAACAAATCGTATTTAATATATTATTTTCAGTTTATGACAATCGTGCTATTTTGAAATCACAGCTAGTCAGAACATATTTCACAGGCACAATTTCCAACTAAACTACAGTTTGCTTTATAAATTCATATTTACATTAAAATTAATCATAATTTAAGCAGCAACATATAATTCTAACAATACTGCCCTTCACTTCACCGATCAGGAATGTGATCGATCTTGATTCTTGTTTTTTATTATTTTCAAAACTAGCATTTCCTTACAACGTTCTTCCACCTGACTCAATAATTTTGAACGATTTTTATGATCAGAATTAAATAGTTTTTTAAATTTCATGATCGGTGGTAGAAAGAACAAACCTACATTTGTGTGTTCTATCACCTTTTTAGCTGAGATCGCAAAAGAAGCGACATTTTCATGAAATATCTTTGAGTATGTACAGCTCAGTAAATCTAGCTATGTATTTGGAAACATTGGAACTACTATATCAAAATGCAATAAGACCTACTTTTAGCTGTTATAGCAGCGTAATAATATGGTGCTATATGTTACAAATAAATTAGATTATTAGTATCATATAATGTATGAATACTTATTAATAAATAATATTTAAATAATTAATTTGATTACTTTTTGAATGTATCTGGTTTCAAATTCATTGCTATCTGCTTATTACATCTGCGTACTACCGTTTAAAAATAGTCTCATTATTTGTTTTTTCATACCCTTTTGTATTTCAGCCCACTTTAAATACACAATTATGTTAGATGAGCTGTACAATACAATATAAAATGTGTTCAGTACATAAAGAATTTGAAACCAAAAATAAATTCTTATGAAAATTAAATTAAAAATAGTCCCAAAATCTATTAGTGTTAGATTGTACTTAAATTGTTATTATTATATAAGATTTTTTATAGAAATGAAAAGTATATTAATAACAAATACCCGTCAAAAATGACGATATTACTGTAATAACTGCTTCATAACTAGTAACAAAGCTAGTAACTACAACTTTGTTGAATGTGCGCTTTACCTTTTAAAGAAGTTTGCTATGCTGTATTGTTTGAGGAGCTGGCTTAAAAACTGCAATTTATAATTCAATTAAAACATTTCTTATTAACTTTTTATGATTTTTTCCTCAATAATTATTTGAATTACCTGAGAACGTAGAGAATAAAAAAAATTCCAAAAAGCAGGACATAACTAAAAATTATAATTTTTTTTTTTTTGAAGCATAAAGTTTTATGTTACAATTTGAAGTTTAATGCTGGTTTTTAAACAACTATGTCTTTACATAGATTACGTAGATATATAAATAATATAAAGCATAAGCAACTCGCAGTACTTGTGAGTTTACATGGTTGCTAAAATACCAGTTCGTTTGTCATGTTTTTGCACGGTAAAAATTTTTTCAACAATATGTTCACAAAACTAAAATATTTAAGGGATCATACCGTTACCTATTTCTGACAACAGTACTTTTCTGTATTTTTAATTTATTTAATTAACAGATTGATAATATTTTTAGTTATTATAAAATTTAATTATATTTTAATTATAAATTACACATTTTATTTTATATTTGTATATTTTCCAAAATTCATTTTGCTATATACTATATAGTTCCGTTTATAGTTCTGGCGTGATATGTATATTCTGTATATACTAAATATTGTACATAATATTGTTTTTAAATTATACCTATCCATCGACCATAAAAAATAATTACTGCGTTTTATCGATACATATATCATTTATAATTTTTAAATAGAATTATAATAATTCGTCATTCCATTTTAGTCACAAATTCAATTTCAATAATTAGTTCATCTCAAACAAATACATAAATTGCACGAGAATTTTATATAGTTTTTAATTTTATAATTTATATGCAATGTAGTTTTGTAACAAATGTAATGCAATACTGATGGTAGTATTTTCCGATAATAATTTTTTGATTTGTTTGTATAAACGGAATCGAACTAGAAGAAAAAGCTTATATTTGAATAAAATAAAGCCTGTCCAGATTCTGGTAGGTATATATTTTTTGTCTAGTTTGAGTCTGATAAATAGGATAATAAATTGTTAAATAAATATAAAATATTTTATATTAACTGTTGTTTATTATTTAATTAGTAAAATATAGTTTATCCTATGCGCTTGTATCTATATTTTATGAATTTACTCACAATTTTCTCTGTTATATAAGTTATTGAATTTTGCATAATTTTATAGTAATTGGACTTGTATATTATACAATAAAATTCAAAAACGCGGGATAAAATAGCTATAATCCCCTAAAAAAAGCAAAAGTTGGATAAAATAACTATAATTCCCTATTCTCTCAGATGCTCGACCATTTTACTGTTAATACAAGGGTCAAATTTGATGCCTATTATCCACTGAACACGTTCGCTGCCCGACTACGAGATCGGCTCTATCAGGCACTAGCACATGATGCGCAACGAACGTGTTAAATTAACACAGGTGAAAAAACATTTTAAAAAATGTTTAAACCAACAATCAATATTGAAATCATAGCTTAAAATCAAAATATGAACAATCTCAATGTTTATCCTTATATGCTTACTACGTATAAGAAAGTTTAGTGAAATAAACTACAGATATTTATTTCTTAACCGCAGTACTTTAAATTTTCATAAATACTTAGAAAAATTAGTTTTTCTTTTAAGGGGTTAGGCTACCCTAGAGGCGGAAAAAATAGGCAAATTTTGTGAATTTTTTCCAGCAAAACTATACATCAGATCAAAATTTGGAAAAAAGGACATTATTATATGCATATTGAGCAGGGCTTTTAAATTTTTTTACGAGCTCTGAGGAACAATATGGTGGCTTTCCAGCATTTTCTCAGTGACATCTTTTTTTTTCAATCCTTTGCGGCCGGACCAATATCTCCTGCATTTTTAAAATTAGAATCATGAACTAAACAAATTTCGATTTTATATCCGAACAACTAGAGAAGTACGTAGGAATTTTTTTCTTCTAATCTAATGATTTTTGCAGAAATGGCGTGCTTTTAAAAAAAACTATCAAAAATCACTAAAAATCGCCCAAAAATTGCTAATAACAATTGAACCATGGAACATGAAGAAAGTAGTTTTAAATATACAGTTAAATTTTCAAGTCAATATATTTATTATATTAACAGTATGGTAGTTGCTTAAATACTGACGTAAAATTGCAATTTATAATATTTGGTTTTTATTTAGTGGTGCTGCGAACCATGAAAAGAAAATTATATCTATCCTTGTTTAACAAAAAAACGCTATCTCGTGGATGGATAAGTACTAGTAAATGAAATCCGCCACTTTGTCAAACTCTGCTTAACCGATTTAACATAGAAATCCAACTCCTCCCACTATTTGGTTACTGTCGGAGTACCTCATGTGTTAGAGATTTACCGAAATATTTATTATTCTCTATCATATATTACACAAGTGTACGTATAATTTGTTTAATAAAATGAATAAATCGTTAGATTCTGCAGAAGCGCAGCTACAAATTCGCTTCGTTACCAAACAAGAACAGTAAGTGCTGATATTCGAACCTCACTAACAAACTACCGCTACTAAAAACTGTACTTACATTTAATTTAGGTATGCTGTTCCAGATGTACCATTCTCCGTACCGGCAACTATTGAATGCCTAGCGCTTGGCACGCTTGTAAATGAACTAATCAAAGAAAATCGGTCCGAAAAATGGAGACACGTTGAATTTGATTTCTTAGTTTGTGATGAATTTTTACGTGTGCCACTGCTTGAACACTTACAAGAACGGTCCGTATCGAGTGAAGTGACTGTTGACGTTGTGTATATTGAAAAACACCCCAGTCCCGAGCCACAAGATTGTCTTATGCACGATGATTGGGTGTCTGCAGTACATACCAGCGATAAATGGTATTTATTTACTCTTAACATGTCCACTTGCAGATAGTTACATGTTTTTGTTTGTAGGATATTAACAGGATGTTATGATAATACAGTAAATATTTGGACGGCCAAAGGAAAACACAAGCTTGGTATCCAAGATCATACAGCATTAGTGAAGGCTGTTGCTTGGATACATCTAGACGATGTCAGTGGCACTTTTGTGAGGTAATTGTTACAATATTAATAAATAATTTTATTGAATTATCGTCAAGTCAAGCAGCATATGTGTATTTTGGTATGGATTCTAAAAACATGGACGATCGCGTAAATCATGTAAATACAAGCACATTCTAAATAAAAAACTTATGTGTTATAAAGAAATGATTTACAGTGTTTGATCATCCAAAAACTCTCAATACAATTTTGTGTTACAGCGCTTCGCACGACCAAACAGCTATGATATGGCATTGGGATATTTCATCAAACAAAGCAGAATGTAAACAGGTATGCAGAGGACACGAAAGAGGTTTAGATTGCGTAGGAGTAAGCCCGAATAAAGAACAAATTGCTACTGGTAGTTGGGATACAATGTTGAAACTATGGTCTGCATGTAAGTCATAAAAATTTCAAAAATAGAATTAATTGCATGTCTTCCTCGTAAAATAGTAACCGATTAATAATTTCGAAAAATTTTATATAATAATTGTTAAACAAATTATGTATATTTATTTGAATTTTATTTTAAATAGAGGTGATTAAGAAAATACGATTCTAAATTATTGTTAAAATTTGGATGTATTGCTATAGGGTCTTATTATCTGTGCGTTGTGTTACATCACTATTAAATATTAATTTCTATTTTAAATCATTTGATATTTTATAGCTATAGAAGACGTAAATGACGGTGAACCTATCAGCAAGAAAATGCGAGGAGATCATGCTAAAGTACGAGTAAGTATTCATTGTTTTTTATGTAAGTATAAGCTCGTTCATAGTACCAAAGAGAAAACACATTATAGAGATGGATATACTGGTAATAGAGCAAATTAAAAAAATAGATAATTCGGCCTCATAAAAGAAAAATAAAAATACTTATTTTTTTGCCGTGATTTTTTATCACGGTAAATAAAATCCTTGTTGTTGATGCTGCGCCATTAACTTATTATACAAAAATGTATTCTATGATCATTTATTTCTATGTTTCTAATAGACACCTCTTCATACATTAAAAGGCCATAAAGAAGCTATTTCATCTGTAGTTTGGACAGCAAATGATACCGTATGTACATCATCAATGGATCACACAATCAAATTGTGGGACACAGAACTATGTGGTATACGAACAGAAATTGTAGGAAATAAATCGTTCTTCTACGCGGATTATTCACAAATAAGCCGAGCAATTATTACAGCTTCTGCGGACAGACATATACGATTATATGACCCAAGATCTTCAGGTTAATAAATTTTCTTATTTACGTGCGCGTGCTACAAAAAAAAAAAAAGATAAAGTGGTACTTAGAATATTGTTTATTAACACAAAAATATTAGCAATGGTTTGCATGTAAAAGTACTGGACATATTTGTGTCTGGTTTATTGAGCATCTAATTGAGCACCTTACATATATTGCAAAACTAATTTATTTTAATATATATTATAGAAGGATCAATAGTAAAATCGACATTTACATCGCATAATAAATGGGTGCAATCTGTTCGTTGGTCTACAACAGACGAATATTTATTTATATCAGGTGGCCATGATAATCAAGTAAAACTATGGGATACAAGAAGGTAATATCATATTAGTGAAATAAATGTATATAATAGAAAAATTAATAACAATATTTTAGTCCAAAAGCACCATTGTATGATCTGTCTGGCCATGAGAGGCAAGTTCTATGCTGCGATTGGTCCAATCCAAAATATATGGTTTCTGGTGGTGCAGATAACACAGTACATATTTTCAAATCAAAGAAGGCTACGAGTACGGAAAAATCATAAATTTGATTTGTTGTCTATTTAATTAACTCTGAACTAATCTTTCGATTTCTAAAGTCCTATATATGATATCTGAAAGATTTATTTTTATATGTTAATTTCTTATATTTATATATCAAATAGCTAGGGCTAGCGGCGAAATGATTAGTTTTTCGTGTATTTGTATTAATTGTTATACGAATTAATTAAATTGCATTTTTTAGAAATATTTGTTTTATTTTTATTATATCTAACGCTTATTAAGTCAACATTACTGGTTCAAAAGTAAACTTTCAATGCAGTTATATCGCTATGTTGTTGCTAATTTGTTCTGTTATTGTCTATTTAAAGATTAATTACAGTGAATTATTCTATAAGTTACCAGTTCCAGAAATTTGTTTGATAGATAACTATTGTTTATTACAGCATCCGTGTGTAGTGATGTAAATTCCTATATTTGAATAAGGAACAGTTGCCAAAATGTTAAAAGCAAGTCGAGTTTTCATTTTTGGCTGTGTAAATCGGACGTAAATTTCATTATAATATAGTTGGCAACACTCGCTAAACTGACACTCTCATTAAAAGTGATTACAAGCATAACCTATAAATAGTTATTTTAAACCTTCATACTGCATAAAACAAATGTAAATACTATTCATTAATGTTTGAGTTCTTGGCTATGTAACGAAGTGATAAATCAATAACAGAACTTTTAAAAATGAGTTCTAAAAAAGGGCCTGGTTTTGGTTTCTCCGGCTTTCAACTGCCATCAAAGCCAAAACGAGTAAACAATGCAATACCTCCTCCACCTTCAACCGGTGTTAGTAAGCAAGGTTATTCAACGATGACGGCAATAAGTCAAAATGCACTGGCTGCTACATATGGTATGCCTCGGAAACGGGCCAAAACCGAAGAGGAATACTTCGACGAGGATGACGATGACGGCATGTCTAGTACACCGGCACTAGCTTACATCCCAGCACCAGGGAGTCCTACGCGAGATGCAATATCCCATTCACAAAATAACGACGAGGGTGATGACAGTGAGGAAGACCCTCTGGACGCGTTCATGGCCGGTATTGAAAAGCAAGTTAAGGTCGAAAGTGTAGCACCACCTTCAGCAGCTCCTGCTGCCATTCGAGATGACATAGAGGGAGAAGATCACGAAGAATCCTATTATAGATATATGGAGGAGAATCCGAATGCGGGTGTAATAAATGAAGGATCTGATCCAGAAGTCGAATACGATGACGATGGTAATCCGATAGCGCCAATACTTAAAAAGATTATTGATCCACTGCCTCCAATTGATCACACTACGATCACGTATGATCCGTTTGAAAAGAATTTTTACACTGTCCATGAAGAAATTAGCTCGCTTCCTAGAGATAAACTAATTGAGCTGCGGAATACATTAGGGATTAAGGTAATACAATTTTGTGCATTAATAGCCAGGATTTATATATTTTACAATATGTTCTCATATTATTTAATCAGTTTTGAAATTAGTATTTTTTTGATACAATTTACCATAATTAAAACAATTTGTTCATATGTTATGCTTGTTGCGCGCTTGTGTATGTTATTTATCGTTGTGTATTGTTTTTTGATCTAATTTAAAACATCTGCAGTGTCCTTCTTATACGTAGTAGTTATGCTTTGTTTAAAAAGAAGCATACAAGCATATAAACATTTAAGAAAATATAATTATTCTTTATGCTATATTATTTTCCTGTTAGTAAACATTTGTCTAAGTCTATTACTTTTTTACTATTTAATAGCATCCTTAGTTTTAGAGTTATGATTTTTCTAAGTTTCGCACCTCCAAGAAGTATGACGTTAAGATCCTTTTGATAAGCCTAGATCCTAGCCTATTAAGTGCGTCACACTGCTTTAGGTCGTGTCAAAAGTGGCTTCGGCTTATATTATTTGATCTTTTAAGGTTACTGGTCCTTCGCCACCCTATCCTATAACAAGTTTTGGTCATTTATCGTTCGATGAGCCACTCCTAAAAGCAATAATCAAATCTGAATACATACAACCAACGCCAATTCAAGCGCAAGCTGTACCAGCCGCACTAGCCGGCCGTGACTTGATTGGTATTGCGAAAACGGGTAGTGGTAAAACGGCAGCATTTATTTGGCCCATGCTAGTACATATTATGGACCAGAAAGAACTGAAGCAAGGTGACGGACCGATTGGTTTAATTTTGGCTCCTACCCGAGAACTGTCGCAGCAAATCTATAATGAAGCAAAGAAATTCGGCAAAGTATACAACATTCAAGTGGTGTGCGCGTATGGTGGTGGTTCTAAGTGGGAACAATCGAAAGCACTGGAAGCTGGTGCGGAAATTGTTGTTGCTACGCCGGGACGTATAATTGATTTGGTTAAAATAAAAGCGACGAATTTGCAAAGAGTCACGTTTCTCGTGCTGGATGAAGCGGACCGAATGTTTGACATGGGATTTGGTAAGATATCTGCTATTTATTTTGTTAGTAAAGGCTGTACATGTAACATTTGACCTTAGAAAAAGCTTTACACCGCAAATTGTATTATTCGAACATAAACTCTGTAGCTTTATTTGTTTGTCCTGCACTGATTTACTCTCAACAGAATATAATCACGGCAACAAGACAGTAAGTTATAACATTAAATCGCATTTTTAGCAAAATATTTACTGTTTATTATTATATAAATAGTATCGTAGGTTTCTCTTAAGATCCGCAGTTTGTTTTTAAAATAAAGAATAGGTGGACTAGGTGTAGTTTCACAAAATACTTTTATTCACGACGAATAGTTTCGGTCTTTAAATTTAAAAGTCGACACTACTTGTTTGTGTATAAAAGTAAAACTACACCATCAGTTTCTATCTTTAATTTATTGTAATGTTTCACCAAGTGACAACAGCGTCATCCATTAAATTTGTTTTTAAAATATTCGTAAATAATGAACGCCTTTTAGCAACAAAAAATAACAACTATATGTTATAGAATGGTTAGTAAACGCCAAGGTAATTTAGGATTTTGAATCAATATTTTCGATTGTGCTGTCCAGGCCTCTCTGACTCTCCTACAATTATATTGGTGACGGGTTTCCCTAGCTGACTGAAAAGTTGTAGATGGCTTTGACAATCGATAGTGCGATCAACAAGTTAAATTAATATTATTTTCCGTTAAATCGTTATTGCTTCATTCAATATAAAATAAATAAATTTTATCCTTCAAAAATTTAGGAAATACAAATAGCAAAACTATAATGCAGCTATATATAGATATTGTCGCGCTAAAATATTCGTACCGGTCGGGTCATGAATAGCATGACTGATTGTCAGTGCCATCTACAACTTTCCAGTCACGAACGAGAACGTCATAAACTCGAGTCGGATAGGTCTGGTCCTGTCCTTTTAACTTTATTTAACATATTAACGCAGGTGTGGTAAGTTTATAGTTTAAAAAAAGTCTTTTTTAATTTTTTTTTCTACATTTTATAATGACAAATTTGCTTTTGAAATATAATATCTAAGAATAAATATTTATAAATGACAAAAATATAGCCATTTTCGATGAAAATTTATTTCTACCGGTATTATTGAAATTATATTGTTCGCCGGGTCCGTCTGGACTGTGATATAAATTGCATATTTATAATATAAAAATTGTCTTATGGTTACCCATTTTCCACTAGTTTTTGAGTTGGCCTGTACGGTCATTGAACGATCAAATTCTCAGTTAATCAAAAATCCTGAGCTCGACTATTCATTTAAGGAGGGTGGTGTATGAACCGCTAATTTTTAAATATTAATTGATCACAGTAAATATCTCAGCATGCTTCATATCGATAAACAGGTAGGTTCAAATGTATATGGAACTAATAACTGGAATATTTACAAACACAGTACTTAAATATTTATATTTTATATAATTTTATAAAACTCATATTATCTAGATGCTATATCTATTCGTATCCTCTTAAATTGAAATAATTTATGGTTACTATAATGCTCTGCTACAAATAAATGAAATGGGCTTTATTTTAAATCTGCAATTTATTTCATGATATAAAAATTGTAATTATGCCGCAAAAATAAATTATTTTATTTTTAAATGTATGTACTATTTAAGCACTTTATTTTGTATAAAATGCCACTAAGAAGGCACAGCCAATAGGTCATGAAAAAAATTTCTAATTCTTCCCAACATTACCAAATAATTAAACGTATATATGCTAGCGAGAGGCATATAACAGGCTTTTGATATAAATGCTAGAATATGCAGGTCCACATATTGTGCTAAACTATTATTAAATAATTTGGAAATTCTCTAAGATTTGAAATCGAGAGAAATTTTACAAAAGTCACTTTTATTGGTGTACGTTAACAGCCTTGTGTATATTAAATATATTTACAGTAAGATTGTTGTAATTTTGTTTTTAAATGTACTTAATTTGTATTACAGAGCCTCAAGTACGTTCAATTTGTAACCACGTTCGTCCAGACAGACAAACTTTATTATTCAGTGCTACATTTAAGAAAAAGGTTGAAAAATTGGCAAGAGATGTGCTGTCAGATCCAGTTCGTATTGTACAAGGAGATGTCGGTGAAGCAAACACCGATGTTACCCAAATTGTGTTATTGTTTGGAGGGCCAAATGACAAATTCAGCTGGTTAACAAGATGCATCATTGAATTTCTGTCCGCTGGCACCGTTCTTATATTCGTTACAAAAAAGGTACGTTATTAAAAGTTAAATTATCTTAAATTATTAGAAACAATTTTGATTAAAGTTGTTTAGTTCCGACAGCTAAACGCTGCTCTCCAGTGAATTGAATAACAACATTTTATTTTTGTTTCTTGGGATATATGTTTTTCAATGCTTGGAGATTTTTATTATTTTATTTTATCTATATAATTTTCAAACAAAAACTTCTCATTTCTTGTCTTTAATATTACCAAATTGTTACATAAGCCTAAACTATGAAATCTCTCAGGCTGATGCGGAACAAGTTGCAAATAGTTTAACTGTAAAAGAATTCCAAGTGTTGCTATTGCATGGTGATATGGATCAAATTGAGCGTAATAAAGTCATAACGCAATTCAAACGGAAAGAAGTTAGTATTCTGGTGGCGACAGATGTGGCGGCACGTGGTTTGGATATACCTCATATTAGGACTGTTATAAATTATGATATAGCTCGAGATATTGACACACACACACATAGAATAGGAAGAACAGGTCGAGCAGGAGAAAAGGGCACAGCGTACACCTTAGTAACAGGTATGAAGTTTTGATTATTGAATTTTAACAATAATGGTAATTTTGTGTAGTAACTAAAAGTAATAATTCTAAATGTGGTCGCCAGAAGACGAGGTGTTCATTTTTTTCTTCTTACTTGCTGTTCTCTTTTTTATATCACAATTACTAGATCAATAAAGTTATAGAATTTTGCTTTTATCAGTTAAAAAAGAATTTATTAAAATGATCTCTGAAAATCAAATGAGAACGAGTCATCTTTTCGTTTTATTTAACACCCTACGCATGAAAATTTACTATATTATTAATTTCAATTATCACTTCAAAATTTGCTATATTAAATATTGGACTTCGTTCTGCCAATTAACTGTTTTGAAATGTTGAGTTATTGATTAATTAAATGTTTATAGAAAAAGATAAAGAATTCGCTGGACATCTCGTTCGGAATTTGGAAGGTGCCAATCAAGAAGTACCACAATATTTGATGGATCTTGCCATGCAAAGTTCATGGTTCAGAAAATCACGATTCAAGGGTGGCAAAGGAAAAAACATTAATGTGGGTGGAAGTGGTCTCGGATTTAAGGAACGACCTGGACGACAATCTTTCAGTGGCGCTACTGATGTTGCCCAACATATTGGTTCTACGCTTGCCAGTATACCGAAAGTGAATAAATCCGGACCTGCTACTGACAGGCTATCTGCCATGAAGGCGGCATTTAAGAGCCAATATCAAACTCAAGTAAGCTAATGAATGAAAATTCAATATTTTTTACTTATAAATATTGTACATACGTACATAATTGAATGCACTTAAAAAGCAGTGAATCTAGAGTGACCTATACAAACCATTGCGTTATGGCCTAGTAGTAACGAATATGTCATTGTTATTATAAAATTGTGTCACCCATTTTGACCATTTTTAAAATTAAACATTGTCAGTATCATGCACCGAACTTTCTAATACGCTTTTGGGTTAAATCACATCATATTTTAAATATTTTTATAATTTATAATATTTGTTCTAACCTTTAAAACACTTTTACACTAAATATATTTCTTAGAATTAATATAAAATGTCAAACTTCAAATTATATAAGTCTGTTTTGTTCTTTTTGATAAATAATTTACAGTCGCAGATGATACGATTTATGTAAAAATAAATATAATAAGAAGAAATTGCAAGAGCCATTTTCTTGTTTCCGGTACCGTTTGGGAAAAAAGTTTCAAATAAAAATTGTACAAAATGCTGATATCTATAATTTTTATTGTAACAATTTTTGTGTTACTGAAACCGTTTTTGAGTAATTGCAAAAAACGACTAGAGTAAACATGCACTTCCGGTCGGAATATTGCTTTCAAAAATAAGAGGTTTTCTTACCAGGAACATACAAATCTTAAGTTTCAAATTTCATAATTTTCCCTTTAGCCGTTCGGGCTGTAGAGTGCTTACACACACACACACAGACGGACGTCATTCCAAAAATAGTTGGAATCGATTCAGGGAAGGTCAAAACTTATATTTCCGTTGAAATCTCGAGATCAAAAATTTTCATGATTACAATACTTATACTGCGTATAAAAAAGTAAAAATATCAAGAAACTCTTAAAATTGTATTTTTTATGTTGTTATCTCAAGATTTTTCGGATATATTTATGTGCATTATAAAACAATGCATCTCTGGCTTTTAAATTACCACAAAAATCTATCTTCAAATACTATTGAATAGACCTAAGCTATTATACTTTTCAGTAATCAATAACGATTATCAAATTTTTGATGTACTAATTTTATTTGAATATATATATCAAAAATTGATAAATATATTTTATGGACAGCCCTAATATTTAATTGTATATTTCTGCTTAAATATTCAGCTTCCCAAAATGTTTTTGTTCATCAAGGTCAAAATTCTCTAAATTGTGCACAAATATTTATGTGATCTTCTTCGTAGGAGCTACTTCATTTTTATAATTTAAACATTTCTAAATTTGTATAAACATATTTGTATTAAATTATTTTAAAAATATGTTCTTTAGAGACTTATTAGAAGGTAAATAAAAACAAATTTGGTGTAGAAATTTGCTGCTTAGGCAATAATAAATAGTTGCAAATATAATACCGACCAGTAAATTGAATAAAATAGCAGAATAAATTCGTTTTGTTATAATTGTTTGTGTTATTAAATATTAAATATTGTTACAGTTTACTGCATCCGCTGATTGTAGTTGGCAGAATTCAATCCAAAGTGTTGTAGATGAACCAGAAATTGCAATGATTCCACCTCCACCGCCGCCTCCACTAATTATACCAACATCATCAAGTTCTGCAGCACGAAAAGGAAAAAAAAGTCGTTGGGAATAGATAATAGCTGTATACTATGTACCATACTTAACATACCCCCATCCATATTATATACAAACGTTCTATAAATATAGAGATTAAAAAAATCATTTCCTATTGTTATCAATATTTAATCGGGCATGACCCAAAGAAAGGAAGAGCATAATGATGTCATTCATTTTTAAATGATATTATATGAACTAAAGTGCAACATACACTTCCCAATGTGTAGTTATATTCGCAGTGTAGTGATAATTATAATACTAAACAATAACTGTGTTGAGCAGAAAAATGAAATATTTTCGGTATCGTTTTTATTATACGTTTATAGAACATTGTTTTCATAATAAATTTTCTAGAACTGTAAAACTATTCCGTGTTCCGTTACGTACTTGATGTACTAATTTTTGAAAAATAAATATTTCAAATATTACAATCTTATTACAGTCGAACACTAAATCTATTTTCATTCGACATTTTGAATATGTTTTAAAATTATATATATTTCATAGGGGTTAACGTATTTTATTTATTTTAGGGCTTCATTTCTTATATTTTGTAGTATTTTACAAATAGAGGCACGACATATAGATACAAATGAAGTCGTACCTTTTTTCTTGGATTTTAACAGCTGTTCTTCTAAAACTTGTTATCGAAACGGTAAGATAGTTGTTTTCTTTTCTTTACTATTATATTTAATGTTAAACATGTAAATAATATAAAAAGAACAATTGCATTACACATTTATTTGTAATTCGATTCTACTACAAGATATCGGTGAAATCGAATTAACAGTTTATAATTTAGTTATCAGTGTCAGAAACTAAAGTTTCTTTAGTTATATTATAATTTTTTTTTTTATATATACTAATTTGTTATGACGTTTTTGTACTCGCGCAAATAAAATTAGCTACCTGGTTTCAACTTATTAGTAATGAATTTGAAATATAGTTTCGCCATGGAAATGGTAACAATCAGGCTACTTAATTATTGAATTAAAATTTATTGCATGTGTGTGTTAGTGAATAAAATTCAGATTCATATTGGTTTGTGTATTATTTTTGGAGATAATTCCTGTGAGACTTCGAAATGAGACCGCGATCAAGTCTAGTAGCGAAAATACGAGATTTGTTGTGATGGGGCGCACTGTCCTGTTGCTTTGCAATGGTGTCTGCTGGCGTTAGGAATGTTTGCGAGAAATTTTAATATTTCTAAGAATGCAAGACTATGTATGTACTACAATGGTGTACTTGTCCCATCGCATCTGCATGCTCACAACTTTTATCTCACATAATTAATTCTCAATCATAATTATCAACTTATTCCAAAGGTCTCACATTTACACACCATTCATATCGCCCACGTAAATCTCATTTCACTTTCACCATTTCTACGTGCGAAATATTCCTAACGCTCCTAAAATTTTACAACCAGCAAACACTCTTCTCTCATTCTTACGATCATATTTTCCATCGCTAGAGAATAAGCAAGCCAAATAAAT
Source organism: Nebria salina (assembly GCA_944039245.1). Classification (NCBI taxonomy): domain Eukaryota; kingdom Metazoa; phylum Arthropoda; class Insecta; order Coleoptera; family Carabidae; genus Nebria; species Nebria salina. The sequence continues at coordinate 9,855,423 of OX063273.1, read as the reverse complement.
AAACTCTTTAACTTGCTCTAGTCGATGTCCATTCAATATTACACACTGTTCCACATTCATTCTTTTCGAACACCATATCATTTGATTTATTTACATTCAGTTCCAACTGCACTTATACTTTGTATCATTCTACGTAATCGCTCTTCTGATTCTCCAAAAATCACATCGTCTGCATAAGCTAAAGCAAGAACAGTTATACCACCCACAGATACACTGCGAATATTCGTACAGAAACACAACTAGCTAAAGATGTACATAATTTGCTTAAGTTGCCTATATCTAAATTTGCAAGCTGAAAATAATCTCATGTAGTTCCATATCATAGAATTTATATACTCCAAACTTAGATTTAACTATTAATTTACACGTCGCCTACATTTCACACCACGTTGGTCCAAGTGTTCGTATCCACCAGGCCTTTTATTTTACCTTCTGATGCAAGCCATTTTTAGTAATGCTAACATTAGAGAATGCATCGTCGATGAAGCAAAAAGGCGAAAGTCATAAATAGAAATAAAATTCAACACTTTTTCTATCTCTGTCTAGCTTAAGAAGTAAACGTGCTCAGTATTCATCACGGGAGCAAATTTAGTTAAATTTAGGATTGAAGTAAATGAAGTTCTTGCAATTCTAATAGCTACATTTAAACCAAATAATTATGTATAATTGTTTAAATAATCTCACATAGTACCATTTTTATTGATCTCTTCATCCATCACCTTAACATGGACTTACCAATTAGTTAGGCTGCTATTTGCATTGCCTTTTTTTTTTCTAGTTGTAAGGAATTGAATGATTTCTGCAGTGAATAAAATCTGCTAACGCTAAACAACTATAATTCTTCCTAAAAGGCATTACTGAACAAGATTTGTTGTATCGTTAAGCATAAGATAAAACTACTATGGAGTTTAAGTGAAACAACCTGTATATTGGATACTGTAAATTGTAACTAAATCATTAAAAAATATTTCTTAGTTGGAACTTTGCTGGCATCGTTAAATAAATCGGTCAACCCGTGCGATGATTTTTATGAATTTGCTTGTGGAAATTGGATTGCAAGCAACAAGAGAATCAGCCAGTGGAATCATTGGGAAGAAGCATTCAAGAATGTATTGGAACAAATACACGGTATATTACAGGACAGCCCAAACCAACATGAATTAAAATCCCTAAATACAGCAAAACAAATGTATCGAGCATGCATAAATTACGGTAAGATTTGCACAATTAGTTAAACTTGTTATAATCAAATTTTCTAGAGCAGAGTGTTTTTTAATTCAGAGGAGCGGCTCAAAAATTTATAGTAGAATTCGATGATATAACATTAATTTTGCTAATTTAAGTAACTTTAGTAAAATGTTTCTCATTTGTTTTCAATTTTCATCTGTGTAAGGATAAAATATAGGAGTTATATTAATTTTGAATGACAAATTTCTTGTCATTTCACAGTGCACGATTTTTTTTAAATTGAGATCATTTATGATTTTTTAAATGGACTTTATTTTCAATGTAGTATTTTAAAAGTATTTCGTATGTTAGGCGCTCATATTTATATTAGTAAAGAATTTAACAATTTATATAAACTATAGCCATCTGCTCATAATTTGTTTAGCCCTTTAGATTTGGATAGCTAATTTTAATTTCTTTAGAATGGGTTAATTCATTAGCTCTTATTACCGTGAATGCATACATTCGAGTATTATTAAGATATTAGACCTTTTCTTGTCAAGGTCCAGATCAGATCCGAAGTGATTCGATCAAAATAACTGTTCTATTATTACTATCAAAATCTCCTAACATTTTACAGTGCTAAATAATCTGGTCTCGCTATTTGAGCTATTTTATGTAAAAATTGTTTATTACGGACGTAGTTATGAGCCAAGATTTTTAGGAAGTAAACTTTGTACAATATGTTATTAAAACATCTGCAGTATATTGCACTGGACTTTCTTATACGTAGTTATTCATTCATGCATGTATTGTGTGCAAAATAAATAACGTGAGTTAAAAAAAACGAGCATATGTTTGAAATGCTTATATCATATACCTATTCCCATCAATGTGGTGCCATAAAACCCTTTATATTCTTTCATATTTTGACAATTTTTCGTCATCCAACTCTATACTTCACACTTCATGCTCAATCAATACCTTATTTCGCTCAATTTGTCATTTTCTCTTGCTTTTGCTCGATCTCGCATACCACAGTAGTTATATTAAACATATATACAATTATATATACTTTTCACAGAGCTTATAGCACTTATATAAAATAGCATTATTATATATTTCCAATCGTATTGATTTTACATTATTATAATTTATTATTCAACTTTTACTTTATACAAAGTAATAAGTAAGTATTGCAATCTTGATAAATGTAGCAACTATAATAATATAACTTTAAACTTAAAACAAGTAAATTGCCTTAATGAAAACTACGTATATTCAAACTATGTAAGACTGCCACTAAATATATTCATCCGGGATTGTTGATGTTTATTGGAAATTAAATAAATAATGATTTTTTTATTATTATTTAAGAGTCAGCAAAGTTAAAGAATATACAAGAACTAGTTCAATTACTCAATAAATTCGATGGGTGGCCCATCATCAACAAAAATTGGTCTGCAAATGACAATTTTTTTACTCAAATTGCTAGAATAAGTTCTGAACTGAACATACATCCATTAGTACATTATCAAGTATTACCGAATTTATATAACACATCAGAGTATATTTTATACGTAAGTAAAATAAAATATCTATATTTTAATTACTATTATACTGATTCGTTTTCAGCTAAATGATCCACCAAATATGATTTCCTATGAATTATTAATGAATGCTAAATCATACAGTAGTCAAGTTCAGAAATACGCGTTTCACATAACACAAATTGTACAAGAGATTGCAACCATTGGCAAAATAAATATCACCGCTAAAGAGATTGAAGAAGATGCACAAAATATTGTAGAATTTGAATTACAATTAACTGGCATTATAAAAAGACAGCATAATTTGAAAGAATATCAGAAAATGTCCATCAAACAATTACAATTATGGACAGATCTACTTTCGTCAGATAGCAAAAAAGTAAATATTGAGTAAGAGTTTCCCAAGTGTGCTACTGATTTACACAAGGTCTTCGGATTTTGTTCAAAATTCATATTTAGGTAGATCTAATGAATAAAAATTAGGTTCTGAAAATATTTTGGAAAAAAAATATTAAATTTTTGAGTTATAAGCTATTGAATATTTTTGAGTTAATCAATTAAATAATTAATATCTCAGATATTAGTGGATAGAAATTTATGAAATTTTGATAAAATGTAGCTAATAGCTAGACCTATCTAAATATATTTAAAAAAATTAATTTACCTTTAATTTATATATGAAAAATTAAGTTTTTAATAAACAAATTAATTTTTCTTCATGTTCTCCATGTGATACATGAATTTTAATTTATCCACAAGATTGTAAAAGTCTTTTTCTTCAAAATGGAAAAATAAAATTTACGGGGCCGGAATTAGTAACCGAGTTATAGTAGCTCTCGCGAGTCACTAACGTCTAGGCGCAAGGAAACTACCGCGCGCGCTGTATATATTATTCAAGTGTTCAAAGGATTGTGATATAAGCAAATATGATATGTTTATTGAAATCAACAAATAAATTAATAATTGCAATTTAATAATTAGGTACTTTATACATTTATTTGTTATAATTAGACTGTTTTTTTATAGTTTTGTATATACCATTATCGCAGGCAGAAAACATTATGCATTGTCATTGAACAGAATGAACGAGTGGTATTGCCGCGTATCTTTAATAGTTGTGGTTTCGTAACGTATCTTTAATGCGAAATGTGTTCTTCCTGATTACAAAAATCGAAACAAATTTTGTGGAAAAATGCTTTCGCCCAGTCATATAGTAGTTGCGGTGTTGTGATGTGGTTCTCATTCACACGTTGCAAACTTGCTCTATATGCTTGCCGTTTAACAGTGCCTTCAATGCCATCGCAAGCATCTTTCCCGTGCGAGGTAGCAAAAAAATGCCTCTCCGCCATAACATTGATGTCGCTTTTATGATTCAATAAATTAATAAAATTATACTTATTTTAATATTGCGACGCTGCGCCGTCAGAAAAATATATGATTTTTTTAACCTCTTCCTGTCCAAAATGTCCTATTAGATAAGCGATAAGCTTAGAATTAAACTGCTGATGCATCGTTAATAAATGTATAAAGTACCTAATTATTAAATTGCATTTATTAATTTATTTGTTGATTTCAGTAAACATATCATATTTGCTTATATCACATCCTTTGAACCCCAAACACTTGAATAACATATACAGCGCGCGCGGTAGTTTCCTTGCGCCTAGACGTTAGTGACTCGCGAAAGTTACTATAACTCGGTTTCTAATTCCGGCCCCGTAAATTTTATTTTTCCATTTTGAAGAAGCAGACTTTTACAATCTTGTGGATAAATTAAAATTCATGTATCACATGGAGAACATGAAAAAAAATTAATTTGTTTATTAAAAACTTAATTTTTCACATATAAATTAAAGGTAAATTAATTTTTTTAAATATATTTAGATAGGTCTAGCTATTAGCTACATTTTATCAAAATTTCATAAATTTCTATCTACTAATATCTGAGATATTAATTATTTAATTGATTAACTCAAAAATATTCAATAGCTTATAACTCAAAAATTAAATTTTTTTTTTTCCAAAATATTTTCAGAACCTAATTTTTATTCATTAGTTCTGCCTAAATATGTATTTTGAACAAAATCCGAAAACCATGTGTAAATCAGTAGCACACTTGGGAAACTCTTACTCTATTATACATTTTTCAAGTGGTTTATAAGCACAGGTTTCGTCAGATTTGGTTTATTTATGTCGCACTCTCTTCGGTCTAGTGTCTTCGATTATTTAAATTGTTTGAAAGTGAGAGTGTACAGTGTGTACTGTTTGTCAATTATTTTAACAGAAATGTAAAAACGAAATTATTTAGATCGACTGCTCATATCGACGCAACACAACAGGAGGCATTTTATAAAAATAGCATCAAATGTTTAGGACTAAATTTAGATTGCTTAAAGAGTTTTATTTTTATATTTCAGATAGTATGGATAGATATCATAAAAATTTTATTTGCACATAGTACAAACAAAACTATAAATCATGTCATTGTACAAAATTTAGCAAACTTATTAAAAATTAAGCAGTTGATTGACAAAACACCAAAGAAAATAGTTGGTAAATTATCATTCAAATATGCATTTTAAATTTTTTAAATATATTTGCATAATTGTTTTTTTAGCCAATTATATAGGCTGGATTATTGTTAAATCATTATTTGAAGATACATCTGAGAATATCCAAAAAGCAGCATTTGAAATCGAAAAAATATTGAATGGCGTAGAAGAAATAGAACCATTAACAAGGTAAATTTGCTATCAATTAAATAATATATATATTTATATTTAATTTTTAGGCAACAGCATTGTTTATTAAAAATGAATACGCAAATGGGTTTGACAATTAGTTACGAATATTCAAAAGAGCATTTGAATACAAGGACAAAGAAAGATGTAACTAATATTATACATTTTTTTTTTATTTCTCTTCATAAGTACGCAACATTTAAATCTGTTCCAAATTTATTGCGTAATTATAGATCTTAATTTTTAAATATAGAATTTTAATTACGCATGCATCCGCTGGCAAAAAAAGTAAAATTCCTCATACATATATCGCTTATTATTGAAAATATTACGTGCAAAATCTTGCTTACAATATTTTTGCTTTAGTTATACTTATCATAATTAATTGTTAATAACTATTGTCTGTGATAAGATAACAAAAATAATCTGCAATGGCTTGCATAGAATTTTCTTATATGTATTTCGTTTAGATAAAATGGTTATTCAAATATCTTTACAAAATACAACAAAACCACAAGTAGATGGATTTAATAAAATTATATATTTTAGGTTGAATCAATAATAGAAAATATAAAAGCAGTACTTATAGCTAAAATAAAAACTTTAAAATGGTTAGATGAAGTCACTAGGAAATCAGTTTTAGAAAAAGCTCGTGCCATAACATATCTAATTGCATACACAAATGAAGAATCTTATATAAACAAATACTACGAAATTGTAAATATTTAACTACTTAATTGTACTATTTATCTCTACAACGGATGCTATTTAAATTTAAGCTTGAAGCTAGCGATAATGTTATAAAAAATAATATTTTATGGAATCAATTTATAAGGAATAAAGAATTTTCAAAATTGTTGAAACCAGTTCAAAACGATGAGTAAGTATCAGGTAATTATTTATTATAATTTCATGTTATTTATATATTTGTATAGAGTGCAAGTTAGTCCTACAACTGTAAATGCATACTTTAGTATTTTACAAAATTCAATAAGTAAGTATTTCATAAAATAAAAATATATATATTTTATTGATATTTTTAATTATTTAGTATTACCAACTGGATTTCTTCAATACCCATTTTACTATTCAACGGATTTAAAGTAAGACATATTCTAATATTTATTTGAATCTTTACTGTGCATATTAGTAAGTTTTATGGAAATAAAAGTTATTTTGCGATATTATTACAAATGTGTTTCATGCATCATTTTATGCGCATATCGGTGTTTTAGCCGCTTAAGATTAAAAATAACATTTTATTGTTTTGGCAAAAGAAATATTTTATTTAAATACACAAAATAACATGTGTTTTCAATTCGTGGCTAAAGCCACAAATTCTTTTCTTCATTGACAGATTATTTTACATGTTAATATTATTATGATTTGCAGGATATTAAATTACGGTGCGATAGGAACAATAATAGGACATGAAATCAGTCATGCATTCGACAATACAGGTAAAATGTTGAGCATTGCTAGGCCATATATTCCAAGATGATAGATCCCTGATCTAGCACAATATTTATAAATGAGCATTTTTCATAGTGTCGTAATCTTATTTTAGGAATATTCATTTTTGTTTCGAATTGCTTATAAAGTGTGTTTAACAGATAATATATAATCCATTTTCACTTTGCTACAATTATTGTATATCAAAATGAAAAACTCACATTTAGTAGCACGTGTAGATAAATCAAAACGATTTATTTACACTAATCTAAACGTGAATCATTGCCAAGTTTTCGTAAAATCAAATGTATTTTTGATATCAATTGACCATTAATATTATAAAATAATATTATAGGGAGACAAACAGATAAGAATGGAAATTTCGGACAATGGTGGTCGGAAGAATCGGCAATCATATACGACAATCAATTAAAATGTTTTGAGGAGCATTATAAAGATGTTACTATTGAAACATTACGATCATTTTTAAACAATATTAAAAACACTCAGGTATTCTTCGATGTTCTTTTCTTATAATATAACAATCAAAAATTCATATTAAATGGATATTTTAAGTACTTGAGAATATTAAGGTTTCAAAATGATACCTTGGTGTTTTTGTAAATGATAAACGAAAGTAAATTTTAAGCAATATTTGGCTTACATTTTTTACTTTCTCACACGAAGTAATACGTAAGTATTGCAATCATTAAAAAAAATCGTTAGCGACATTTTAACGCTATACACCTTTTGACTTTCCTTGAATCGACTCTGCCCACACGCTAATATATAAAAACACGCGCATACAAAACACGTGAGCAGACACGCACGCACATACACAACAAAAATAATCAGATTCAATTCAGGAAAGATCAAAAACTGTATTTCCGTTAAAATTACAATAACTAGTTCGTATAAGAAAGTGAAAAATAGTACCAAGACCTCACGTTCTTTTCTTTTTTATTTAAATAATTTTAATAATAGAGTCGAATAGATCTCTATGTAAAAGTAATTATATATTGTTCGTGAGGAGCCTAAAACTGTATCTTACGCCACTGGAAAGAAACATTTAACAGCGTCCTATTCTTAGATACTAACGGAACGTTATTGGCCTAAAAACTATAATAAACAAATTTCATCATCCAACATTACTAACAATACAATTAAAATATTAGAAAATGTTAAGGCACAAAATCATAGCCACACTCCAAATACAACACGTTAATATTTTTCACATAACTAGCAATTAACAATCTAGTTAATAAACTACAACTGTTAACGCAACAGATTCAAGCAATAAAGCTTTTTCAAAAATAGTCACACTCGATTCAGGGCACCAGTAGGTGTATTTCTGTTCAAATCTCTAGATAATTTTTTTTATTTAAACACTAATTGTAAAAACACCGTCTCCTGCAGGCTTACATTAGACTATCTACTAATTTTAATATTATTGCATAAAACAGAATCCCTGAATATTATAATGCTACGTAGATAATCAGAAATAGATTATATTGTGTATATTATATAATACTTACTATTTGCTATTCTTAAAACATACGCACGCGCATTAAAGAGCTTAATTGAAAGGTCAGATAATTTCAACCTGTCTTAATGTTACTTCAGTATTACCATTTTCAAAATAGGATATATGTTATAAGCTATACATTTACAAATTTAATACTCCTGTTATTTTGAATAAAGTTAACTCGGAGTAAAGTTTGATTACCTGACCATAGAAATCACAGAAGTCGAGCGACACGTACATACAATATTACTTTCTTTTGTAACATAATGTTAAACCAAATAGGTAATAGGATTGAAAGCAAATTAGTTATTTCGATAGTAATAATAATTTACACTGCCAGTGATCAATTTATATTTGAAAGATAAATTGTATCCCCATAGCAATTTCATTTTTAAACCATTGGTATTTTCATAAATGATCAAACATTTACTATATTTACATATAATACAATTACGTTTGATGAACCAATTCTTTGAGGAAACTCAAATCGAATACTCTGCAAATTTTGGAATTCTTGAAAGTTAGGTCTTTAATGTTTTGGGAACATTTCCCAAGAATAATTTAGTAGTGAAAGAAGTGCTTGTGTATGGATAAAATTAAATGGAATAAGATTACCAAAAATTGAGTTAATTGCGTATTACATATATGAGTTGTTGACATGATTCTACTTATTTAATATATTTTATTTTCGAATATAGTTAAACTGGCAGAATACGCAAAATGAAAATATTGCAGATATTATAGGATTGGAGTTAGCGTATGAGGCTTTCCAAATAATAAATGAAAAGGAAATCAAGGTTAAAATAAAAGGATTAGAAGAATATACAACAGAACAATTATTTTTCATCAGTTTTGCAAATGTTAGTACACAATGTATATGTTTTAATATGATCTTGTTCTCATAAATTAAATTAAGAATCACAAAATTTAATATATTTAAATAAAAATTTATGGATGCGTAAACGTAATTATAATTTTTTTTGTTTAGCAATGGTGTGAAGCAATAAGTCCAAATCAATTCCTGGCTCAATTATCTGAAGAGGAACACATTCCGAATAAAATTCGCGTTAGAGGATCACTATCAAATAGTGAAAGGTTTAGTGAGGCATTTGGCTGCCCTGTTCACTCACAAATGAATCCCAAAAAGAAATGCAAACTATGGTAATCATATATTGTTTTGACGAAAAATGGATGTACAAAATTTCATTTTAAAATCGTTATAGAATCTCATTTATAATATGTATACCTACAATAAATTCACTATATTTATTAAGAATTGATGCATCTTTACTGTACATAATAGGTAAATATTAAAACACATATATTTGTACGTTTATTTAAAATTTTCTTTTTCGGTATTTAATGAATTAGAAATGTTGAAAGATAAAAATGTTTTTGAACACACAGCTGGGGTTTCTGTTTTACTATTTAGTACTGCCTTCTAGTTGTTTAATTTCTTTAATCACATCCTGTTTACGATCCACTTTCGCCAATTGTTCTTTTTCTGGTTTCTTAATATCGCCCGCTTTGATTTTTGCTTCCAAAGCCTCGATTTCACGTAAACGTTTTCTCAAACTTTTTAGTTTCTTGGCAGGCTCATTTTGAGTAGGAGTTGTTGTTTTTGGAGCTGGGGATTTAGTTGCAGGAGCAGGGGATTTTGCTGCTGGAGCTGGAGACTTTGCTGCAGGCGCTGGAGATTTTGCTGGAGCAGCCGATTTTGCTGCTGGTGCTTTTGGTGCTTTTGGTGTTTTTGCAGGTGCCTTTGCTTCTGGAGCTGGTGCTTTTACTTCTGGAGCTGGTGCTTTTACTTCTGGAGCTGGTGACGCTACTTTTGGTGCTGGAGCTGGTGCTGCTACTTTTGGTGCTGGAGCTGGTGCTTTAGATGGCGGTGCAGGCTCGGTTATCTTTATCTCCGATACAGTTTTCGTTACTTCTTCAACTATGTAAGAAAAATAAATTTATATATTAATTAACTGAAAATTTGCAAACTGGAGATGGGTTTGAATATTAGCAAAAAAAACACACCACCGGTCTGTTTTGTGAAATTTTCGATATTTCAATAAATATGTAACTATAAAGGCGATAAAATTATCGCAAAAACTAATACCAACAACAAAAATCAGTTAAAATTTATTCTCAACATATAACATAAAGCTAATTGTTACTTTCTTATACGAAGTATTGTAATCATAAAAATTAGAGCAAATACACCTTAATCGAATCTGGCGTCTGTCTGCGTGTGTGTGAGCTTTAAAGTTTTAATTGCTGGAGGTAAAATTGTGACACATAAGATTTGTATATGCTTGGCAAGAAAACATACTATTTTTGGAAAAAATATTCATACCAGAAGTGCATGTTTACTTTAGTCATATATTTCGGTTTCTATAATATTTCTGTAATTACTGCATCTTCAGTAAAAATAGTTAGAATAAAAAACGAAATATGTTAATGTACAACAATAGTTGGAATAAAAATCAAAATATATTAATGTATAACTTTTATATATGTTTTCAAAAAAGGACTGCTTACAGGAGAATTTCTATTGAATTTTTAACTCATTTTAGTTGTTGCCATAGTTACTTAAGTATATAACATGTTTACATACATCGTATTAACTATGCCTACCAATTGTTTAACAGAATAACAAGATTGGCTCAAATAGTTTAGAATTTGACATATATGTTTTATATTTTAGGATCAATTTAATGTTGCGAATAGCATTTTGAGTTTTTATATGGCTTTTGGATTCATTTAAAATGAAATATTTATGTATATAGACACTTGCTTGGAAGACAGCCCTATTTTTATAACCCTTTATCGTCTGAAGAACGGATTTTTATTGCAAGCGGTACGAATTAAATATTTATATATAATATACGGGTTTTTCCGCCATGATGAGAATAGGCATGATGTTATGTATGTATGTATTAAATTTTATTATAATTAATGGAGGTGGAAAGTTTATTTTATATGAAATCAAACATATACTCAAGTATGTATTATATGTATATTTTTGAACTATGGGCAATATTAAACAAATTGCCAACAAACGGTTTTTATTGGTAGTTTAAGAGTCTCAAGTTAGTATTTTATTGGAAATATTTTTAACGAGAGCATATCTAGAGGATAATACATACAAATTTGAAAAAGCAATAGCTGCTAGATATTATAATCTACATTTTAAGAACGTTTATTATTATGTTTTTTTGCAAAAAAACAAAAGAAGTTTCAACATGTTTTTCTGAAAAAAAATGTTTAAAAGCATTATAAATACACGAGATACTAAAATAATTCAAAGGCACTTGCCAAAACGAAAAATATCCTGAAATAGCATTTCTGAACTGAAAACAAATATTTTAAACTATGTAAGTTTGGCATTTGAAAAAAATAGTTCAGTCGAATACTAATGAGAATGCTACTATTTAATAATAAAGCAGGGCAACATTTAAATACGTTTTTAGAGTTTGATCTAGAATAGAAATGTATCGACGACAGCGTGATACATTTTGGAAAAACAAAGTTATTATTAAATAACTTTATTTATCCCCGGTCTTAAAGCCAGTTAATTTTACTATAGTAAATAATACAAAATCTAATCGACTTTATATTTCTTATACAAATTTAATATTTCTGTCAAAATTTCTATTCGATTTTATCATATTTACAAGTGTAGTAAATTCAGCTGGCAAAACCGGGCATTTACAGAATTAAATTTAAGATAAAATTCGTTACAAACCATTCGAATATATAGAAATCATAAAGTTTGACAACATAGTACGTTTAGTAAATTTTGGAATATTCCATTAAATATAATATGAAATTCAAAATGAGTTTATATGAAAATAATAAACTATAGTGCGTACGATTTGTTACATGTTTTATTAATTAAATTCGTGTGTAATAAAGAGCTAGTGACCAATTTAATTATGTAAATTATATTTCAACTGTACAACTTAAAAGATTCGATTGCTTAACAGACTAACAAAATATTTAATTACCTAACGGAACGATTTTACTCGAGCATAACTTTTATTCTGTTACAACCAAATTATTACAAAATAGCAAAATATTTTCTTCATAAAAACTATATATAAAAAATTACGCATGACGTCTTATCTACAGATTTATTAAAATGAATCTACATACAATTAGAAAGTGTTCAATGATAAGAGATACAAAGCTGTTTAGTTTTATGATCAAGGAAGGTTACGAAATGAAACTAAAAGTAAGTTTAAAATAACTAATTCGTTTCCAATTTTCAACATTTTCAGTTTATATTAAAATACCCTTGTAACATATTCATTATGTTTGCAAATAAATATCATATTAATAGATTTTTTAAAAGAATAAACATACCAAAGAATATCAATCTCATATTTGCGAAATAATAATAATATATATATACAGACACTTTCATATAAAATTTGGGATTAAAACTATTTTCTTTCTTATTGATGTTTAATTATATTAACGTATTAAGTTAAAGCTTATATGAAATATGCAAACAATAATAATAATTAAGTTGATCAAGCAAAATATATTTTTATTATTAAAGAATCCTATGATTTCTCTTTATAGAATTTTTATAAGGAATATAACAGCGAAATTACAGTCCTAATATTTATTAAATAACCACGTTTCGTCACAGCTTGGTGAAGGCATTAGTGAGTCTACAATGTTGATTATATATTTAGATTTCTATTTATTTTAAAAAAATAAATTACTTGTTGCTATACTTATATAAATATTTTACTTAGACTTGGCTAGTGTATACAATTGTATGATTCTAAACAACGATTTCTACCCGACTGCACCAATGCGAATTAATTTATATCATTGATTATTTTTGTTTATTTTGCTAATATAGATTAAGAGTATACATTAATTAAAATAAGTTTATATTGAGTAAATAACCGTGTTCTTATTAAATTTAGCACAATTTGCATTATTTCTTTCTAACATAATAAATTTATTTCATTTACATTTTTATTGGGAAAATTTTACTTTGGAACTTTTACTATAATATTTTTAAATAATTTATATGAAATCATTCAATTTTATACACTAATCAAATTTGTAAAAAAAATTAAATATAGCAATGACGATTAAATAAATTTTATAACTGCAATTCCGTTACTATTATATAAAATAAAATTGTTTTTTTTAACTAATTTGAATGTATAAGTAAAGGTTTAAATAAACTAGCACTGAGTTGATATTTTGCACTAGGTTGTAAAGTATTATTTAATTTGTTTGAATTGAAATACATTTTTTTTGGGTATTTTAATTGTTAATTAACATATATAAGTACGGACAAATAATAAAAATGAAAACCTAAATATATTCTGACCTGGTTTAGATTTCTTCTTTTCCTTTTTCGGTTTGTCATTTGGAACAGTAGCTCCTGGAATGACGGGTTTTTTCTTTTCCGTTGGTGGCCCCATTCCTGGTGGATAATGTAATTGCGCTTTGCGATTAAGAAATTGTTTACCCTTACTTTCGTATAAAGGTACTTCTTCTTGTGGAACGTAGCCTTCTTTTACTCTGCGTGGTTTTCGCCAAGTACCGTCAGGACGTTGACTGGCCGGAATTAATTTTCCCCCTAGATATTGAAATGATGTAACAGGTTTAATTATAACTTTTTACTATTCCTTCTCATTGCTGACACACTCACCGTTTGGATCGGTTGCATCCATATTTGTAAATGTATTTTTTTAATAAAACAGCTTAATCAAGTATTGCACGGATTGTATATATTTATTATATTCTTCTACTTTCTAAAAATATTCAAATCCTATAATTGTACTTAAGTTTCTTTCATCTTTTTGCAAAATAAAAATAATAAAATATCACATATATTTTAGGTTAGAATTGTTCCTTGTTTTTACGAAATCATCCTAGTGATGACATCTGTTACTACAATATAGTATGTTTATATTGTGAAATTAAAAACGTTTGAGCTTCCATGTAACTGAAAACTTTTAAAAACTTAAATTAAAAAACTTTGAAAAGTGGTTATCGAAACAAAACAATTAAAGGGGGAAAAGGAGAGCTGATCAAAACCATGCGACTAGTGGTGCACTAAAGAGAGATGCAATATTCAATAGATTAAGCAAAGGGTATGTCATATCCGACCGCGAAATATAAGCATTTTCAGAATCTAAGCATTTGGACATGAATGAAGCTTTTATATTGCATTAATATTATTATATGTTTACTTTAAAACATCAACTTGATTTTTGTAGCATACCTTACCTATGGAGTGTTGTTGACTATTAATAATGAATAAAATACTTATACCTATATTTCTAATATCTATTCGGTTGATTATCATTTTATTTCGAGTACTTAGATTATTTTTATCTAATTAGGATTACTGCAATGCATTGGCAGATCAGTAGCCTTAGGTGCTGAAAGCATTAAAATATCCACAATGATTTGTACTGAGCTTTCTTATAAGTACTTCGTTTAAACAACAGGGATTTACAAAAACAAAATTTATATAGTTTAAGGAATTACAATTTTTAAAATAATTTAAAATTTTATTATTTTACTAACAATATTATACTAACCTTCGAAACACTTTTTCACTAAATATATTTTTTACTTTCTTATACGCAGTATAAGTAAGTATTGTAATCATGAAAAATTTCAATATCGAGATTTTAACGGAAATATACGTATTGACCTTCCCTGAATCGATTCCAACTATTTTTGGAATGACGTCCGTCTGTGTGTGGGTGTGTGTGTATGTGAGCGCTCTACAGCCCAAACGGCTGAAGGTAAAATTATGGGACTTCAAACTTAAGATTTGTACACGCCTAGCAAGAAAACCTCTTATTTTTGAAAACAATATTCAAACCGGAAGTGCATGTTTACTCTAGACATTTTTTGCGGTTTCTGCAATTACTCAAAAATGGTTGCATTTATAGAAAAATTGTTAGGATAAAAATTAAAGATATTTCGCATAACTTTTGTATGAAATTTTTTTTTTGAAAAAAGGTACCGGAAACAAGCAAATATTTATTGAAATTTGTTCTTATTAAAATTATTTTCACATAAAGCGTATCAACTGTGTCTGTGAATTGTTTAATAGAAAAACAAAAAAATTAAATAATTTGGAGTTTGGCATTTAATATTCTAAGAAATAATTTAGTGAAAAGGAGTTCCAAAGATTAATAAAACATTATGACACTGCAGATGTTTTACAATAGATATTAAATGTCAAATTCCAAATTTGTTTTTCTATTAAACAATTGACAGGCATACGATTTATGTAAAAATAAGAACAAATTTCAATTGCCATTTTCTTGTAGCTGGTAAATTTATTGAAAATAAATTCAAACAAAAGATGTGAGAAATGTTAATATCTATAATTTTTATTCTAACTATTTTTGCTATAAATGCAGCCATTTATGTATTACTGCAGAAACCACAAAATACGACTAGAATAAATATGCACTTCCGGTTTGAATATTCTTTTCAAAATAGAAGGTATTCTTTTTAGGCATATACAAATATTAAGTTTAAAATTTCATAATTTTACCTTCAACCGTTTAGGCTATAGAGCGCATACACACAGAAACACACACACACACACGTCGTTCTAAAAATATTCCGACGTAATTCAGGGAAGGTCAAAAAGTATATTTCCGTTAAAATCTCTTGATACAACGATAAGTTCTTGTATATATTTATCCACTTATTCTAAGGACCCGCATTCTTACGGCATTCATTTCAAGTAAATTGTGTACGTTCAATCTTTCATTCGATGGTATGGTCATGTTTAACCTTTAGAGGACCGGGATTTGAGAAATTTCAAAAGCCCAGTTTTTCTATTAAAAAGTGAGTTTGGGTCATGCACAAAAGACTAAACTAAGACCAAGTCATTCCGGCTCGGCACGGAAATTCGCACGGTAAATTATAATTTTTTTTAAAAAAACGTTGAGTAGATTGCTCAAGCCTCAAAAATATTTGTTGTTTTTGGGGTTGCTGAATACGATTCTGCAATCAAACTTTCGAAATTTAAAATGGCGGATCCAATATGGCTGCCGTTTTGAACTAAATTCAATATTTTGGGTCATGCACAAAAGACTAAACCAAGACCAAGTCTTTGGCGGGTTAATGACTATACCAACTCATGGACTCTCACCTATTGTACGTGCGACATTTTTTACAATATCGTACTGCCCATACCCCCACATAAGTCGCTTCTCTATGATACACCACAAATACTTCTTCAAATTTCCACAAGAGTCAGACGCGTTTTATACCTAATTTGCTAAACTCAACATTCACTCTCATACATCAACGATGGCACATATACACGCAAATCCTTGCATCCTTAGAAATGTTAAAAATTTTCGTAAACATTTCTAAAGATCATAAAATCTTACACCACCATACATTCTTCTACCAATATTTCTCATCGCTACAGAATAAACAAACTGTTTAACTTGCTATAGTCGATGTCCATCTATCACAAAATTACACACTGTCCTGTATTCATGCTTTATATTATTTACCTACATTCAGTTCAAGATTCATATTCCTTCCGACTGCACTAATATTCTATATCATTCTACCCAGTTTCTATTCTGATTCTTCAAAAATTTGCATAGACTTAAGTATGTCATACCCCATAATGCATCAGACTAAAGTAAAATACGGTTACGAAATCATGTCAAAGGCATGTGTTGGTGCATATTTTTGCAGATCCAATTAAAAACGACAAGTATGTTTATTACAAAATATATACGTGAAATAAATTGTAGTATTATGAATACATATGCAAAATTTAATATAAGAAAGCCTTACCTGTTGTTGTCCCCTACAACTAAGAATAGGGTTGAAAATATGTTAGAAAGATAAACAGGCACAAAGAAAATCGAAGGTCTACTAAATATCAGACCTAAAACCAACTTTTCTATAAAATTAACCAGCGGTAAAAGCGGATTTAGCATTTTTAGAAAACAGATTACTCTCCCGTTTACTCAATTCTTATATTTCGTGTTCAATTACCCTGTAATATTGCATATTATATACAATAAACTTAATACTGCGGTGATATGAACTAAACCAGAAACACAATAATTATTTTAATTTTCTTTTAAAATTTTTGAAAGAATCTTAAATTCGATAGCAACAGTTAATATAAATATGGTTTTTCGATTGTCACCCCTAAATTTGCGTATACTGATCACATATTGTTGCACGAACGAATAAATACATACTCTTTGATAGCATTCAAAAATAAATCATCAACAAACATCCGTTAGTTATATATGTTTTATTACCGTCATGAAAATACAGGAGGATTTTGAATACGATGCGCTTTAAGACAAGGCATTGAACAAAATCTATTTCCGCTATATTCAAATGGTACTTTTCCGGAGATATCCACTCCACATAAAAAGCATCGAACCAAAACAGTTGAAGTCTGCGCTAGAATTCTTCTTTCAGCAGCCAATGCTCTCTTTATAAAAGAAAATATGAGTCAGAAATTATTATATTTCTACTTATATAATGATTGACAAACCTTTTCTCTATCACTGAGTTTAAGAAATCTATCCATTTCTTCCTCATCTTTGCGTTTAATCTCGCTCTCTTTCCGTTTTTCTTTTTCCTTTTCTTTTTTATTTTTACGTTGGGCACGGCGTTTCTCTGCCAATTCTTCTTCTGTAAATGTCTGAACAATAATTGGAATTGATGCCTAAAATTTAAATCAATAGTTGAAAATCATATATTGATAATTTATAAGAGCCAAATATTAAATGTTTGTTATAATATGGAGGTAGAAATATAACTAAAAAAAAAAACCACTGGATAGTATTTGCTATTTAACAGAAACATTTAAATAAATTTGCAATTTGACTCAATAATACACCAAAAAAATCGATTAAAAGAGATTAAAAATATCATAAATACATACAAACAAACAAACAAAAATTACACATTTATTTTATATACCTTAGCGTAATTATATTTATCTGGATTATCAGTAGCAAAAGTACGAAATACATTACGTATGGTTTTATCCGCATTAATTGTATATGGTGTTTGGAATTTATCATTTTTACTACATGGAGTAGCATCATGTTCCATAAGCCAAACTATCATCTCCATATGACTATTTGAGGCAGCTATGTGTAACGGCGTATTTCCATGTTCATCCACAACCATGTTTATGAACTTACTATAATTATCGGCCTTGTCTTCACTAACTTTTGCATGGTCTATACATTTCTCAACCATAAGCTTCAATGCTTCTAATTTACCATTAATACAAGCATTATATAACTCTCTTTTAGTATTTGCTTCTAATTTCTTATTGGGATCTTTCCTTTTTGGCTTTTTCTTTCGATCTTGTTTCCTCTTTTTCACACTTTCCGGAACAGTGTCTGCATATTCTCGGAGGTCTTGAAATGATATTTCTTCATCCTGAACATCGAAATTACATTCTGTGTCGGATTCATCAGAGCATATTGGATCTTCTGCGCCTGGCAGTGGCCGTTCTTTTGTTTCCCGTGATTTAGCCCGGTTGATATTTTTATTTTTAGGACTTTCGCGTCTATTTCGTGTTGGTGAATTATCTTCAGTGGGTTTTGATGTTGAAAATATACTTTTAACTGATTCTATAGAACCTAAAAGTAATAAATATAAGTTATAACATAAATCATTTTCACTATTGAAATATTGGCAAAGTGATTTAATGAAACATCGTCTAGCTTTCCATGAATCGTATTGCTAATGATAAAATCAATACAATAAGAATATTAATGATATTAAACGATTAGATAAATTAATTTAAATTTAATAATAAAGAATTAAATATGAAATTTAAATCAAAAAGTTTATACATAGATAATAGTATTTTTGAAAGTTTGTAAAGCTAAGGTAATATAAAAATCAATATGTTAGTTTAATTTTTGATCCATAATCGACTTACTATATATTTCTATATTAGACAATTCTACTTGGACCCTTTGTAATTCTGTATAAGTGGGCCTTCTGGTAGCAAAAGGAATAGTACGTAAACGAATATCAGTCTTTTTTAAAACTGGATTTTTGCCACTGAATAGAACTGATCTGTTGTAAGGCCCAGTAGCACGATAAAATATTAAATTAGACTCGTCTATATGAGGTGACCACACTTGTAATATATCTCCAACGTGCTATAATCATAAATACACTCAAAATGAAAACGCATACGTTTGTTCTTAAAACGTTGTATTACTAAAATATCTGATAAGTTCTAGCAAAATGATGTCACGAACTAATAATGCACATTCAATATTCTGACAGGATAAGCAACACCTTAGAAAGAGGTATTTGATCTCCTTCAGTAAACAAATTTGAGATATTTCGGAGTCAGAATTATAGATGTTACGATTATAGGAGATACCACTCCATTTCTATATATCTTACTGGTATACGGTATATAATAATGAATAACAAATTTTAAACAACTTTTAATATAGGAAAAAACTTAAAAGGTACCTGAACAAGTGCCATTTCGTTGTATCTTCGAAGACTGGCACCAGCACTCTTTGGATGTGCTCCACCTGCTTTATTATCTCTAGCACCTTGAGAACCACCTTGTTTAGCGCGTACTGTGTAACAGTGGAATGTTTTGTGTACCAGTACTTCAGAACCTTTTAAGAAAAATATACAAAGTATGAAAAACACATCTATTTCATGTTAGATATTAACTTTTATGGAATCTGTTACGAACAACTACTAAGTCACATTTATTTAATCCCGATCTGCTCCTCTCCAAATAAGTTCCAGATTTCTATCAGACTGATAAACATAGGAAATAAAACGTACTATTGCTTTCACCTTCTTGTACGCAATAATAAGTATTGTAATGATGAAAAAAGAATCTTGTATGTAACGTGCTACAGGTAAAATGTAACATGCACCTACTATGAAAGAATATTCAAAAATATTGCCATAAAGAGATTTATTGAAAAAGTGTTTTGAAATACAGTAGAGTTTCACTAATCTGGCACTTAGCCAGTCCGATCCTCCAGTAGTCCGGCGTTTTTTAGACGGGCAACAAAGTACGTAAACAAAGAGAAAGTGTTAAAAATGCCGTTTCAGGCCAAGAAACAGACGAAAATTGACAGTTTTTTTTTTACTCTAATGGGACCTAGTAAAAATATTGGTTTTAATATTATGTATTTTAATATTTCGAAATATTTTTTATATTACTAGATGTAATATCCAGTAATCCGGAATTTTCACTAATCCGGTTTGATATCTGCCGGATTAGTGGGACTCTACTGTATTAGAATTATCAATATTATATTATAAATATTTTTAAAATTCAAAAATCGTGTCATAGGTTGTTAAAATATTAAGAGTATGAAATATAATATTTTGTTAATTTTTAGGGTAATTTAAAAACTAAAAACGTCTGGCCATAATAATTTATAATGTGGTGTCATGAATAATGTATTTACTACGTATAAGAAAGTTCAGTGCAGATGCTTTATGTGAATTCTATGATTATTTTTTATCAATACAACTTAATTCTATATATGATCAGTACCGTTGTATATAGCTCCAGCAAAATGGCCACCACCCAGCATAAGGATTGTCCAGTAAGTATTTTTAGCACATTGTCGAGTAATTTTCAGTAATGCATCATCACATGAAGGAGGATTCTGCAAAGAATTATAGCACTATATAAATATTTCAGTGTTTACCTAAAAGTTCACCCAAAATAATACATACGTCTATTCACAGAAGAACAATTAGTGATTTAATTAAATTAAATTACTAAACAAATTATTGTTGTGTGCATGTGTATTTAAAATGACATAATATAATAATAAAATTGTATAAATGTATGAGTACTCGGATTTATATTAAAAATATATATTTGTAACTACAACAAATAAACAAAATCTACAGAAGCTACTCGTCTAAATTTTAATCCATTATATAATATATTGCAATGAATTTAATGCATAAATGCTTTTTATTTAAAAGTTTAAATACACTCACGCAAATATTGATTAGACAATGTGTAATAATGACATGATTACACAATCATATAATAATTAGCACATGGAATGATTATGAAATGCAGTGAGTGTAGAGTCTAAACGCACAATTCGTTGCTAAGTTTACATTATTACGGTAATTATAACTGGGCAATCAAAACAACTGCAAGTTTTCTAAATTCGGGGCATACAATTTATTACTAAATTGATGTGATTTAATAATAAATTAAATACCTTTTTTTCATGCAACAAACTCCGGTACATTGAGAACACCTTGCCATCATCATTTCGGAAAAATATTTTACCCTGATTAACTGCGTAAGTATTTCCCTCTGAATTATCATCACTTTCTGAATCCGAACCCGATATACTTGATACGTTATCCTCATCTAAAAGAAATTATGGGTTATTAATGTTTAAAACAAAATGTTGCAAGTTAAAGAACCTGCTATTTGATCAAATATCTCTTCTGATATGGGGTCTAGAGTTTTTAGGTTTTGTTTTAGATTGTACCGGTGCCAATCTGTTTTATAATGCTGCCTTTGCTGTGGGATATCTTCAAATGTGATTTTGCAAAATGAGCAGCATAAAACCACGGATATATTTAAATCTTCCTGCGTGGGAATCTGCGTCTCTGCAAAAAAAGCATACATTTTAGGAATACTTAGGTTTTTCAATAGATACAATTGTATTACTTTTTTATACGCAGTATAAGTATTAGAATATATGTAAGAAAATTACAGAGGAGAAGGAAGAGGACTGATTTATTGCTGTGCACCATTATGATAATGGAAGCCAATAGAGTTGTGATTCAAATAATAAATTTAGGAGGCGGTAAAATAAGCACATAAGTCTATTTGGCCATTAATCTTCATCCATTTCGCCCACTAATATATTTCAATATAGAGATTAATCAAAATCTTATTAATTTAGAAATAATGGCTTATATCCTTAAATTAAGATTTTCAACAATACGAATTTAAAAAATAATAATTTTTTGTGATTTCATTAGTTCTTTTTGTAGGTAATTTAAAAAAATGTAAGATAATTTTGTCCTAAAACATACAATTTCATAAATATATTCTGAAACTAACTCAAAACTTTTGTATCATATTTGACTATAAAATTTTGATTATTCGCATCAGTGGATGTTATTTCTGATGTTAATAAATTACGTAAAAGTGGATATTCATATAAATATTTTTAAATGTTAGAGAATTAAATATGGTGATGAAATCACCAAAAAAATCGATTTCGAAATTCTTGGAATAATGTCTGTCTGTCTGTCTGCGATTGCACCAATGTGTTTTTACAATCTAAACGGTTGAAAGTAAAATTTTAAAGAAATATTCAATCTAGAAAGGGATGTTTACTTTAGTTATATCTTGCGGTTTCTGCAATATCTCTGAAATGGCTGCACTTTTAATAAAAATAGTCACAATAAACATGGAAGATATTAATATTTTGAAGAACTTTTATTTGAAAAATGTATTCAAAAAGTGTACCAGATACAAGAAAATTGCGTATCAACCATGCCTATCAACTATTTAAAAGTAAAACGAATTCAAATAATATGACAGTATCATCTACTGTCATAAAATATTATACAAATTTTCATTTCGTTTAAATACCTAAAATCGTCCGGTCGTAGTAATTTTTAATATAGTGCAATAATTATATTTTATAGAATATTTAAAATGTTGTATTTAATTATCTTTCCTGTCTCAACAAAAATCCTACTACGAATAAGTGCAACACGTTGCTGATATTTTTTAGAATTTTCGACTCAACCGTCAAATCTAGCATCCATAAATTAATTCTTCAATATTATCGTAAACATAACTATAAGTAACTGTCATTTGAAATAATATTTTATCGATTTCATTAATGATTAACTATTAATCTAATCATCAATCAATTAAAAATTAAATTAATTTTTTTGAATCCACAAAAATTAACAATATAAAGAATGTTCACAAAAATATTCAACAGCTAAGTTATTCTTCTACCCTCATGTCCATAGTAGTTGCATTTTAAACATATTTGTTGCTCACAACAATGTAACGGTCTAGCAAAATAATAAAGTGGAAATTACTCGAAGTAACATGATCTGCCCTTAGCACTCATTGATACACATAAAGAAGTACTTAATTGACGTATTCAATTTATTCCAGTTTTATATATAAGTGCATTGTATTAATTTAGGTGAACTATTCGTGATCGAAATTAACAACTCGCTCTCTGGCGGTGTAACTAATGTACTACAAAAATTGGTCATTACGCCGGGCATTAATGTACCAATCAGCTGTTTGTTCCATTAATGGCCAGCTGTTATTTTTTCATAAATATCGAAGGAACAAAATATCTATTAAATCTTACGAAGTAAATTCTTCGGATAACTCACAAATAAATTTTTAATAACAGTTACAATCAAAATACACTTTTAAAGCACACAAAATAAAAGATTCGGACTCCAAGAGTGATTCGTTTTGGCAAAGAACGTTTGTAATCAGTTTACTTTATACATATTTCACTTTGCTGGCTTTCGCGTGTCCAATCATAGCCTCTATCTTAACTATCAAATACATTGGTCATTACGCCAGGCATTTTTATTAAAGCTACTATTTCGATCACGAATAATTTGCTTAAGTGATTTTTAATATATTTAAGTTGATATTACCAAGTGGTAATAGCACGTAAATAAAATAAAATAATTACTATATTTAAACCCTGACATAAATCAGAGTATGTTGAATTGATATGCCAACAGACCCACATTGCTTAGCCTTGGTGAGCCTATGCATTCGACTGGAATATGTTCTAAAATAATTTCCTTGCGTTCAGTCGGTCCATTGTTATATTAACGGATAGTAATTCCTTGTAGCACCTACAACCAAAGTAACTCCTGACTGGATGCCGATAGTATCCATATACTCGAAATTGGTTTTGGATAGGATAACAGTTTTCTTTTTCCATGAAATAAGGCTACATTCCAATGCAAATATGCTTCCTGTGCCGCTATCCTAGTCATCACATTTATTTGTCTATAGCCGATAATACTTGCGTTATTTGTTCTTATTACCTGTAGTTTTTGTGACAAAAGCTCTACTAAGGCATCGAAATATTCGTTTGAATGAATATTTTCAGGGTTGTTGTCAAAGCTACTTCCTACGCTTTCCGCGCATGTAATATATAAACGGGTACGGCATAGTTAAAGCTACTTATAGATCCTCTATAGGGAATTTTGTTCATTTGCTCAATGGAGATAACTTCTTTGTAAGTTTTCGGTTCGAATGCTCCTTCTATGTTAAATCGATGGATAATGTATGACTATTAAGCCAACACTACTGGTAGGCTTAATAACATCTGTCTCATCGAAGACATTTTACCCATACGCAAGAATATTTTTAAAACAAAAACGTTCATGTTGCATTGGTGTGACAAAAATTAAATTAAACATACTTTATCCAATATATTGTAATTATAATAAAACAAATAAACATTCAGATGGTTTATAGGTCTATATTAACCATGTTCGCCTGTCGGTGTATTAATAATAGACTTTTATAATTTTATGAAATTTAAATTGCACCATTTATAAGAAAAATGTGTTCGCAATGCAAAATATCCATATTCGTTGCAATGGGCCATACATATTTACTTATGTAGAACAAAAAGAAAACAATTGCACTATTGCACAATTATTGATATCATTTATAATAAGTTAAATTGTAAAATTAATTATTATACTTCTTTAAAAATATACGTGCGTATTCATAAATAATAAACCTATACTAAAGTAAAACTGATTTTTCATCATCCTTTAATTCATGTACAACTACATAAGATTATCTTTTTTTATCAAATCAAGTATTGGTTTAAAATTAAACGCTTGACTAAGAATACGGTAGATATAGCCTTACCTCTTTCAGGACATATACAACTTATAAGATAAGTCGAGTGTAGGACTCTCCAGATTTATATTAATGTATTTTTACGAAGATTATATACGATAAAAAAAAATTTTGTGTTCATGATTGTAGAAATATAAAATATAATAATTGTACTTACCGATTTCAACATTAACATTGTTGAATTTATCTGTTTGAAGCACCTTAATTCCTGGCAGTAATTTATTATATTGTTCTCTATCATAAACTTTAATTAAAGTCTCCATGGCGCACTCGATTTATCAAAAATTAGTCTGTAACCAAAACGGGCGTAAGAACAAATACACACTAGTTTAATTATTGCACAAGTAAGCTACTTTCATTCAAAATCCCCCACTTTTTCCAGCCACGCTCATCTTTGCAATATATTGCGCAACGATTGCACCACGATTTTTTTTTATAAACTCGACAATTCAATAAAAAATAAAACACCAAATTAAATAAATGGTACCAACATTTCTATATTATATAAAATTACATATTCAGTCACAAATTTCATAAAAACCAGATCTACTAAAATATTACGCTAATATTCCAATAATTTAAAAACATAAAATAAGAACACAATTTGACAGTCAAAATGAAACATAAATATTTTATTCATACATTATGAACATATTAAATACTGAATCCATTTACTAACATTAAAATAAATACTAGCAATCCGTTTACGATTGCTATAACGTATCCTAGATGAAAAGAATGCCCAGATCGTTCCCTGCAAACATTACATACATTAACACACACACAGTTGATTACATATTTTTAAGCATTAGCTACTTGTATCTTGACGGTGAGAAAGGTGTAGGAGGTTGAACTCCTGGTACAGAACTATCTAGATAGATCATAAGCCATGTAAATGCTGACATTAGAGCACCACAAAACAATGACAATAACAAATGACTCGAGCGTAAAACCGTCGATCGGACATAATGCAACATTAGTTGTCCATTAGCTTCAACTGTTTCATAAGAAAACAACTTGTTTTCGTAGAATATATCATGTAGATCATCTCCTACCACAGAAACATTTAACAACACTCATACTTTTTTTTGTTTGTTTGTGAATTACTTACGATTTGCATACACGACTTTTGCACAAATTACACTTAAAGACAAACACAATCCGTAAATACCTAACCGACACTCAGTCAATTTCACTTCGTCGTGTTCGATGTCTGCACTAGTATTCAATTTCTGAACAAAATCACTGCGATACGCAGATTTCGACATTTTCCAACCTAAAATTATACTCGAGAATATTTTGAAATTTCGTTCTACGCTTACTACCTTGATTTATGTTTCAGACATTCTAGGTTATTTTAAAACATATGGTATAAAAAAAATATTTACTTTTTGTTTTTTGCTTTTTCTGGTATTACTTGTCAGTACTTATTTTCATGCAAAATACCCCTTCACCGCCCTACTTGACCCTATTCACTGGAAATTCCACCAAATGCCACAAATCTACCGCACCCCGCATACAAAACATTACACATCACGTATCAACGCTAAGACACTGCAACTCTTTACAGGGGAATCGCTCACTTATGGCAGAGCCATCTAGAAATTTCCTCGTACTAAATTTATAAGCGCGGTAATTTTATTTCAGCTACGGGTAGGTAAATTTATATGAACCTGTCTACAATAATAAATAAGATATACAAATTTGTTGTAAATATATTTTCATAATGAACAAAAATCGGGAGTTTCTTATTTTTCACATTCTTATAAAATGTATAAGAAGAATATTAAAATAGATATAAAAGTTAAATAAGCGTTTTTATTTCATTAATTTATACTTTTTAAGAAAACTTTTCTAACAAAAGTTATTATAGATATATGAATATGCTTAGTTCTAAATCTCATCAATTAATTTATAAGTGCAGCTGCTTTTCAACCATTTCGAAATAGTAAACCGACAAGAGTAAACATGCACCGATCATAGATCTAAACGATCTTTTTTTTGCATTTATATATAAACATATATATATATATATATATATATATATATATATATATATATATATATATATATATATATATATATTTATATATATCAATTTGTGCTTTCTTATACGTATGCAATCATGAAAGAAATCGATCTTGAGATTTTAACGAAAATATAATTTATTTTTATACAGATTATTGTTAAATTACTTTTAAAAGGTAATAACAATTGATTTAATATTGCATTGTAACTTATATTCATATAGGAGTATCACTGGCCAGTCGTGGCGGGAATTTTTATATATATTAAATTGCCTCTCTTTGTCTATAGTACTACTAGCGCTGCAGTTTTGATGATATCAAATTTAGATACCAAATTGGTTACCTCTACCGTATTTTGAACGTTGAGCTGTCATAGATCCCCTCTATTCACTGGGTGTAACAGTTTTATCACTATCACTAAACTCTGATTAGTGCATAGATAATGGTTAGTGTATGCAGAGACCACACGTAACGGACATTTGTTTTAGTTGAAACTTAAAAGTTAATTAGTGATTGTGCACGACATAATGGCAAGCCAGAAGACAGTTGGGGTAGGGGATTTCGTCCTTTTGGACGAAATAAATATTGATACGTTTATGAAAAACTTAGAACTACGGTAAGTTGAGGTTTTTTATGATTGCTATTTCAAATTGTTGGAAGGCAACGTACAAAATACCAGTGTTTAGTTCTTATATTTGTTTGTGGAGGGCGTGGTTTTAATTTTCAAATAAAAACACCTTTTCACACTATCTTGAGTTATTTAAAATTTAAATAGTTTCAATAAATGAGTCAACCTATGACGGCCAAAGAATGTGTCATCAATATTATGACCAAATACTCCCAGAATAAAATTTAATTTTTATTCAAATAAATAACTTTTGCCTTGGTATTCAGAAACAATATTTGCATAAAATAAATATTTACAAACTGAATACAGCAGTAATTTAACTTAGATAGTTTAATTTTTCAAAGGTTTCATTAAAATCAAAATTGTCAAGATACATTTTTAAAACCTGGATTTTTAAGGTCTTAGTACACAAAAAAATTCCAAACAATAGTTTGTTATTTATTAAATACCTATAATACAAAACTAATTCAATCGACATATATCAAAACAGTGTTGCCAGTGCACTAGATTAAAAATGCAGAAATGGCCTTAAAACAGTCATTTGAAAAAACTTATTAGAATTTATTTTAGTACAGATTTTGGCAATAAGATATTAGCAAAACTATAAGTAAATTTTAATGCAATACAAAACAATGTTGACATATTAAAATTAAATCTAAACTTAACGTTCACTGGGATTTTTATGTGATATTCGTGAACGAAATCAACCACTCGCTCTCTGGCGATAAAGCGAATGTACTAAAAAAAAATTGGTCCTCACGAGTCGAAAAAACCGCGTATTACTGAATCCGCGTTAACATCTGTAATGTAAACCGTAAAAACGAATTAAATAATATTTAATAAATTTGATGCAATAATAGCATAATATAAATTAGCAGATAAAATCTACTTCCACAAATATCAGAGTACTAGATCTCTTTTCTCATAATATTGAATTGTATTTAATTCGGAAGTTGAAACTGAAACAGCAAAAAATGACAAGAGTAAACATGCACTTCCGGCAGGAATATTCTATTCAAAAATAGGAGATTTTCTTACCAGGCACATACAAATCTTAAGTTTAAAGTTTCATAATTGTATCGTTAACCGTTTAGATTGTAGAGCGCACATTTCCACACAGGCACACACACACACAGATAGACTTCATTCCAAAAATACTTACTTATACTGCGTATAAAAAAGTCAAAATTGAAATACATTATATATTTAAGAATTGTATGTTGAATAAGATTATTTGTTTGTTTAGGTTCAAAAATGGCAAGATTTATACGTATATTGGGGAAGTATGCGTTTCCGTAAATCCATACAAGACAATGAATATATATGGTCCCGAGCAGGTTAAAATGTATAAAGGTATAGTTCATCTTGTCTTTTTGATAACCATATCACTCTCTGTCTTACATTTGTAATTTGGTGGAGGGAATAATTTAGGGTAGACTGAAAACCCGGTGTACTTTGTAAATAAGTTGTTTCGAAATACTGGTATTACCGTGGCGCCATACAGGTACTTCGATATTTTATTTCAATCCTAAATATGTATACACAATTTAATTGGATAATTTGTTTAATATTTATATTGTACTGCTGACAATTCAATTTAGAGGCAATGTTTTTGTGCAATTACGGCCATGACAAATATGACTAGATATAAGTTGACTATTCACATCTAGGCGTGAATTATAATTTGCTTAATTTGAGAATAATTTTATTTGCATATTTATTTATTGTTAATCAAAAAATATTGTTTGATAAAATAATTTCCTACTTTAATATAAGGTCTTAAAAAAGCCAAAATGTAATCGGATATATATTATTTATTACTGTCAATTTCGATTCGATTTTGTTATATTTATACTAGTATAGTAAATTTAATTCGTTTTTATAAAACCGGGAATAATAGGATTTTCATTTTTAAATTACAATATTTTATAAATTAATTCGGCTTAATGAATGAATAAATTCTGTAAATAATTTGTAGACAAACATGAAAAAAACATCTGCAATGTCATGCACCGAACTCTCTTATACGCATTTGTGTTTAAAATTTCAAACTTCAAACTATTTAAGTCTATTTTGTTTCTTTGATAAACAATTGACAGGCGCAGATGATGCGATTTATGTAAAAATATATATAATAAGCAGAAATTTATTTTGAAACCAGTACTCTTTTAGAAAAAAAAAATTACAAACAATTGTGCTAAATATAAATACCTTTAATTTTTGTTCATGCAATTTTTCTGTAACTGTAACCATTTTTGAGTAATTGCAGAAACTGCAAAAAAATAAATAGGCACTTCCGCTTTGAATATTTCTTTCAAAAATAGGAGGTGCACGCCGCAGGCTTATGCAAATCTTAAGTTTAAAGTTTTATAATTTTACCTTCAGTCGTTTAGGCTGTAGAGAGCATTCACACACACACATACACACAGGCGGGCGTCATTCAAAAAATAGTCGGAATCGATTCAGGAAAGGTCAAAACGTATATTTTAGTTAAAATCTCGAGATCGAAATTTTTCATGATTACAATACTTACTTATACTGCGTATAAGAAAGTAAATATTGAATATGCCAATTTTTAAACAACTTTAAAATATCCACAATGGCTTGAATTGAACTTTCTTATGCGTATTTTGTTTAGATAAGAGAGATATTAAAAAACTATTTTTATTATTTTACTAATTTATAATATTTTACTAACCTTTGGAACACTTTTTCACTAAATATATTTCTTACAATAGATGAAATTCTAAATTATTTGCGTCTATTTTGTTTTTATGCTAAATTATAGTTGAAACGATTTATGTAAAATTAAATAAAATAAGAACAAATTTCAATTTTCTTCTTTCAAATAAGTATCCATTAAAAAAAAATCAAACAAAAGTTGTGCGTCATTTTTAACTATTTTACTGTAAGTGCAAATATATACAAATCGTAAGTTTAAAGTTTTATAATTTTACCTTCAATCGTTTAGGCTGATTCAGGGAAGGTCAAAAGATATATTTTTGTTAACATCTCCAGATCGAGTTTTTTTCATGATTACAATACTTATTTATGATTTCGTATAAGAAAGTAAAAAGGTAATAAACCGCGCGTAGGAAGTGCATCACTTTCCCGGAATCTTTCTCTCATACCCGAACATTGCAATCACTTGTGGCTACCAATCCCAGAACGTTATCTCTGACGTATACGAATGTATTTGTACAACTTTTGTGACTGTGATTATTTCTTATTAGTTATTGAAATATAATAACGATAAAAAGTGTGTAAGGCGCGGGAATAGCAAAATGTTCGGATACAATGCTGACAGTCATTTTATTCTTATGGCGCGAATCGGCGGTTCATATATTGTGATATATTACGCCTATATGTGGGTCCTAATTAAAAAATTAGTCGGTTTCTGCAATAACTCAAAAACGGTTGCACTTACAACAAAAATAGTTAGATTTAAAATTAGAGATATTAATATTCCGCACAACTTTTGTTTATTTTTTTCATAAAATGTATCGGTTACAAGAAAATAGCTATTGAAATTTGTTCTTATTTTATTTATTTTTACATCAAATGAAGGTCACGATTCAAGCGATTTCTAGTAATCTGTAGGTATATTGAACAATAAAAATAACATTCATGTGACTGATATGGAAAATTGTGACTATTTACTATTTAAGACATGCAATTTAAAAAAAATTAATCTTAATAAAAATGTAACTAAGCACAAAGGTACTCGATATATTTTCTGACTTAAATAGTTAATTTGTTTAATGATTAGTAGAAAGTCAAATATGGAGGAAAAAAGGTTTAAAATTAAGCAAGAAGTGATATTTTTCGCCCAACTTAAAGTTTTCTTCTATATCGAAATATAACTTCTATATTTAATTTACGACAAAAATTATTTATCATATTTGAGAAAAACTACCTATAATATTATTCAAAATTCCATATGGTTGATTTCCTAAAAACTCTTAATTTTCACATTTATAATCATTGGCAATTGTAATTGATTAGTTGTATTATAAGTGCTGATAACAATAAAAAAATTGATAAGATAAAATATTTGCTCTATACATTATTGTATGTGTTATATCATCAAAATTACTACCTGCTGATACAAATGATAGGCTAATACCGATTTTAATTTTTATACCATATTCTTTTGTGTTACAATAAGGAGTACTATGTATATAAACGTAATACTACGTTGATATTATTTAAATATTCGTAATTTGAGAAAAATTCATCGGATGAGTAAATAACAAATCCCGGTGCCATCCAAGATCAAATTTCGAATATTTAACTAATATTCATTTACATCTGGTAGAGAAGTGTTTATTATATAAATAAAACTGAAATTGTATTTTGACTCAGGATCAACAAAAATATTATCCTTTTCTGATGAGTATTACGTCACAACAAAGGCATAATATAGGCCGAATTGTAAAGTCGCTTCGTCTAACATGCAACATGAAGTTTTTTTTTTTTCTATTATCTAGAATGTCAAATGGTCTAATTTGTAGTACCTATTAGTTTGAATTGCGACAGTCATGGTTACTACGATTATCGTGAAACACTTTAGTAAATAACGTATTAAATTATTTTATGTAGTAGTCAAGTCTGTCAAATCATGTATATAAATATAACACGCATTGA
This sequence comes from Nebria salina, assembly GCA_944039245.1. Lineage (NCBI taxonomy): Eukaryota > Metazoa > Arthropoda > Insecta > Coleoptera > Carabidae > Nebria > Nebria salina. The sequence continues at coordinate 9,822,759 of OX063273.1, read as the reverse complement.
AAAGTAATTATTAAAATGCCTCTTTTATTTTTATAACAACTACTTTTTTATAACTCGTTAAAATAGAAAAAAAATATTTGCAGTGCCTCGCACTTTACTATCTTATACGTATTTTGTTTAGATTGAATAATTCAAGAAATTAAATTTATTATGCTATATTTTACTAACACATAAACATACAATTATTACATATAATAGTTTACCCTTGATAATATATACATATTTTTACGAGAGACCTTAACCTCGTTGTATCTGATTAAATTATAATGCATTTCGACGATGCTCTTGCATAACAAATACAACCTGTTTCTCAATTTACACACAACATGCAAACAATTAAAATATTTAAGTTTTATTGGAATTGTGTGACAAAAGCATGAGGTAAATTGTATGTTGTTGAATTGTTGGTATTTTATAAATGGTTTTTTAATTTGTAATAGACCAACAAAATAAATTACTCAATATTCATGTATTAATTAATGAATAATAGTAAATAAATTACCCATTATTGTTATTATGTTTATATATTCTATAATTAACGATAGTAATCTTTAAATCTATATTCGGCATACGTCGTGGTGTATTTCTCGACCTATTATCATTGTTTTTTCGACTTTCTAAATTAGGTATTTCAGGTAGTTGTTACAAGGTGCTTTGAACGTTATTGTATAGTTTTCATAACTGATACACTTTGCGAAGAAAATTTTCAAATAAAAGTTATGAGAAATCTTAATATCTTTAATATTTTTACTGTAAATGCAATCGTTTCGAAGATATTGCAAAAATCGCAAAAAGAGACTAGTTATTTAATAATTATTTTCAAAAATATGAGATTTTTTTGCTACTAATTTTTATTTTAATCCTAGTTTAGCAACGCGCACCTCATTTCAAAAATAGTCAGACTGGATTTATGGAAGATGTATTTTCGGTTAGAATGATTTTTTTATGAGTACAATACTTATTTATTATTTCATATAAGAAAGTAGTAATAGTTTTTTTTTGGTTTTTATCAAGGGTGTAACAGCTTAGAGTATTTTAAAAACTAGCTACGCCTATATTTATGGCTCATCTTTAGCTAATGCCTAAAGTTGGGCATAAATTCGCTATGCTGTATAAATTTTCGGAATCCTATATTTTTTAAAGTACGTTATTGATTGGCTTTAAAATGCGAACGGATTCAGTTGAGCACCTACACAAAATGTGTGCCAAATTTCGTTGCAATCGCTTCGTTACCTTCAGAGGACAATAGGCGACAAAATCTGATCTTACAACATAGTGAGCGGGCGATCAACATGCAACCAAATATATGACATATTTACATTTTCGGAATAATTTGTATTTAGTGAAATAATTTCGAACAATTATACGTGTGTGTGTGACATTAATTTTCTAATTTCGTTGATATTTTTACATTTGCTGTTATTTAATTTTCTGGTTAAAGATAATCTAATCGCAATCTTATCTTCCTCTCATGTTGCGATGGCTATGGTGGCAATTAGCGATATTGAAAAAATATCTGATTATGCTTTAATCCAAATGTATCAATATCAATTTGATCGCAGTATGTTGAATACAATTTTGTTGTAAAATTTCTTCAAATAAGTAGAAAATAATCTAATACTAAATAGCTAATAGGTAATTCGAAAGTTGCAAAAATATTTTATCTCTATAGTGATTTATTGACTTTAATAAAATCAGATGATTCATAAAGACATCCAATAAAGTAAAATATCCGCAATGACTTGCACTGAACTTTTTTCTACGTATTTTGTTTAGATCATATTTATATTATTTATTTCAAATCGCCCTGTTTTCGATAATGTAAAAAATGTTATATACTTAGTAACATGGTAATCGCCGGGTCACTAATCGTGAGACCAAATTTTCTCCGTTGAATGTACAGAACCGATTTCAACCAAATTTGGCACACGTATTATGTATTGAATTTTCTCATAGTATTTCAGGAGATATTGCTCTTCCTACAAAAAAGGTCATGCTTTTAAATATATTGATTCTAACAAATTCTACGCAACATTATTTTATTCTATTTAAAATTTATTCAGGTTATAACCAAAAGTCGTAAAATAATACTGAAAATAATCATTTTAAAAATTAAAAAAAAAAAACGTTTGATTTGTCGATATCTTGACTAATATATATGACAGTTGCTGCTATAATTATTATATTATTGTTGGTTTGATTCTTACTTTGATCATTTTAATTAGTACAAATATTGAATATATTTTTAAAAATAATAATGCAAAAAATAAATTAATTAAAATTTATATATTTATGTTTACATTTTGTTTAAAAGACTGTTTTAAAAAGATTGTTTACTAATCAAATTATTCATTTCTCTATTAATATTTGTGAATACAAAGTTCGCTTTGAATTTTTACTGCCAAAAATAAATATACTGTGGAGATTTTAATAAATTACTGCCAAAATATATTTTTTACTGCCCAACGATCCTCCAAGTAGTGAATGTAATGCTAATATTACAGTGTCATCAGCAAATGTAGCAACTATTGTTGAACATTTAGAAAGTTTGGATATTAATGTTGAAAAATTGTTGTTAAAACCCTAAAGCATAATATATTTATATAGATTACATCTTTAAAACAAATCGTGTTTGATGTGAATCACTTTTTATGATTCGCTGAATAACCTATTATCATTTGGAATATTTTTTTGAAGTTCAATCTTTGAATAATTGTTTTATAATTTAGTATATTTTAAATTACAATGATACATATTCAATTATTAATCTTTTGATATAGGAAATATCATTTTATGCATTTGTGTTTTATCTGTTCGTTTTTTGTTTACGTCAGCTGCCTTAAAGCCCCTGTAAGATTAAGATTTAATCAAATTTTAAGGAATTTTAAATACATATCCGCATTTTTTAATCCTTATAAATATTCTGTAATATTTTAAAGAAACTATGATTTAAGACAGCTTTAATATTTACAATGCATTGCTAGGCCAGCTTTTACTACATGACAACAACTTATAAATCTATATATGTTATTAAACATGCTAAGAAACATTTTCCAACAAATGGTTGCTTGACGCTAATTATTTAGAAGTGAAATGTTAATTTTGTTAGTCAATGCATTAAGTAATCTAATAAAACAATGCAAATAATTTTATTTTATTTACTAGGTCGAGAATTATTCGAAAATCCTCCACATATATTTGCCATAGCTGATTCAGCCCATAAAATAATGAAACAACAAGGTAAAGACACTTGTATTGTTATAAGTGGAGAATCAGGATCAGGAAAGACTGAAGCATCCAAGATTATTATGAAGTACATAGCTGCCGTCACAAACGTTGGAGGACAGAAAGAAATTGAAAGGTATGGTAGATAAAATCACACAAAAATAGTAAAATGAAAAGTACGAAAAAGCAGTAAAAAATGTCTTTATCTAATTTTTCCTAGTCTCCTTATGTATATGCCTGAGAAACATAAATTAAACTACATGCTTTCTTAAACGTAATAAGAACATCAGTTTCGATAAGAAGGATAATAAAATACAATTTTTTAGCACTATTATATTTTAGTTATTATTATTACGGGAATACATTGGTTTTGAATAAATTAAATACCTGTAATATTATGTCAGTGGATGAATGTAATATTCTTAATAACATGAATTTTAAATTTAATTTGCAGGGTAAAAAATGTTTTAATTCAATCCAATTCAATTTTGGAAGCATTTGGTAACGCTAAAACAAATCGGAATGATAATTCGTCAAGATTTGGAAAATATATGGATATTCATTTTGACTTCAAAGGAGATCCAATTGGTGGCCATATTGATAAATATTTATTAGAAAAGTCCAGAGTGATCATGCAGCAGAATGGCGAACGAAATTTTCACTGTTTTTATCAGGTATTTAACTATCATTTCATTTTTATAAAAAAAGTCTTGTACTTTTATATTTACATAAATATGTTATATAATTATGTAAAGCTAGAACGATATGTGTGCAAATACTTGTCAATACTCGCTAGTAATAAAGTAATTAATATGTATTATATTTTACAACATGGGTTTAATCATGCCGAATCTTATCTGGCAAATTATATTTCTTAGTTTGGTAAATTAATTAAATATTTAAATTAATTTTACTTTCAAATTACATTATACACTAAACTAATAAAATTCTTTTGATCATAAATTACAAATAATCTAATTTTGTTTGGAAAATGTCAATAAGAAAATATGCGCAATTTTCGCATCACTGATCCAGGATATATATCTCAGTCTAATAATAACTAGACTCACCTTACAACTTACTCATATTATAGTTCAACATGAGAAGCGTTCTTTTGATCGCTATTAAAAATAGAAGAACACAAGTGCCTTTCTTTTTGTATTTTTTCTGCACACTATTTTTTGTAAAAATAATTAATATCTTCACTTTAATTATTATTATTGTTTCAGTTATTGAATGGTTGTTCTGATAATGCACTTCGGTCATTTCATTTAACCAAAGATCCATCGAAATATTTTTATATTCACCAAGGGAATTCTTCTAGAGTTGATACAATCAATGATCATACAGATTATAAAACTGTATCATCTGCGTTGCAAATATTGTCGTTTTCGAACACGGACATAGATACACTGTGGAAGGTTGTTGCAGCCGTTATGCATTTGGTAAGTTATAAATTCTAAAAAAAAATTTTAATTCAATTTCACATCATGTTATCAAATTTAATAATACAGTTTTTAAAGGTGTAAGAAAGAATAATTAGCAATATCGCAAAAGGGTTTTATCCTATAACTTACTACTAATTAGTTTAATGTTTTCTTGGTACAAAAATTAATAATAGAAATGCTATTAAGTTTTGTATATACATACATGTGAGCTAAAAATAGCGGCTCATAGTACGAACAAGCGGAAGTCTATATCAGCTTGCCTTTATAAATGTGTTATTTTTTCTATAGAAAATATTAAGCTATTATAGACCTGTAAAACTACAGAAATAAAATTTTTGGCAAAGTACTCTCAACTTTATTTGCTTATTGGGCCAATGCAATCGCTAAAGTAATAAATAAATATTTAGTATATGGATTACTGAATAAGTTCTAATTATCAAAATATGTGACGCATTATATTATTTATGACATATTTACAATTTTAATAGAGCTCAATAACTCATTTTCTAAGCGTGTATTTGACTGCTTAAGTAACATATAGTAAAGAAAGCTTTCAAACATTTTTTTAAATACGTAAACTTGTTGTAAAGTTGCTTGTTCGTGATACCAAACTTTTGATTTTTTTTAGGGAAATGTTGAATTTGCAATTAATGAAGATAGGGTGAATGTTAAAAATCCAAAGGAGGCTAGCTTTGTAGCCCAACTATTAAGTGTAACTGAACGCGAATTATCGCAAACACTTGTTGAGCGAGTTATTGCTGCTCGGGGTGATGTGATACAGAAAAATCACACCCGATCCGAAGCTGAGTATGGTCGTGATGCGCTTGGTAAAGCTATTTATGATCGGTTATTTTCATGGATTGTTGAGAAAATCAACGTGGCCATTGCTGTCGATAAGAAATCTGTTTATAAAACATATCGCAGTTCAGTGATTGGTGTTTTGGATATCTATGGGTTTGAAATATTTGATGCAAATAGCTTTGAACAGTTTTGCATTAATTATTGCAATGAGAAATTGCAACAGTTGTTCATTGGTAAGTGAAGAAGACATTTTTGTAAATCTAACAATTATGACTACCATAAATATATAAAATGAACTGGCTCACAATAGCGTAATTAATGTTTTATTTAGAAACTGTTATTCTATGCATTTGATAATTATACATATCTTACGGATGTTGTTGAATTCTGAAATATGAATTAGAAAAATGATAGTGATTAATTGGTAAAAAATAGATTAAACAATTATTAAAATCTTTAAATTGCATCTACGTTACTAAACCAATATTTGTATGCACATATGAGTCAAATCGTACTTTCAGTTTCGAAAACTTTTATAGGCTGGAACTTATTTACTCAATAAAATTGTTTCGAACTTTCTTATTGTTTTACATTTTAAAGATTTAATAAATACTTGTATTTGTTTTGCTATACTTATTATCGAAACTAATAATATACAATTAATATTTCAATGTTTCAAACAATTTACAGAACTCGTACTGAAACAAGAACAAGAGGAATATCAACGCGAAGGCATTGAATGGAAGAAAATCGATTATTTCAATAATCAAATTATCTGCGAATTAGTAGAGCAACCCCATAAAGGTATTATAGCAATTATAGACGAAGCATGCTTGAATGTTGGTAAAATCACTGATGAAATGCTACTTGAGGCAATGGATAAAAAACTGAAAGGTCATGCGCATTTCACATCCCGTCAAATCAAACCAGCTGCTAAAGAACTGAAACATAAAGTTGATTTTCGTATCACGTAAGTATTTTAGAATGTTTAACAAAATTTTAGAATCAACTTTGCTTTATTTCTTGTGTATGGTTGTATTTTCATCTTATATATAATTTTTATTTAGAAAGTAATCATTCTAAAACTAAAGTTTGAATAGCTTCTAGTACGTGAATAATTTGAAGTTAGTTCACTAATTTTCAAATATATCCTTCATCAAATTTATATACCACAATTTACGTGTAATATTTTTATATATACTTTGCATATTATATGTACTTTTATTATTACTATTACATTAAAAATGGTACGGAAACAGTTTTAGCAGGGCAAATATTTAAATACAGATAAATTAAAAGGATTAAATCAAATACTGCGCTGTAATTTATAGCAGTATTATAACAAAAAGGATACAAATATGCCTTAGCAATACTAATATTTAAAAAAATATGGCATTATTTCAGTTTTGTTGGCAACAAAATGAACTCATACATTTTACTTAAGTAGCATAAGCAATAATAATTCATGTAGCAAATAAAAAATATACAAAGTAATATAACGACTTTTATACGCAAGGTATGTTACCATTTTGGAAAATTGTAAAGATATATTTTGATTATTTGCAGTTTAAAAATCTGTCTGAATGTATGTATGCATGTTTCTATGTAGCCCGCATATATATTTTATTTATTTATTATTTGTAATTTATTGTTTGTTGTTTCCTTGTAGCCATTATGCTGGTGATGTTGTTTACAATATAAATGGTTTTCTGGATAAAAATAAAGATCCACTCTTTCAAGATTTCAAACGTTTGTTATTTAATTCTTCTAATTCAATTATAAGTAGCATGTGGCCTGAAGGTGCTCAGCATATTACTGAGGTAAATGAGTACTATTTTAGTTCAGCTTTATTTATTTATATATTTATTTGTACTATCTGTTAGTTTAGTTGTTTAGAAATTAAGTGCTACAGGTTTAACACAAAGTAACTAGATATATTAGATTATGGATAATCGATAAGTATTCACTATCTAAAGTGTGGACTACAGCTTCCCCACCTGTTATCACCATTATTTTATTAAAAATTCAAACGAAATGCATTGGAGCTTGCGGTTCGCATTTACTTATTTTCTATCTACCGTATTATTAGTCAAACGTTTAATTTTAAACCAAGACTAAACTAGATAAAAAAAAGAAATCTTATGTAGTTGTTCATGAATTAAAAGATGATGGAAATTTTGTATCACTTTAATATCGGTTTATATACGCGAGTTTAAATCTAAAGGACCACATAAGATAATTGTAATACGTTTGAATATTTATTAAAATAATGGCGGCGACCAATCTATACTTTAATATATCTAGGCGCTCTAGTTTAACCTATTCTTTTTTTATTATAAAAGTTTCAATTTTTTTATTCATATATTTGACTAGCCCTAAACTGGTAGAATTAAGAAATTTCAACATTTGATTAAATATTTAATAAAAATTCAAAATAGATCATATATTTTATTTTCTATTTGAATTCTATATGACTGAACAGCTTAGATGCATATGCATAGAAAATTGATAATCAAAGAAATTCTGACGTAGAATGGTATAAACCGCTCCGGACGTGTAAACAAATTGTGATTGTTAAATTCGGACGTATGCCTAAATTAATCATGTATTTCTAAATACATAGCGTAAAATAATTAGAATCGAAACATGTATATTCTAAACGTGTATTTCTCCTTTAAATATCTAGTAATTCTTCATTATTGCACCACTTTCTCTGTGAGTTGTAATAATTCAAAATATAGTGTTTATTCACGTTACATAGTAACAGTTGAATTCAAGTTAATGATATATATCTGGGGTTTATATTTCAAAACATTTTCTGCAATTTTTTTATTAATTCTCGTAATTCATAAATTAACACTTTCATAGTAATTTCAATGTATTAATGAATAATTGCTTTTTTCCAATATTATAGACAACCAAGCGCCCTCTTACTGCAGGTACTCTATTCCGTAATTCGATGGCTGCATTGATTAAACATTTAACAAGTAAAGAACCGTTCTATGTTCGGTGTATCAAACCAAATGAAGTTAAATCAGCTGCCTTGTTTGACAATGAACGAGTGAATCATCAAGTTAGTTATCTTGGTCTTGTGGAAAATGTCCGAGTTAGGCGAGCTGGATTCGTCTACAGGCAACGTTATGATGTTTTCTTAAAAAGGTAAATATTTTAGTTTCAACTGCATAGAACATTTGTGCTACTGATATAATGTTATATGAATATACTAAAAATATGTTTATAAGTTGTATAATATGTTTAATGAAAATAATCTACTCTGATAAATATACGCATATATTGATTTGTTCATATGTATTATTGCTATATTTTGTCAACAGAACATTCAGTTCGTATTGGAAAACTGAGCTAATAATTTAATAACTACAGAATCACCAACCATATAGTGTAGAAAATACTAATTATATATTTGTTCATTATCAGGATAGTTGTCGAAGTACAACTTTAAAAATACACGCAAACATACATAGTTTGATGTATATTTTCATCAAATGGGGGTCATAACACCCTTTTCATTCATTCACATCTGCGCAAGCTTTCACCATTTAAATCTATTCTTACAAGCTTCTTTTGCGTCATTCAAATTATTTCACGCAATTCATTCTCAATCATATTTATTTACTTTTACCGAGGACTATCCTTTATTTTTGCACCATTTATCTCACCCACATAAATCACCGACGTCAAGTTTCATTCGACATTGTATTCCACTTGCCCACAATGTTACAAATTTATCCACTATTTAGAGGACGACCATCTCGTCGCTATATAATAAACAACCCAATAAACAAACTGTTGAACTTGCGCTAGTCGACATACATCGACCACAATATTACACACTGTTTTGCTATAAGCCTTTTCGATCACGATTACTTACATTACAGAAAGGAATAGTCAAACGTCACATCTGACTAATCATCGATTGTATATTATGTGCATGTGATCATAATTTAATGTGTTAATTTACTCTAGATACAAAATGATATCGCAATACACTTGGCCAAATTTCCGCGGTGGTTCCGAAAAAGAAGGTGTTCGAACCATAATGGATGAGCACAATTTTTCTGCGGACGTAAAATACGGTAATACAAAAATTTTCATTCGGTCACCTCGCACTCTATTCGCACTGGAAAACGCTCGTAATGAACTGATCCCGGGTATCATTACACTACTACAGAAACAATGGCGTGGTTACCTGTGCCGTCAACGATACAAGAAAATGAAAGCCGCCGCAAAAATAATGCGATACTATCGCAAATACAAACTGCGTTCGTATATCGACGAAATGAACAGACGATTCCGCGGAGCGAAAACAATGAAAAACTATGGTAAATATAATACGTTTATTTTTATGATAATTTCCAAACTGCAACAATTTTACAAATAAAATATCTACATAACACAAAATATACATATATCTAATAAATCCAATACACATATCTAATAAATCAATGGAACTGAGCCAATATTATTTTATTGGGAATGTAATTATTATTATGATAGTTGTAATTTTCTATTCACTATAATAGGTAAAAGTGTAAAGTGGCCCAAACCTCCACCATCCTGCCGCAATATTGTGGTTACATTGCGATCTGCATTCAATCGGTGGCGAGCGTGGATGATTCTAAGTAAAGTGCCGCGTAACGAATGGCCTCAGCTGAGGCTTAAAATAAGTGCTGCTTGTGTCTTCCGTGATAAGCGGCCGTTGTGGGGACAAGCTCGTAAATGGGAGGGTAACTACCTGATGAAAGCCGATGAGAACCCCAACTATGCACTCTTCAATATGAGCGTGAATAATTTGAAAAATGTTGATCATTTTCAAAATATTCTATTCTCTTCTTACATCAAGAAGTTTAATAAGTTTAACAAATGTGCTGAACGTGTTATTGTTGTAACGGATCAAGCGATTTATAAGATGGATAATTGCAAATTCAAGAATATGAAGAAAGGAATTCCTATTCAAGAGGTATGACTCGTTATTAATATATTTAATAATAATTAATTAATATTTAATATCTCATATGTTATTTGCTAGTCCCATTGAACGCATCGAGAGTGCCGAACTAAACTAACTACTAAACTTATCAAAATAATCTTGACCTAACTTCCTCGAAGTTCTAAACTCATAACTGCAATAAGTGTGCCAAAAAAATGGAATATTGTTTATGAACAGGAAATAAAGTAAAATCTGCTTCATAATGGTGCCCTATTATTTGCGCTAAACAATGTTGTAATTCTTGAACTGTTTACAATGGGCTGAAATGATATTTAAGATCTTATATCTCGTTTTTATTATAATGATATAATAATATATATGATTTTCGCGATTAAATAGTTTAAATTATTTATCTACACCCTGTATTGATAGGTTTGCTTATTTATATTAATATGTGTTAACACTTGACTAAAAAGATGTTTTATTTAATTACAGATTCGAGGTATTAGTGTTAGTTCTGGCCAAGATCAGCTTATTGTGATTCATACTAATTTCGGGAACGATTTTGTTGTCTCAATGGAAACAATCACAAAACAAGATCGAGTGGGAGAATTGGTCGGAATCCTGTGCATGAGATACTTTCAGTAAGTATTTTTAAAAAAATTTTACGTCCATGTTTCGCACATCCCATAATGTTTACTAGAGCAGTAGCATTTTTGAACTGTTTCGTTAAATATGTGTGCGTGGCTCAACCAATAAGACACAATTATAATGTAACACGCTACGCAAATAGTATTTTTTGTTTACAAGTAAACTTGCAAAATAGCAGGAACACTTGGCATAGTACCTTGTTACTATTTTTGGTGCATAGTACATTACAATGGAGTGATTGGCGCTTATAAGTAGTATGGTATAGTGCGGTACAATTCAAAAACGCAATGAAATACAGCTTAGAGATTTTTGAAACAAAACATGTTCTGTTGCTAATTAGCAAATAATAATTCCTTAATAAATTGAATGACTAAATTAGTAATGTAAGTTAATTAGTATCCGAAAGCACATACCAAATGTACATTTAACGTATACAATATACAATTAATCATTGAAAATGTACTATGCAAGCAACAATACAAATATTATGTAAATATGTTTGTATTGTGTATAGAAGTCGTAATTTTGTTTTCTTTTTCGGGATATTTACTTACAGGACAAAAATAGCATTAAAATGTGATTTCTATATTTATTATTATTGCAATATATGCTACAATAATAGGTTTTCTTTAATATTTAATATAATATAATCTCCGAGAAAATGGAAAGACATGTTTAATATTATTCAGATAATAAATAGCTAAACTGTTCTTATTGCCTTGAAATAAGAAACAACTTGACTAGCACTTTAATGAATAAGAATTGAAAATTAATTGTTAAAACAAAATACGCATTTGTTTAGAAGATAGTATCTTTTAATGAAATCACATTTGACATATAATCATGTATTGATTATTTAGAAATACAAATTGCGCCATATGCGTAACTATTTTACATTTAGTTGAGCCATTTTTGAAAAAATATCGGCGAAAGAATAAATTTGTTGATTTTTTGATGAATATTATGGCACACACAACTATGGTGTCAAAAACCTCATAAACTCATAAAACTATTTAATTTTTTTCTCTCTAGATTACGAAACAGCGATTTAAGCGTTACAATAGACAACTCGTTTGCTTGTGCTTTGGGCAATAAAAATCGTATTTTAAAAGTTCAAGTATCACCCGATACACAAGTGCCAACATTCAAAGGTAGCAGTGGCACAATTTTGTATATGTTACCATCATCATACGCCGTACTGGATACAAACAATCATAACCAAATAATGAAAGGCTATTAGCATATATTAGTTTTTTATACGTATTATATACCAAGTATTTGTATATATTGAAGCTTTTACAGTAATTATTATTAAGGTATTTTTAATATGTACAAAATAATTTCGAAAATGTAATGGATATGTTTTGTTTAAATTTTTGTCTATTTTTAAAGTATTAGCTTTCGCCACAAATTTACGGAGTAATATCTATTACATTACTAAAAATAGCATTTTCAGTGCTTAATTAATCAATATTGACAATTCTGTATTTAGTAATGATTAAACCGATTCAGAATTAGGTGAATTGTATTAGAGATTGTGATAAATTTTATCAAAAATTAAACCATAAACTTTTGTGAGTTAATTACTATTTGCACCGTTTAACTATGAATTTTATCTATAAATATAAGATTATTTACAACAGGCTTTAATTAAATCATTCAAATAGTAAAAAATGTATGTGGTGCTCCTTAAATTATAATTAAAAAAATTAATACTGGAGCAAATGTATCTAATGTTAAGTTTATTATTAAGAAGCGGTGCAAATGGTTATAAAAATGTTTATATTATTAAAAATATATATCAATGGTTGTAAATTTTACAGTATAGAATACATATTTAGATCGTTTTTATGTTGAAAAGTCGATATATTTATGGTAAATTTCGTTTTCATAGTACCAGAAGTGTCATTAATATCTTGTACTTTATCTACTTAGAGAAAAAATGAGTGGAGCATGCTCATTTTTCTAACTACTGTTCGCCTTACTTACAGATAAGCATAATTTAAAATGAAATACAATATTTGTGACGTTGATGGTACCATAAAGTAGTTTTTAAAATTGTTCTAGTGTCTTTAAACTTTGGTTTATACCAAATATCTTTTTTTTTAGATGTGAGCTAACATTATTCTAAGACTAAAACTATTTTTATCTAAGTAGTTTCAGCTATCATGACAAATAACGGCCTTGCACACTTACACCGCTAACATGTTGAGAGGGAACAATCCCTATTGCGATGCGCACAAAAAAAGTTGTACATTGTCGAAACTTAAAACTTGTGCCGTCATTTGTTAAACCGGATTTTATAAGATTAGAGTTTTATAGAAATATTGCGCTAACTTAGATAGCACTTGCATTTATTAATATTTTCGAAAATTAAATTAGTTGCCATGGTTTTTATTTACTATTTTTAACAATGTAGTTTCAGTTGTATATAATCAAAGCTTAAAACATGTGACGTCATGAGTTATAAGATTTAAATTTTATAGAAATTTTAATGCGAAAGAAACACATACAATTGGATAATTTTTGGTATTTATTTATATATTCGAAAATTAAATCACATATTAGTCTTGCGTTGTTTTGTAGCTCTCCTGATGGCTACGCGCATGAACTGATACGAAAACGAAGTGTAGTAAGAATGGACATATTTTTAACATGGATCGTGATAACGGCAGAATGGTCTGTAGTTTTGGATAAAGAATAACTTATCAGTTGTCAAATTCAAACCTTATTCCTTATGAAATAGATAACTTTTTTGTTTTACCAGAAATTTTAAATTTGCTATTTACTTCGTTCTTCTACAATAAACACAAACTAGTAATAGGCAAGGTTCATGTTAAGAACCAAAGCAAGCATATTTTCTACTGTTATTATTAATATGTAATACACAACTTTAATTTAAAAAGTTTGTTTACTTAAAAATGTTTTTTATGTGTCATAAAACGTAACAATAACAAAGAGAGGCACATTCTAATACATTTACTTACTTTCCAAATCAATGATTAAGATTTCATCATAAAATCTATCCAAAAATTGCAAGTTTAACAAGTCTTTCTTCAAGACAAAAGTATTCGTCAGCAAATAATATAATGAGAGTGAGCATAATGATTTGTATGTATGTATTTTATTCAATCTTAAATTGTTATGTTTTTTGCTTTATTTAATTAATAATAAGATGTAAGTGCAAAACATTACAATTGAGACCAATTTGGTAAAAAAGGATTGATTTAAAAAAAAAGTATTATATTTAAACTTCTATTATTAAATTTTACGACATAATTTAAATTTGTATCATTCTAAAAAAGTAAGGGTACAATCGAATTTTTCTTTCATTTTGAGTTATCATTCATTTTAATTAAATATCAGCAATGTGCTATTTCTGTGCTTTTTTTTATGGTAGCGTTAAATTTCTACCTATTACTTTCTTGAATGTCGTGACAACTAACTTGGTGGTGTAACTTAAAATGTAAAATTTTTTTATTAATTTAAAAAGCTAGGGAATATTTTTATAAGAAGGTAAAATTTTAACACCTATAAATAAAGCCACATTTAATTTCCATAAAAACGATTTCTGATTTTTTTAAATTATCAATGTAAGTTTATTTGTTTTCAATTATATTAACTTTTAAGATCAAGTACATTTAAACTTTCCTATGAATATGGCTGTAAAAATGTTAAATTCATAATATTTTATAATTTTTATTTTACAATTTTAACCATCATTGTCATCATGAATATATATGTCTACACGCTGTAAGAATGTTCGAATGAAAATTATTCATTTTTAGAAATAGCTTGTGTTCTCACGCCGTATCTTGTAATTAAGAAACTTTATTTTGTTTCCGCTATGTAATAATTTTGTTTAATTATCTAATCCTACTATGATTAGCTCCTGCCATGAAAATGATTATTCATGTGGATAAACATGTCAAAATAATTAAACGCGCTAAACATTGGTAGTTTTACATAATTATATTTTATTCAAGATAAAAGTATTTGTCAGTAAATAATTAATTGTCGGTAACGTAGACTTACTGGTGAGCTATCTCAGCTTGCTAGACTTTTGGAATTTATTATTTTTTGTATACATTTATTTAAAACGGAGAGTAGCTTTAAAAAAAATGTAATTTTTAATAATTAGTTGAGTCAAAAAGAAATCGCGTACAAATTGGTACACATTTTTCTAGGATGATATTGTTATTTTAAATTAAAATTTGGTTATAAAATCTTATCGATTTTTTATTAGTAGATTTTACAAAATTATATTGTTACTTGTCGATAAAGCATGTAATAGTTTGACTGAAATTGTAAAAAAAAAACTGCTTTCAAAATATAGAAGTGTTCTGTCTGTAGATATACCGAGATATAGAAGTATTGATAGAAGGTTTCAAGGTGTTTTTGAATTAAATCACCTTTAGTTTTTACTATGAATATGGCGAAGTATATTTTAAGATAACATAGTCATTTAAAAAAAATGTTTTTTTGCTTGGTATTTTTATCCCTAGCATTAAGTCATAATAGTACTTAAAGAAGAGCATGTATAGATCTCATTAAAGCATTTATTTTTCAAAGGCTATTCGGCTTAAAAACTAAAATCTTAACTATTTTATTTTTAGTGTACTTTATTAATTAGTCACTAACTAAAGTGCTCTGATGAGGTTTAATTTTCACAAAATCCGCCATTTACACTGCTTTTTAAAGCAGATTTATTGAGCCATATTATAAAACTGCTGATTATTTTTTTTCATTATTTATAGTCATTTTTATATATTTAGAAACTGTTGTTCATATATCTATCACGTTCCAAAAAATATTTATTGTATCTTAAATATTATTTGATACGCATTCTGTAAATATTTCAGATGTGCTACATATTTGTTGAAATGTGCCATTATCTGTCAATATCTGTGCCTTAATAAACACGCATACTTATTGATTTACAAAAGTTGTTTTTAATTCTTCATCATAGCTAAAACATTATTATTATTAATACATTATGGTGTGGGTGTTATATTGGTGTCAGGGGTTAAATACTTTTAAATACACTAAATCACAAACGTATGTTGACACATTTCATATTGTTTTACATATTATTATTCATAAACATCTGCAGTGTCATGCACCGAACTTTCTTATACGCTTTTGGGTTAGATCATCACATTTTTATTATTTTTCTAATTAATAATATTTTACTAACCTTTGGAACCCTTTTCCCTAAATATATTTCTTAGAATAAATATTAAATGTCCAACTCCAAATTATTTAAGTATTTTTATAAAACAATTGATAGGCACAGTTAATACGATTTATGTGGAAATGATTATAATAAGAACCAATTTCAATTGCCATTTTCTTGTTCCCTGTACCTTATTTGAAAAAAAGTTTCAAAATACTAATACCTTTAATTTGTATATGAACAATGTTTCTGTAAGTGCAACCACTCGTGAAATAGGTGAATTGTGCATGTGTAAAAGAATTTAAAAATGTATGAAATATTTATTTGCATCACCCCAATAAACACTGGCTTGTTTATTTAACTAAACTAAACTTACGCATCGTATAATTAATGTGCATGTTTGTATATTTTAGTAATATCTACTTTTGAGGCAACCACAAACATTTCAAATCATTTTTAAGATCGATTAACACATTTTAAATTAAACAGATTAACAAATATTGGTCACACCAGAAATAACACACCACAAAAGTTAATAGTTATTCCAAAAATTAGTAGGTGCGCAACTAAGTTCCCGCGGCTCCAGCAGTAAGTGCTGGTCGATTTTGACCATTTTGACATCCAAAATGTCATGAACCAAGCTTAGACATATGGTAAACAAACCGTTTTTACACATTAGTGATTTTGTTTTGGCGTCATATACTTTTGGTCTGATTTAGTGCCAAATAATCGTCATTTGCGGGACGTCTTGATTTTCTTCTTTCATTCGAAGAGAACGGCGGCTGAAGCGCATTGAGAGCTCCAAAAAGTTAACGGAGATGCTGCTCTAAATGAAACAACGTGCCGTGATTAGTTCCGTCGCTTCAAAGACGGTGATTTCGATGTTTACGACCGTCCGCGTGAAGGAAGGCCAAAAACCTTCGAAGACGCTGAATTGGAGGCATTGCTCGATGAGGATCCGTGCCAAACGCAAAAAGGGCTTGCTTCAGCATTAGGAGTTTCCTGCCAAGTCATTTAAAAGCGATTGCATGCGTTGGGAATAATTCAAAAGCAAGGAACTTGGGTTTTTTCTTAATCCATTTTGCCCCGTTGTACTCATATTAGTACAGATACTTTAGAATTTATATATATATTTTGATCTTATCAAACCAACATGAAAGTCTGAGATAGATTTTCCCCTACCACAATATAGAATAATAGTTTCCTTGAAATGAAAATCCTTGATGTCATGGTTTCATTTAGCGATGCATCAGAAGAATCAATTAATTGCATTGTACATCAGGTATATGTACAATATTATAAATGTTTGCGTTACACTGTTTCTATGGTTATCAGTAGTTATCAGTGTGACATAAATTTATAGTAAGATGTCGGTTTATAATTCAATTAGTTTAAAGAATAAAATTGATAAAATATCATTAAACAATCAATTAAAAACGATTAATACAATTAATCAAAAAGAAGTTCGCTTGCAAAATTGGGCTAAAATAAGGTTTCGTGCTAAATATGGCTTATTTGATAGCGATGATGATGATTTACAGGTTTATAATAAGATATTTTAAGAAAAAATTACGATAAATAAAATTATTCTTCAGACTGGCGGGACCTCCATTTTCCAAGTAAAAAAGCCTGGTTATATCTACCCTCGACGTGATGAACGACCAAGAGGCTCTAAGGCTAATGATGAAGGTTTCAATTATAAAGTAAGTACCTCTTTTATTACGATTTTTTTGTAGTAGTAGTGATCTTTCATATTTATAATTACACAAGTATAATTTATCTACTCAAATATAAGATCGCAATATGATGTGCACTTACCTTTACAATAATAATTTAATGAGCCATTTAGTTTAACAGAAGCGTTTGATGACAGGCAATTATGGATTTATTATTTACGCATGGAGAGTTAGATTGTGAAAAACTTTTATGTTTGCACGCGTTAGCAATACACCCTTGCCATAATATTGAACAAGCTATAAGATCACATAAAGTAAAACTATCGTTTTCCAATCAAAATTATTCAATATTAGATAAAGTAAACGACATTTCAAGAACAAGATCACGTAATCAATCTAGACCAAGCTCACGAAATGCTCCTAATACTTTACCAACATATATCATAAGTATGTGTATTTGTATTCATTCCTTTATCATTTTTACAAGGTTTAATTATTATATTATCTCTATAATATATGTATATGGAAATATTACAAAACGTTTAAAAATAAAATAGTTACAACTGTATTGCGTAAAAAAAAATGATTGTATAGCGTTGCAATTTATATGAAAATATAATGTCAATATGTACATACATACATATATATCATCATGCTTATTCCCTTCATTGGGGTGGTAGAAAATCATTTATATTCTTTCATATCTTGACAATCGTTCTCCATTCAACTCAGACTAGTTTAAATAAAAATTAGAACGTTGTGGATTGAGACGTTTGAATTACTTAGAATTTTACTTATTTAAGAAATGTATTTATTTTATAGGTTTTAAAGAACCACCGAATAAAGTGCCGTCGTATATGAGTAATGATTGTTGCATGAAGGAAAAGAAAATCCAAAAAATAACTAAGGATACACCGCTAATTATGAATCGGAATATTATAAGATTAGTGCAAACAGTACTAGAAGCATTACAAAAATCAAATTCCGATAAAATTAATCTATTGCTAGAAATAGCCCAAGATCCTAAAACGATTAAAGAGATTTTAAACAAGGCTGAAATGCACGATTTTTTAAAATCCTTAAACGAACGCTCTGTATTATTAAGGTAAGAAATTTCCGTATTTTAGAAACATGAAAATCCTGACCAATAATAAACCTAATTAGTAAAACATTTTTTTAAAACTTTAGTTCTGGTTCTTTTCAATATCTTCCTCATTTGAGAAACACTGTCGCTTTAAAAATTGAGAATCCATCAGGTAATTTACAAAGTTTAGTTAATGGTATACGCTCTAATATGTTAACGCAAAATAAGCATTGCTCAAATAATGCATGTCACAAAAATTATGACACAACCAGTGAGTCGGAACGACGGAATTCTATAATTGCTGAACAGAAAAAATATTCGATATCCTCAAATCAAAGTTATAGGAGGGAATCTTTTGATGCTGTGAGACTAGCAGTACAATTGCGGTAAATATCAAATTAAATACCAAAACGTCGAAGAATTGATTTTAAATTTGAATGAAATTAAATATGATTATGTTATTATAACTGCTGTTTATTATGGTAAGCCGTTTTACGTTTTGCTGTTTATTACTCATTTAGTGAGTGATAACAAACATTCATATTATTTTGATATCGGAAAATTAACTCTAATTTTTATAATTAATCAAATAAAATTG
Source organism: Nebria salina (assembly GCA_944039245.1). NCBI lineage: Eukaryota > Metazoa > Arthropoda > Insecta > Coleoptera > Carabidae > Nebria > Nebria salina. Next base: position 9,803,149 of record OX063273.1, on the reverse strand, counting down.
ATAGAAAAACATTCGGTGGCATTTTTCAAAATTGTGAAATACCACCAAGTGTTTTTCGATCAATTTCTTAGCATGTTTCTTAATGAGAATTCGTTAAATATAGTAATAATGTTTATCCTTATTAATTATTTCGTAATGTTTCACCGAGTGCCAATAACGACTTCGATCAATTTTATCTAATTTTACCATATTATTGTGATTAGTAGTACCAGAATTATTTTATTAGAAAATTATTTGATTGTATTACTAAATGAATGTATATAATCATTAATTCAGCCTGAATTATTGTGAATTAAAAACTCATTTTATGCTTTGTTGCTTGGATCTTCACAATTTAGTATTTTTGAATAATTGTAAGAATGTATGTATATACAAAATTATGAATAATAAAAATAAATTTATTTTATATATATTATATATCTTAATTGAAACAAAGTAGTTTTTTTATTCAAATTTAATACAATTCTGATTTTAAAATGTAATGCAATGCAACGCAATGAAAATGTACAAAAATACATGCAGACATTTATATTTGTTAGTGATAGAGTACGTGAGGCAAACGATCATGATTATGAAGAATTTAAAAGTTATATAGCTGGTACCTCATCGAAATACGGGAAAAGATCGCATTGCCCATGCGCCAGCAAATCGCGCGGTAGATTGTTTAGCAGTACATTAGAGAAAGATATAAAAGATTATTTATCAAGAGGTACGCTTGTAATAAATAAAATGATAGACGATGAAAATCAGAAATTAATGATATTGCGAGAAGATATAAAGCAACAGCGAAGAGAGAGCGAACAATTAAAAAAAATCAAAACAAAAATGTTTAATGCCCCCAAATACAATAGAAGATCTAGTTATTTGATGAGAAAAGCAAGAAATTACTCACAAAACTTTGGTTACACAACAAACGAAAAACCAATTCATTGGAATACATTCAATTTAGCGAAAATAAATTACGAAATATCTGCTAAAGAAACAGAAAAACATATTAAACGATTTTTGGATGAACCTATCATGCCTAATTCTGCCTAACTATTGTATTAAATATATCAATTATTAATTTAATAAACAATGTTAGAAATACAAGTCTTCGACATTTTAATTAGTAGTTGTTATCAAATAAAAACAGTTATCGGTTGTTTTTGTATCTTGTTTCATAATAAGAAATCGTGTGTTTGGTTTTTTACTTTCTTATATGAAGCAATCAGTAAGTATTGTATTCATGAAAATTATCGATCTCGAGATTGAAACGAAAATGCACACGCTTTTTATGCTGGTTTGCGAAAAATAATTTACCTTTTTGCTCGTCGCCATTAAAAGAAACACCAGGGCGGCTAAACACAAAGAAGTAAAAAAAGATAACAAAAATCTGTTTGTGAGTGTATATATTTTACCACAAGACCAACGAAAATATTCTTTTAAAAAAACGTTATCATATAAATTGTTACTTTTTAACAATACACGAATATGTATACATTTTCATAACTATTTATTTCCACCCCACCCAAATAATCCCTTAACGAAGCCAGACATTCCAGATGTCTTCGGTTTGTTCATTTGCGTTTCTAGTTTGTCGCTTAGATCTGGAAACTTAACGAAATTGAAAGCGAGATCAAAGAAGAATGGTTTGCATGGTATGGGCTGCATAGCTGGTGGCAAAGTTACAACATTCGGATTTTTTGTTAGCAATTGTGAATCTTCTCTATATTCGTCCAATCGTTCAATCAATGGCTTTTTACTCTTCGTTGTTTTTGTAGGCAACACCGCTGGCTCGTCTGTCGTATCTTCGATAACGCATTGAGCTTGAGCAATTATCTCTTCAACTTCAATATCGGTTCGTAGTTTTGTCATATTTGCCATAGCTTCTTTCGTTGTTTTGGTTTGCGTCACTTCTACTATGTAGCCAGAACATTTTTTGTAAAGCACAATAGCTTCTCGCCAACGACGTGTTGCAACGTATGCCTTGGCCATATGGAAACATCTTAAATTGAATACATTAGTTTAGATCAAGTACAAGCAAATGAATGGTAGAATGGCAAAAGGTTTTAAATATTTCGTTTGATGTTATTAATTTATTAATAAATGTAGTTACTATGTATAGTATTTAAAAATAAAAATAAAAAAAATGGATGTGGTGACTTGAAATTTCTTCCATATTTACTACTATTTTTCTAATATAACTCAAACATGTTTTACTATCATCGTATTAAGGTTAGTAATTACCTGTAAATAAAGTGTAATGTATAGACTAAACTAATAACCATAGACTGTTTTTCAAGATGATATACAGAGTCTGTATCTTACAGATAAATGTCTGTTAGCTAAATGCAAATTTGATAAATTATAGGTCCCGAAGTGTAAAATTAATATAGTAAAAGCAATTAATAATGAAAACTGTATAGAATTTGATATGTTTGTTATTTGTTTAAAATACGGGTTACATAACATATATTAACATCAAATTTGCATTTAATTTCCAAGTGCATATATGTATGTTTATGCATATATTCTCATAACGTCGATAGCTACTCTTAAACTATATCTACGCCATCAGGTTCTTTTGCATGTTATATTAAATAATATCTTACTTTAGAGATTAAGTGTATTGGTATCCTGCCGGACAAAAACGTCGTAAATTACATCAACTATAAATACACTATAAGTACTGTTTAATTAAATAGAAAAAATCTAAAGGAGACATAAAAAATATCATAAAAGCTTGAAATACAAAAGTGGGACCCTAGAGCAAATAATAGGAATACATGGACTGAGCGTAAAACGAACAATTTGATAATCTTAAGAACCCTTTTCAAACATTGAATAAAAAAAGAAAATTGATGACGATTTATGCTTACTAACAGTAACAAACCAGAGTGACTGATAAATGTAGCTAAAGTCGAGCTAAAAAGATACGAAAACAAACAAAAGTAACTGTAAAAAGAATAAAAAGCGATGGATATGGTATAGTTTAAAGAAACCACAACACTAAATAGCGAACCAGAAGCCAGATGTCAACAAAACCGGGAAATAAAGAATAGGAAAATCATTAGGCTCTTGAAAAAGGCGTATTGATAATCAAAACGTAAACGATTGTCGATTACAAAAATTGATTAAGAAGCTAACACAAACTTTACTTAGAAACTATTATTTTATATATCTATTTTTCTTTGCTCAAATATGAATTAATATATTTACTTTCCACTACCATTTTTTTTTATTCACATATTATTTCAGATATGTATAATTTTTAAATGTTTAAACAATTTTTTCTAAAACGAAATGTATTTTCAATAAAGTGAGAACAGCATTGTAAGTTAAACTTATAAAGAATTCTAACAAATAAAACTAAATTACAAAGTACTATGTTTATTTACTTTAAAACGACTGATGCTATTTAGATGAACGATTTTATTAATTCAAATAATATTTGCATTTTGAAAATTCGATTGGTGGCATACAAATAAGATAATACACAAAAAAAAATCAATTACATACCTGAACGCTTTGAACATAGACGTTTGAGCAGCAACTTCTTTCTGATAAGCATCGTTCTGTTCCATTCCAGCCAACTGTTTCATATCTGTCAACTGCTGCAAAATAATTTCATGTAGTCGTACAATATCTTGAGGTTTCTTAGTTTGTTCAATCAAATATCGATTCCTTTGTACGGTGCGACTCATTCGAGTATATAGCAAATACGTTAATAGCAACGGAGCCCCAGTGCCACCAAGTCGGACTTCTTCACGGGCCACATTTACAGCGTCACGACAATCAATCAACATTTGTTCAATTAGTGCAATCCGTGCTTGAGTATCTTCAGCCCGTGTCAGACTATCATCTAAATCTTTGATGCTCAACAAAAACGCCTTCACCTTCTCTGGTCGTACGATCACATTCACCCCGTGCCATTTTACTTCCATCGTATCTTCGCTTCGTTTTTCCTTCGCTTGCATCATCAAACTATCCAGATTCTCCACTAAACCTTGGCCACGAAGTTCCAACAGATTGATGGCTTTCTCGTCACCAATGTTGTAAGCACAGTAGCGTAGACTTGGTGCCAATTCTTCTACCCGTTGTCTGTACGGACCTTGTTCATCTTCTGGAAGCGTGCTGGCGATAGTTTCATATACAACCTGGGCTTTCTTTAAATTTTCTGCAGCTTGTGTCCACAGTTGTAACTCAAATTGCAATGTTCCATGCATCCAAGCTACGTAAGCTTGAGCTTCAAGTTTTGAACGAGCATCACATTTTTCAGCCTGAAAAATCATAAATAATCGCAATGAAAACACAATAATAATATTGATCAGTTATTTAGAGATCGAATTTAATTTTCAAAAAAGCTGATTTAATTTATACCTAACTTCAAATTGTCCGTATTAATTGTAAAACAAAAATAAATTTAAAAAAATGTTTTAGATTCTAGCAATGCTTAATTTCCTTTTATTTTCAAATTATAAACAAATTCACAATTTAATAACCGTTCGAGTTTCAGATTTAATCGAATATGTACATACCTTACATAGTTCTTCGAGTTGTATAGCATACGCGCAAGCCTTTCTCAATCTCTGAATCAAATGAAACTTCTTCCGGGTTTCAGTATTTGCTTCTTGTCTCAGTTGCATTGCGAACGCCCACGCTCTTTCCGCTAGAACTAATGGAATATGCAAATAGCGTTCGTCCGATTTCGGCTGAACCAAATGAATTTCTGTCACATCTCTGCGCTTAAAATGCCTTCTATCTCCCTATAAAAATTCAATAGAACAATTCCACATCATTTACAAAATAATCTATACTATCTTGGTTATACCTGAGGAATTTTCAATACTTTTCGTAAACGGCGAATACGCCTTGAACAATAACCTCTATAGCGTTGATAATCGCCATGACGTAAACCGTGCTGTTGTTGAGTGTCTTTAATTAGTTTTAATACTAATTTTGTCTATTAAGGAAAATAATTTTGTACGAAAGTCAACACAAAAATATGCAAGCAGCTGTTAAACATAACTTTATTGTAAAAGTGTAAAAAGGATACTTTCTAACGAATACAATTTGATTTCTACTGGTAATGTTTCATCATTACCTTCAACGGCAACTGTTACAGTGTCTTTTGGGGCCATATTTTAAAGAAAACAAGACTGCCACTTCGATTGAAGTTTTTAACCAACGTTTTGCGATGTGACGTATCACGTTGCACGTCAAAATCTCCGTTTGAGATGATATATAAAATTATTCCAATATTAAACCACAATATCAAGATATTTACATGAACCGCAATTGCAACCACGATATTAGTGGTTAGTTGGCTAATGACAGGTAAAGAACAACAAGAGGGTGTATTTATTGATATAAAACTGCAAAATAGAATGAGAAAGAGGCCATGTATTTCCGCCCGCGCAATGTGAAAATATTTGAAATATCTCATATATTTTATTAACCATTGCAACACTATTCATCTAATTATATTTCTTACAAGAAATATTAAATAGTAAAATCTAAATTATTATTATTGATATGATTTATGTATTAATATTTCTTACAAAGTAGTTACATAACTATGGCAACAATAATAAAATGAGGAAAATTTTCAATAGCCAGTCGAACTATTTTCACTTTTTTATACGCAGTTAAATGAGTATTATCGCGAGATTTCAACGGAAATATACGTTTTGACCTTCCCTGAATCGATTCCAACCATTATTGGAATGACGTCTGTCTGTGAGTGTGTGTGTCTGTGTGTGTGTGTGTGTGCATGCGCTCTACAGCCTAAACAGCTTAGGTAAAATTATGAAACTTTAAATTTAATATTCGTATATGCCTCACATGTGCACCACTTATTTTTGAATAAAATATTCAAACCGGAAGTGCCTGTTTACTCTAGTCATTTTTTGGGATTTATTCAATTACTCAAAAATGGTTGAAGTAACAGAAAAATTGCATAAAATTAAAGGTATTAATATTTCGCATAACTTTAGTTTGAAAATACTTTTCAAAAAGGGCAACGGAAACAAGAAAATGACAATTGAAATTTGTTCTTATTATAATTATTTTCACATAAATCATATCTACTGTGTCAGTCAATTGTTTAATAAAAAAACAAATAAATGTAATAATTTTGAGTTTGACATTTAATATTTATTCTAAGAAATAATTTAGTGAAAAGGAGTTCCAAAGGTTGGTAAAATATTATCAAATTAGAAAAATAGTCTAAATATGATCTAACCGAAATGCGTATAAGAAAGTTCGGTGCATGATACTGCTGATGTTTTAAACAAAAGTTATTATTAACAAGCACTTTAGGCTTGAAAATTATCTTCAAAAAAAAAAAGTTTTCTTTTTTTATGCTTTTGCAATAAATAGTATTAATAAATATGTAGAATAATTTAAATTGGTTTTGTCCCTTGTTTCCTGGAACTTTTTATGCATATTGTTTAAAAAATATATTTAAAAAAAATATGTTAGCAAAATTAAATGTTTCTGTGGAACCAATAACTGGACACTTTTCAGATATTCTTTTCATAATATTGTAAATGTTACTGACTGCACACAGGGTAACTATTGTATTGTTTCAACAAACCCACAAAAAAAGCAAAGAAAGATTAAAAACTAAACCTGGGGCTACTCGGAAAAATAAACATTTCTAGATAGAAACCTAAATACAGAACATTATTTTATAATTTTGTTGGAAATGTAATGTTCATTTATCTTCAACAGTAATAAATAATTATTTTTATAATTCACATATAAGTTTTCAATTAAATTATATTACTACTGCATTCGGTACACTATTGTAACAAATTGAATATTTTGTAAACATTTTAATGTCTAATCAGGTACTATATAATATCAACATATGTTTATATTGTCAAACTGGAGAAAAATATTATAAATATGTATTTATTACATAGAATTGTAAAACAATAGATTTGAAAAGCTATAAAATATATTTATATTATTATATATAAATAAACGAAACAAAAATAATTATGAAGAAAAATATAGTGCCAAGAAGTAAATTTTTATTTAAGGTGATGTTTTAATTTTTTGGTCAAATAAATGACTATTTTTAATCATTTTTTTTCTATCTTATTTTATTAGATAGAAATTTTTTTTGTTTACAATATTAAATAACTCATGGAGCTCACAAACATTTTTTTAATTTTTAATTTTTATGTATGGTTACTTATATAGAAGGTGACAAAGTAGAGGCCGCGAAGATGAGGTCTTTTGCGGTGTGCACGATAACTCCAGTCCAGGATGTCTGAAACAAAAAAAATCTAACGGGTTTTAAGAACAAAATACTCTGGACCGTAAACCAATAAAAAGTTAAAAATTAAAAGAAACCTAGAAAATAGTGTGAGTTTAAGAAAAGTCCTATTTTTTGTACACAAAATTGGACCTTTGGGTTTGAAGAAAAATGGAACAAATGTATATTAATGTCAAAATGTCAGTTTGCGGTCCGCGTAATAAGTTAATTAATAAAATAAAAAAAGATTTGAGTCAATATCTTAATTATTTTTTGAGCTAGAGTGCACACCGTTTTTAAAAATGTAATTTCGGGAAAAACGTGTTTAAATTTTTTTTTAGTGTCAAATAACACGTATTTATAATCCGGTTACTACTTATAGAAATGTAAATATCTCTGAAACGGTTTGGAAATTTACCTTAAAATTTTTTTTTACATATTTTTAAGATATTTTTGAATAAAATTATTGAATTGGATTTTTTTTGTTTTATACACAACATTCTAACTCATACAATATTTGTTTTGTGATTGTCATAAGAATGCCATTTATTAATAAAAAATGTTGTGTACTATTCAATAATTGTATCATATATAATATCGTTTTATAAACAAGGGACATCTGAATAAGGCTGATTGATAAACTTCAAGAAAATTTGTAAGTTGAATGACGAAAATGTAATTCAAATTATATTTTGATAAATTCTCATGTCATGTCATTATTAAAATTATTATATAACATTTTTAATTAGATTTCCTTAAACTTTTACATATCCATGTACTTAATTTAACGCTGTCTTTGTTTCGCATTTTGCTTTTAGCGTTCAGCAATTTTTTTAGGAACCATTTGAAATAATTTGAAATACAAATTTGGCGCTTCTTTATAGTTCCGGAACTGATATTTTTGTTGTATGCGTTTAGAAACACATGTTTTTAAGTAAATTAATATTTAATTTATGATTAAAATCGTCGAAAATGCTAAAGAAAAAATCAAAATGAATATAAAATCAAAAAATATTAAATAATACCATTATTTCCTTTTCAATCTGAATAAATGGGCTTATAAATAATTTATTTGTGATATATTCATGTTAACTCATTATCCGCTGCTTGATCTGTCGATCTGACGTCATTCGCAGAAATGTTCAAGTTGTTGCTTGTATTTTTGAGTTTGATAATATTTAGTGGTTCTATTTATTCGTTTAGTGCATTAAATTAAAATAATTTTGCTTATTAAAATCAATTCAATTTGTTTATTACGTTAAATTAATTGTTAAATTTAATTCATTTTGATACCTAAATTAAATTAAGCCTTTCGTATTTTTGCATTTCGTGGTCCATTGTACTATGAAAAGTTTAAATATATCTATCCTTGTCTAACAAAAACGCTCTCGGCGTTCATGGAATCCGCCATCTTTAATAAACGTTGTTTGGCCGATTTAACATAGAGATTCAATCTCCCCTACTCTCTGCTTTAAAAGCAGAACCTCAGGTAAGCCTTGGCGCAGATTCGCGGTGACTTTTGTTGATTTATGTTGTGTGTTCCATATGTTGTGTTAGAAATAAATATATTTATTATATAAAATGAAAAGTATATTTATATATTTTGCGGTTTTTTTAACTTCTAGCTGTGCACTACAGATACTGAAAGAAAGGGTTAGTTATCTATTTGTTTTTGATTGTTGCAACCTGTTGCGGAAATTGTTGTTTATTAATTGATTTTGATACTTTCAGCGAACACATAAAGCAACTGACCTATCTGATTCCCAAGTTCATAAACTGGCATCAATTAGTAATACATCACACATTGACATCGTTTTGGATAATATACTAATTCCGCGTGTTGTGGGCACGAAAAATCATAAAAGAGTGAGAAATTATATAGTTAAAGAATTAAATAAATTAAATTGGAATGTAGAAGTAGATGAGTTTGATGATATAACTCCTACATTTGGAAAATTACGATTTGCTAATGTTATTGCAACTTTAAATCCAAATGCGAAACGATTTTTAGCATTAGCTTGTCATTATGATAGCAAATATTCACGGGAGAATGATTTTGTAGGTAAGCCAATACGTAGAGATAAGAGGTTACATTGAAATGTGTTCCATTTTATTTATGTGTAATAAATTAAGCAATCAGATGCGTAACAAGCTTGGTCGCCCGTATCTTAAATATTAACGCCCCTATGTTAAGTATTAGCGCCCCTCCACCGAAAATAGTAGATTTTCTTTTTCTGGGACAATTTTACTTATATGTACACATCTAAAAGCCCCGACCGTTGTACCTCAGTACATTCATATTTTGAATCTGTACATATTGCTTTTGTTTGTATCAAGGTTAGCAACAAAAGTCACCTTGTGTATTGATATACAAATCCCTGCAATGGCTTGCACTGAACTTTCTTCTACGCATTTTGTCTAGGCCATATCATCACAATTATATTATTTTACTAATTTATAATATTTTACTAATCATTGAAACACTTTCACTAAATTCATTTCTTAGATTAGATAGTAAATTCCAAATTATTTGAGTATTATTTTTCTGCAAAACAATTGACAGACACAGTTGATACGATGTAGGTAGAAATAAATTTCAATAGCCATTTTCTTGAAAGCCGTAAATTTTTTTTTTTTGAAAAAAACATCTTCAGTGTCATGCACCGAACTTTCTTATACGCATATGGGTTAAACCAAATCGTGGTTTCATTATTTATCTAATTTATAATATTTGTTTTAACCTTTAAATTGCTTTTACACTAAATATATTTCTTAGAATAAATATTAAATGTCAAACTTCAAATTATTTAAGTCTATTTTGTTAAACAATTGGCAGGCGCAGATGATACGATTTATGTTAAAATATATATAATATGAAGAAATTTATTTTGAAACCAGTACTCTTTTTGGAAAAAAAGTTCAAACAAAAGTTGTGCTAAATATAAATACCTTTAATTTTTGTTCATACAATTTTTCTGTAACTGTAACCATTTTTGAGAAATTGCAGAAACTGCAAAAAATGACTAGAGTAAACAGGCACTTCCGCTTTGAATATTTTTTTCAAAAATAGGAGGTGCACACCCCAGGCATATGCAAATCTTAAGTTTAAAGTTTCATAATTTTAGCTTCAACCGTTTAGGCTGTAGAGAACACACACAGACACACACACACACACACACACAGACGTCATTCCAAAAATAGTTGGAATCGATTCAGGGAAGATCAAAACGTATATTTCCGTTAAAATCTCGAGATCAAAATTTTTCATGATTATAATACTTATACTGCGTATAAGAAAGTAAAATTGAGTAAACATGCACTTTCGGTTTGAATATTCTTGAAAAAATAGGTTTTCTTGCTTACATATATTGATAAACTGGAGAAAAATAATACACAAATAACACGGTATTAACTGTGCACCTCATTAGGCGATTTTTATTCAGCTACCTCGGTTACATGTAGTTACTTGATGTAGTTAGATGGCACATCACTTTGACGGCACTTCTATTTTGAATCAAATTTGTCTAATTACTAACAGTGTAGTTTATTTATTAACAAAAGGACCTAAATATCCAGTATTAGTATTAGGATTATTATTGGATAGCAGTAGAAAGGCCCATTACAGAATACCGGATTTTTATGAGTTATGGATTGACAGTTATATTACAGATATCTGAATTCTAAGACGTAGTTTTTTATCATTAACTATAAAGCTAATGCCTGCCATCTTGAAATAATTTTCAAACATAAACCGGTAAAGAGAGATAGAGCTAGTAACTACGAATTAAACCACGATCTTGGGCACCGATACATGAAAGAAGTAACTACAAGTAACATTGTTAGTATGTGACGTCATTAATTTCTGAATAAACCATGTAAATGTAACTACAATTAACTACGACGTAACCACTCTGAATAAAATTCTATGTAAGAAATACATATTTTAATTATTTTGCCCCAGTTTGACAATATAAACATTTGCCGATATTTATTTATATTTAATAGTGTATCGAACGCAGTAGTAAATAATTTAATTAAAAACTTTTATGTGAATTATAAAAATAACTATTTATTCCTCTTTAAGATAAACAATAAATTTCCAATAAAATTATAAAATAATAAAATTTTCTGCATTTAGTTTTTTATCTAGAAATGTTGAGTAGCATCAGGTTTCTTTTTTAATCTTTCTATGCTTGTTTTGTGGGTTTGTTGAAACAATATAACAGTTATCCTGCGTGCAGTTAATAACATTTGATTAATAACATTCATAATCACCATCTTTATATCTTGTTTACTCTCTTATATCTAGTATTTCCGCCTATATAACATCCATTAAAAATAAATTGTTTTCTATTTAGGCGCAACAGATTCTGCTGTACCATGTGCAATGATGATAAACTTGGCTACTCAAATGGAAAAGTCCTTAAAAACATCTCAATCGTCAGACGTCAGTTTGAAATTTATATTTTTCGATGGAGAAGAAGCGTTTCGACAATGGGGCCCTACCGATTCCATTTATGGCGCACGACATTTAGCAGAACGCTGGGAAAAATCACTATCGAAAACTGCAGACAACGAACATGTTACTGAATTAAATCGAATGGATGTTCTAGTTCTGTTAGATTTGCTTGGTGCACCAGATCCGAAATTTTATAGCTATTTCTCGGAAACTGAAAAATGGTACATCCGATTAGCTCAAGCAGAAGAACGATTAGCGGAAATGGGTCAACTGAGGCAATATTCGCGAGGACAGCCGCAGCAAACGTATTTTGCTCAACGTTCACTAAGGGCTCATATCGAGGACGATCATACCCCTTTTATGATTCGAGATGTTCCTATTTTACACATTATACCAACTCCATTTCCGGATGTGTGGCATACATCTGGAGACAATAGAGATGCTATTGATATGCATACTGTTGAAAACTTAAATAAAATATTCCGAGTTTTTGTTGCAGAGTACTTAAATTTAACTGTTTAAGCAAAAAAAAAAACATATATATATATATATATATATATATATATATATATATATATATATATATTTTTTATTTATGCTATACAAAATTCACACAGTTTATTAATATATTCCCAGCAAACATAGAATTAGCCATGTAAGTACGTATGTCTATTTAAAAGAAACAGATGCATATCATTCGTAGATATTTTTTAAAGTTATATTCTATTTCTTTACTTATTTTCAAAAATAATAATCCTATTTACTAATCGCACTAATATTTTGATATCCTACTTTGGCATCGAAAAAATAACAAAACTTATAAAGTTATAAGATAAATTAACCGTAATGGGATATAACCGTTAGGTGTTACGAAACCATGACAATAGTTATAGATTTTGTATGTAACCAAAATTACAGACCAGAATGAATTTATTATGTATTCAGCAGTACATAGAACCTTTTATAAGACATTAAAAACCTTAACAGCTGAACAAAAAGTGACTTTAAGGAATGCACTTTAAAATTTGACTATAAATATATTCTATTTATATTTATTATATATTAAATTACTTAAGCATCCACCAACTTTAAATATTAAATATATCAAATGATGATGACATTTAGCCTAATCACTAAATATTGTAATACAGTAGATTAAATTAATACGTATCAAATATATAAAAATATTTTTGTATTGCAAAGTAAATGCGAGCGCAACAGTTTGTTACAAAAATGTGACAATAACAATCAAAAATAATATTTTTACGTATCAATGCTACGAAAAAATAATTGCTAAAAAAAATATATTAACAAATTTAACTTATAAAATTGCACGGCTTTTTTGTTCATAAAATTTGTAAACCTATAAAAACTTTTCTGCATCACATATAAAGATTTCATGAACACAAGTTTAAAACGCATTTTAAACACATAATATTCATGAAGAAAAATGTATCAACAGTTGTTTTATCAAAAGTGTAATCAAAGTAATAGTATTACTCAATGGTTGATATATATATAAAGTGTATGTAAAATGACCTGATGGTGATGATTATCAGTATTACATAATACTGTTCTTGTTCTGTGTTTGTTGGGTTTATAAAGGAAAATTGTATTTGTTTATTTTTTTATGATATATTTTATTATACTGAAAATTATATTTTGACATTGTGAACAATTTTATTCTAGTTAAGACTGAAAATATATTTTATGCATTCCAGATATTTTTTTATAAAAGAACTAATAGAAATGTTATGTATAGTAAATGTCGAAGTTGCTTCACTATTCTGCTTATTATCAAATAAGCGGTATCACACTTTTTGGATACTTATATCCCGTCTGCACTAAGTAATTACTATAGTCTTACAAAGATTAGCTTGTGCAATCAATATTTATACTCATTGGCATGCCTAAACTACTCAAAATGACACTAATCTGCATATTTAATAACACTTGACTTAAAAAGCTTATTTTGTTTATATACTGATAAAAATTATTACCACTATTCTGAGAATGTACATAAAGAGTATTTTTTTTCTATTTATGTAACCTACAAATATTAAATTACTCAAGTGCCTAAGTGATAAATGGAAAAAGATTGCTTGCTTGCTAGTACCACTATAAAATGGGCTAACAATTAGAATGATTCAGGAGAATCATTTAAATACATGAAATGCCTAGTCACAGTATCCGTTAAATAGTAAAATAACACTAATGCCTGGTTTTATAAAAGCTAGATAAATTTACTGTATTAAAAAATCTAATTGAATTTCTTATGAAAATTTAATATTTCTACCAAAATTTAGTTTCGATTTTGTTATATTTACTACTATAGTAAATTTAACGGACCTTTATAAAACCTATTGTTAATTAGATCACAAATAAATTATTTTTTAATCCATGTGCTACTTAAAATACAAAATGTACACAACATATTTGAAAAATATCTCAACAGTAGTTCGTTAAAATATAAAGAAATGTACTTTAAAAACAATACTAACTGCATATATAACGCACATATTATATAAACGAATATTATATTTTAAGAAATTCTTTTGACTATGGACATAATACTTTCTTCACGAAATAACTAATTTTATATTGCACCAATTGTGGGCTGCTTGAGAATCGGTATTTACAATTATAAAGTATGTATGTACAATAGTATATATTGCTGAACTAATTTTTCGTATCTCAGCAATGCATTACTTTTATGATACCGATTATTCGATAATAAGTAATGAATGATCTTTGAGCATACCATGTTAGTTTGTTTTACATAATTTTGTTATTACATATCGAAACAGTATATTATACATATCAAATTGTTACACATGAACGAAATGATGAAATTTTATTGGTGAAAAATATACTGCATTAAATTATAAATTGTTTTTGTTATTCTTTTAATTACGGAGATAATTTTAATTAGAAAATTTACTTGCGACATATTTTAAATGAGTTTATATATCTATCAATCAAGTACTGCATAAGTTGCTAACTATTGATGAGTTAAAAGCAAATGCTATACTTAGAAGTATGAATTATAGCCGCATTCCGAACTAATATGATGATAAAAATATGTTTGTATTTATATTGTTGGGGTCAGCTCTACCATAAAGGTAGAACCTTCCCCCGGAGGATACCGTCCCACAATCAAGTAAAGACCATATCCTCCCTCCCCCACTTCCAAATCGACTTCATGATTAACTTTTGAACGTTACTGACAGTTTTTTATACTAAAATATTACACTCATTATATTGGAGAATTAATACATTCTACTGTTTTATTTCTTATTATGGCTGATAATTCCATAATGAGACATAACTTCTAACTTCGTATGGTTAGCTTAATCATTTACACAGATTTTTTCAGTTGGTCCAAATTCTAATAAAAAATATAAACTATATTTTATAATTTTGGATACAAATAATATAAATTGCTTCATCTACTGGATTAATATCGTACCATGCGTATCAACTTTTATCAAATTACTTGACATTCATGCAGTCCATAATACAGTTATCTTGCTAATTCAACTAACTCGATACTTTTACCAACTTTCATTAAAAGAAGGCGCTCGCGATCTTTTTATATTCATCAAAATAAAAGACGTATATTTAAGGTTGTCATGTACCTAAATTTTACAGCGTAGCTGGAAATCAGTGATATATCTAAAATGATTCAACCCTGATATCATATAAATCTTGAAATGCTTAATGACTTAAACGTAATGTGATTGGTGATCTTTCAGGGGCAAGGAAAGTTATCTCTCACTATGCGTATATAAAACGAACGGTACGATATTTAACCAGTAGATGGAGCAATTTATATTATTTGTATCCAAAATTATAAAATATAGTTTATATTTTTTATTAGAATTTGGACCAACTGAAAAAATCTGTGTAAATGATTAAGCTAACCATACGAAGTTGGACGTTATGTCTCATTATGGCATTATCAGCCATAATTAGAAATAAAACAGTAGAATGTATTAGTTCTCCAATATAATGAGTGTAATATTTTAGTATAAAAAACGTTCAGTAACGTTCTGAAGTTAATCATGAAGTTGATGTGGAAGTGGGGGAGGGAGGATATGGTCTTTACTTGATTGTGGGACGGTATCCTCCGGGGGAAGGTTCTACCTTTATGGTAGAGCTGACCCCAACAATATAAATACAAACATATTTTTATCATCATATTAGTTCGGAATGCGGCTATAATTCATACTTCTAAGTATAGCATTTGCTTTTAACTCATCAATAGTTAGCAACTTATGCAGTACTTGATTGATAGATATATAAACTCAATTAAAATATGTCGATTCAGGGAAGGTCAAAACGTATATTTCCGTTAAAATCTCGAGATCAAAATTTTTCATGATTATAATACTTATACTGCGTATAAGAAAGTAAAATTGAGTAAACATGCACTTTCGGTTTGAATATTCTTGAAAAAATAGGTTTTCTTGCTTACATATATTGATAAACTGGAGAAAAATAATACACAAATAACACGGTATTAACTGTGCACCTCATTAGGCGATTTTTATTCAGCTACCTCGGTTACATGTAGTTACTTGATGTAGTTAGATGGCACATCACTTTGACGGCACTTCTATTTTGAATCAAATTTGTCTAATTACTAACAGTGTAGTTTATTTATTAACAAAAGGACCTAAATATCCAGTATTAGTATTAGGATTATTATTGGATAGCAGTAGAAAGGCCCATTACAGAATACCGGATTTTTATGAGTTATGGATTGACAGTTATATTACAGATATCTGAATTCTAAGACGTAGTTTTTTATCATTAACTATAAAGCTAATGCCTGCCATCTTGAAATAATTTTCAAACATAAACCGGTAAAGAGAGATAGAGCTAGTAACTACGAATTAAACCACGATCTTGGGCACCGATACATGAAAGAAGTAACTACAAGTAACATTGTTAGTATGTGACGTCATTAATTTCTGAATAAACCATGTAAATGTAACTACAATTAACTACGACGTAACCACTCTGAATAAAATTCTATGTAAGAAATACATATTTTAATTATTTTGCCCCAGTTTGACAATATAAACATTTGCCGATATTTATTTATATTTAATAGTGTATCGAACGCAGTAGTAAATAATTTAATTAAAAACTTTTATGTGAATTATAAAAATAACTATTTATTCCTCTTTAAGATAAACAATAAATTTCCAATAAAATTATAAAATAATAAAATTTTCTGCATTTAGTTTTTTATCTAGAAATGTTGAGTAGCATCAGGTTTCTTTTTTAATCTTTCTATGCTTGTTTTGTGGGTTTGTTGAAACAATATAACAGTTATCCTGCGTGCAGTTAATAACATTTGATTAATAACATTCATAATCACCATCTTTATATCTTGTTTACTCTCTTATATCTAGTATTTCCGCCTATATAACATCCATTAAAAATAAATTGTTTTCTATTTAGGCGCAACAGATTCTGCTGTACCATGTGCAATGATGATAAACTTGGCTACTCAAATGGAAAAGTCCTTAAAAACATCTCAATCGTCAGACGTCAGTTTGAAATTTATATTTTTCGATGGAGAAGAAGCGTTTCGACAATGGGGCCCTACCGATTCCATTTATGGCGCACGACATTTAGCAGAACGCTGGGAAAAATCACTATCGAAAACTGCAGACAACGAACATGTTACTGAATTAAATCGAATGGATGTTCTAGTTCTGTTAGATTTGCTTGGTGCACCAGATCCGAAATTTTATAGCTATTTCTCGGAAACTGAAAAATGGTACATCCGATTAGCTCAAGCAGAAGAACGATTAGCGGAAATGGGTCAACTGAGGCAATATTCGCGAGGACAGCCGCAGCAAACGTATTTTGCTCAACGTTCACTAAGGGCTCATATCGAGGACGATCATACCCCTTTTATGATTCGAGATGTTCCTATTTTACACATTATACCAACTCCATTTCCGGATGTGTGGCATACATCTGGAGACAATAGAGATGCTATTGATATGCATACTGTTGAAAACTTAAATAAAATATTCCGAGTTTTTGTTGCAGAGTACTTAAATTTAACTGTTTAAGCAAAAAAAAAAACATATATATATATATATATATATATATATATATATATATATATATATATATTTTTTATTTATGCTATACAAAATTCACACAGTTTATTAATATATTCCCAGCAAACATAGAATTAGCCATGTAAGTACGTATGTCTATTTAAAAGAAACAGATGCATATCATTCGTAGATATTTTTTAAAGTTATATTCTATTTCTTTACTTATTTTCAAAAATAATAATCCTATTTACTAATCGCACTAATATTTTGATATCCTACTTTGGCATCGAAAAAATAACAAAACTTATAAAGTTATAAGATAAATTAACCGTAATGGGATATAACCGTTAGGTGTTACGAAACCATGACAATAGTTATAGATTTTGTATGTAACCAAAATTACAGACCAGAATGAATTTATTATGTATTCAGCAGTACATAGAACCTTTTATAAGACATTAAAAACCTTAACAGCTGAACAAAAAGTGACTTTAAGGAATGCACTTTAAAATTTGACTATAAATATATTCTATTTATATTTATTATATATTAAATTACTTAAGCATCCACCAACTTTAAATATTAAATATATCAAATGATGATGACATTTAGCCTAATCACTAAATATTGTAATACAGTAGATTAAATTAATACGTATCAAATATATAAAAATATTTTTGTATTGCAAAGTAAATGCGAGCGCAACAGTTTGTTACAAAAATGTGACAATAACAATCAAAAATAATATTTTTACGTATCAATGCTACGAAAAAATAATTGCTAAAAAAAATATATTAACAAATTTAACTTATAAAATTGCACGGCTTTTTTGTTCATAAAATTTGTAAACCTATAAAAACTTTTCTGCATCACATATAAAGATTTCATGAACACAAGTTTAAAACGCATTTTAAACACATAATATTCATGAAGAAAAATGTATCAACAGTTGTTTTATCAAAAGTGTAATCAAAGTAATAGTATTACTCAATGGTTGATATATATATAAAGTGTATGTAAAATGACCTGATGGTGATGATTATCAGTATTACATAATACTGTTCTTGTTCTGTGTTTGTTGGGTTTATAAAGGAAAATTGTATTTGTTTATTTTTTTATGATATATTTTATTATACTGAAAATTATATTTTGACATTGTGAACAATTTTATTCTAGTTAAGACTGAAAATATATTTTATGCATTCCAGATATTTTTTTATAAAAGAACTAATAGAAATGTTATGTATAGTAAATGTCGAAGTTGCTTCACTATTCTGCTTATTATCAAATAAGCGGTATCACACTTTTTGGATACTTATATCCCGTCTGCACTAAGTAATTACTATAGTCTTACAAAGATTAGCTTGTGCAATCAATATTTATACTCATTGGCATGCCTAAACTACTCAAAATGACACTAATCTGCATATTTAATAACACTTGACTTAAAAAGCTTATTTTGTTTATATACTGATAAAAATTATTACCACTATTCTGAGAATGTACATAAAGAGTATTTTTTTTCTATTTATGTAACCTACAAATATTAAATTACTCAAGTGCCTAAGTGATAAATGGAAAAAGATTGCTTGCTTGCTAGTACCACTATAAAATGGGCTAACAATTAGAATGATTCAGGAGAATCATTTAAATACATGAAATGCCTAGTCACAGTATCCGTTAAATAGTAAAATAACACTAATGCCTGGTTTTATAAAAGCTAGATAAATTTACTGTATTAAAAAATCTAATTGAATTTCTTATGAAAATTTAATATTTCTACCAAAATTTAGTTTCGATTTTGTTATATTTACTACTATAGTAAATTTAACGGACCTTTATAAAACCTATTGTTAATTAGATCACAAATAAATTATTTTTTAATCCATGTGCTACTTAAAATACAAAATGTACACAACATATTTGAAAAATATCTCAACAGTAGTTCGTTAAAATATAAAGAAATGTACTTTAAAAACAATACTAACTGCATATATAACGCACATATTATATAAACGAATATTATATTTTAAGAAATTCTTTTGACTATGGACATAATACTTTCTTCACGAAATAACTAATTTTATATTGCACCAATTGTGGGCTGCTTGAGAATCGGTATTTACAATTATAAAGTATGTATGTACAATAGTATATATTGCTGAACTAATTTTTCGTATCTCAGCAATGCATTACTTTTATGATACCGATTATTCGATAATAAGTAATGAATGATCTTTGAGCATACCATGTTAGTTTGTTTTACATAATTTTGTTATTACATATCGAAACAGTATATTATACATATCAAATTGTTACACATGAACGAAATGATGAAATTTTATTGGTGAAAAATATACTGCATTAAATTATAAATTGTTTTTGTTATTCTTTTAATTACGGAGATAATTTTAATTAGAAAATTTACTTGCGACATATTTTAAATGAGTTTATATATCTATCAATCAAGTACTGCATAAGTTGCTAACTATTGATGAGTTAAAAGCAAATGCTATACTTAGAAGTATGAATTATAGCCGCATTCCGAACTAATATGATGATAAAAATATGTTTGTATTTATATTGTTGGGGTCAGCTCTACCATAAAGGTAGAACCTTCCCCCGGAGGATACCGTCCCACAATCAAGTAAAGACCATATCCTCCCTCCCCCACTTCCAAATCGACTTCATGATTAACTTTTGAACGTTACTGACAGTTTTTTATACTAAAATATTACACTCATTATATTGGAGAATTAATACATTCTACTGTTTTATTTCTTATTATGGCTGATAATTCCATAATGAGACATAACTTCTAACTTCGTATGGTTAGCTTAATCATTTACACAGATTTTTTCAGTTGGTCCAAATTCTAATAAAAAATATAAACTATATTTTATAATTTTGGATACAAATAATATAAATTGCTTCATCTACTGGATTAATATCGTACCATGCGTATCAACTTTTATCAAATTACTTGACATTCATGCAGTCCATAATACAGTTATCTTGCTAATTCAACTAACTCGATACTTTTACCAACTTTCATTAAAAGAAGGCGCTCGCGATCTTTTTATATTCATCAAAATAAAAGACGTATATTTAAGGTTGTCATGTACCTAAATTTTACAGCGTAGCTGGAAATCAGTGATATATCTAAAATGATTCAACCCTGATATCATATAAATCTTGAAATGCTTAATGACTTAAACGTAATGTGATTGGTGATCTTTCAGGGGCAAGGAAAGTTATCTCTCACTATGCGTATATAAAACGAACGGTACGATATTTAACCAGTAGATGGAGCAATTTATATTATTTGTATCCAAAATTATAAAATATAGTTTATATTTTTTATTAGAATTTGGACCAACTGAAAAAATCTGTGTAAATGATTAAGCTAACCATACGAAGTTGGACGTTATGTCTCATTATGGCATTATCAGCCATAATTAGAAATAAAACAGTAGAATGTATTAGTTCTCCAATATAATGAGTGTAATATTTTAGTATAAAAAACGTTCAGTAACGTTCTGAAGTTAATCATGAAGTCGATGTGGAAGTGGGGGAGGGAGGATATGGTCTTTACTTGATTGTGGGACGGTATCCTCCGGGGGAAGGTTCTACCTTTATGGTAGAGCTGACCCCAACAATATAAATACAAACATATTTTTATCATCATATTAGTTCGGAATGCGGCTATAATTCATACTTCTAAGTATAGCATTTGCTTTTAACTCATCAATAGTTAGCAACTTATGCAGTACTTGATTGATAGATATATAAACTCAATTAAAATATGTCGCAAGTAAGTTTTCTAATCGTTTGTTTTCTCAGGTACTAAGAAGGTTGGCAACATTTTTTTTTAACTATAAGCTAATCAAAGAGTTGTAATTTAGAATACCACGCAACAAAATCAGTTAGAATGAAAATAAGAGATATTAATATTTCGTATAACGTTTATTAGAAAATATTTCTCAAAATACGTACATTTTTTACGTTACAAAAAAATGGCAATCGAAAGTTAAATTAAATCAAAATTGACTCAAAGATTTTCAATAATTTTCAAATTAGATTGAGTGATAGTTTGGTGGGCACTTGATGAAACATGTTTAATATGAATAAATTAGACAAAGAAATAAGAGAAGATACACAGTATCAGATCTTCAAACAATTCCAACGCCAAACGAAAAAACTTGAACAGCTCAAATCAACAGAAACATACCGAACGGACAAAAAACCACAAACCGAACAACCGAAATTTTACCCAAGACTAATAAACTTATCTCAATCCACATTTACTACTGAAGAAACACAACTGTTGGAGAAAGGTCTGAAATACTCCCCACATATTAAACCACATAAAAAAGACTTTGAAATGCTTGCGGTAAACTCCGAACTAGCCTTGGCCAAACTACCAGAAGAATCGAACCACATCAAGTACAATATCACCTCCAGTATTAAAAAATCATACTACAAAACTAAAAACTCATCTAGGTTTAACCAAAACGAGTACAAAAAAACTTAAGAGTAAAGTTAACTAATGAAGATTTAATTTTATGTAAAGCAGATAAAGGTAACTCAATCACAATTATGGATAGATTAGAATATTTTGACAAAACAGAGAAATTAATAGAAGATACCAAATGTACAGAAAGTAAAATAGACCCTACTCCGAAATTTCAGAGAGATGTTATTAATTTGTTAAAAGAATGCAACACAATCGTAGACGATAGAGATAGATATCATTTAAAAAGCATGAACCCCACAGCACCCATACTATACACACTACCAAAATTACACAAAAAAGGTTACCCAATGAGACCAGTTGTATCATATATTATTGCACCAGCTTATAAAATCTGCAAACGACTCAATCAACTTTAAGTCGACTTATGCCATCAAGAATTCATTAGAATTAGTACAACACCTTAACGATGTCAAGATCACACACAATCACAAATTAGTTTCTTTTGATATCAAAAGTTTATTTACGGCCATACCAACATCCAAATTAAAGACCATACTAACAGACCATATAAACAATAGTGATTTAAACAACCAAAAAGACCCATGAACTCAACCTCTTAATCAATTTATGCTTAAACCAAAACTATTTTAAATTCAACAATAAGTTCTATAAACAAAGTAATGGCCTCCCAATGGGGTCTCCACAATCCCCATTGTTTGCTGAAATCTTCATGCATAATTTTGAACAAATAATTTTAGAGACAGTGAACCCTTTTTGAATATGATTACGTTTTGGAAACGGTATGTAGATGACATACTTTCTTCAATTTTTAAATAATATTAATAAAGATATAACATTCACAATAGAAAAAGAAAATAACAAATTAATTAACTTCTTGGATTTAACTATCACAAATACAAACAACAAGTTAGAATACCAAATATACAGAAAACCAACATTTACCGATACCATAATTCCAATAACTTCAAACCAATCCGAAAAAATCAAAATGTCAACATTCCACAGCTTGATACATAGGTTATATAACATCCCTTTAAATCCCAATAACTTCAAATTAGAATTAAATGTCATAAAACAAATAGCCACCAACAATGGCTATCAGCCAGAGATAATACATAAATTACTAAAAAATAAAAATAAAAAACAGATTATCAAACAAATATACAATACACCAACGATCAGCAAAAAACCGACTTGAAATTACTTAAACTATATCCCGAACACTACTTTGAAAGTGGAAACAATTTTAAATTCACTCCAAATAAATACGATCACAACCCAATTTGGGTCAACTTCTAACCAACATCAAACCAAAAAAAGTTAAATCAGAACAATCAGGTATTTACTCACTAAACTGCAATAAATGTGACGCGATGTACATTGGACAAAGCGGAAGAAATTTTAAAACACGGATTAAAGAACATAGATATGCCATCAAAACACAAAATAACAGTACAGGATTTACCACACATTGTCTAGAGAACATGCACCAATATGACGGCAATTTTGAAATTTTACACCTGGCCGAAAAAGGATTAAGACTTAATCTCTTGGAAAACTTAGAGATCAGAAAGGCAGTCCATTCACAGAAAAACATAGCTAATGAACAGTTAGATGTTAGTATTTCCCCACTCATCAACATCACCCTAGAATAAGCTATATAAGTAACTTTATAATATATTTTGTAATAACCTGAGGATGACCGTAAGGTCGAAACGTACGTCGTAATAATAAATACATGTGAAATAAATCAAGTGTCTAATTTATTCATATTTTCAAATTTTTTAAATTCTAACGATTTCACCAAAATGCATATAATAGCCTTATATGCATTTTGGTGAAATCGTTAGAATTTAACATGCCAGATGTTTTTTTATAGCTACTGAAAGGTATTTATATTATATATTTATTAAATTAGATAGGAGAACTTATATATTCTAGTATTTTATGCACCGGCACCTACATAGGAAAAACAGGTCGAAATTTCTAAATCCTGTTCAAAGAACAAAAAACGATCGCTACGCTTGAAAAACAATGATCCTACCTATGCTAATCACCTCTTAACAATAGGATATCAAATTTCGGTACACAATCAGCCGACACTCTTACACATTCCAGAAAAAGGATTAAAATTGGACCTGCTAGAATCCCTAGAAATCGGGAAAACCATCAACGACAATTCAAGTAATTGACCACTCTTGAAGATATGGCAATCCCCTAAGTAAAAGCATATATGTATAATATATCCATGTATTGTATAAAGTTTTTACTAGATCTGAAGATGCCATTGTGTTGGTAAAATTATCAATAAATAATTCACGTGAAACAAGTTACATAGTTTGTCTTATTTCAATTTTCATTTTATTTCTAATTAGGTCTAATAATGCCACAGCGAGACATAATTTCCCATTTTGTATAGATAATTTAATCATTTACAACAGATATTTTATAATTTTGTCTTTAAATAATATATATTGCTCCAACTTCTGTATATTAATCGTATTATGCGTATAAACTTTTATCAATTTACTAGTGTTCCATGTAGTAAATGATACAGTTCGTTATCTTGCCAATGAAAGTATTTCTGTAATCTCTTGATAATCTAAGGAGACGCAAACACCGCACGCTATAAATACGAACCCATTAGAGTTTCTACTCAATTTTAATATTTTCGGAATTATAAACTTTTGTTTTTACAAAAACTATAAGAGTTATCAATTACATTTGGAAAAACATGCTTCAAAAGGGTTCATTGTTTAGAATGAGATTATAATAATGTCATTGATAATTGGTAATTTTTAATATATACAAGATATAAATTTTAAAACAACCTATCCGTTTTTCTAAAATTCTTAGACAAAGCTGTTGTGTCCCGCACTGGACTTTCTTATACGTAGTAGGCACATTTGTTTAGATGGGATCATAAAATGTAAAATGCAAAGAAATATAATCATTAATTATACTATATTAACTGAATATACTTTTGATAATTGATATTAAATCCAGTGTAGTTTGTTTACAATATACATACTTTTTTACTTTCTTATACGCAGTATAAGTAAGTATTGTAATCATGAAAAATTTCGAACTCGAGATTTTAACGGAAATATACGTTTTGACCTTCCCTGAATCGATTCCAACTATTTTTGGAATGATGTCCGTCTGTGTGTGTGTGTGTCTGTGTGTATGTGAGCGCTCTACAGCCCAAACGGCTTAAGGGAAAATTATGAAATTTTAAACTTAAGATTTGTATGTGCCTGGCACGAAAACCTCCTATTTTTAAAAACAATATTCCGACCGGAAGTGCATGTTTACTCTGGTCATTTTTTGCAGTTTCTGCAATTACTCAAAAATGGTTACAGTTACAGAAAATTTATGTGAACAAAAATTAATGATATTTATATTTAGCACAACTTTTGTTTGAATCTTTTTTCCAAAAAAAGTACTGGTTTCAAAATAAATTTCTGCTTATTATATATATTGTTACATAAATCGTATCATCTGCGCCTGTCAATTGTTTAACAAAATAGACTTAAATAACTTGAAGTTTGACATTTAATATTTATTCTAAGATATATATTTAGTGTTAAAGCGATCTAAAGGTGAGAACAAATATTTAAATTAGAAAAATAATGTAACTACGATGTGGTTTAACCCATATGCGTATAAGAAAGTTCGGTGCATGACATTGCAGATATTTTTTTAATTCGAATTATGAAGTTCTATTTTATGTTTGACTGTAACTACGAATTTTGAAAAATTCGAATTTCGGAAATTCGAATTATACTGACAGCACT
The DNA here is from genome assembly GCA_944039245.1 of Nebria salina. Lineage (NCBI taxonomy): Eukaryota > Metazoa > Arthropoda > Insecta > Coleoptera > Carabidae > Nebria > Nebria salina. Next base: position 9,777,060 of record OX063273.1, on the reverse strand, counting down.
AGTTCAGAGAGTGTGTTTGAGTATATATTACATAGTTAACTCACATAATGATGCTGGAAAATAGGAGCAGATATGAACAAGCTAGTAGAAAAAAATCATGGGTTTCTTAATGTGTATAGCTACAACTCCGAAAGAAATTCTACTTCCTTTCATATTATACCTGATATTACAAAAACTACTTATACTTTTAACGGATACAGCGATGATGGAACAAATAAATTAAGCAATTCGTAACGAATGAGAAGGGTAAAATAAAATGCTACAGTAAAATCATGTCAGCGAAACTGTAATAAATCAAGATCATAGTCATAGTGCTTTATTTGTTTCATAGATTGCACATACAAGGCAAACATCATGCTGGTAATGTTTACAGAAATATTAAAATATTAGCACAAAATACATACAGAAGAAACTCTACCAATAAATATCGATAATGCAGCTTAGCTACGTACAATAAAAGAAATATTACCAGGAGATTTGGGACTGTCAAGCAAAGAGATTTTGGAGCTAATAAGAATATTGTAACAACTAACAGAGAAACAAGACACAGTAAAATAGATTATGACAAAAATTGTTAAATTCATGATCGGAAGAATCGAGCTATTTACTATAGCATAAGTTATATGTACCATTCATGGCCATCTTTTGTCCCTAAAACTGTTCACCTAAGTAACTATAATTAATAAACAGGAAACCCTTATCTTATTATGACTCTTCCTTCTGAATATTATTATGGAATAGAATTAGAATACTGCTAACCTTCATAGCTGTAACTTGTAACTCTAAATAAAACGTTTTTAAAACACAACCACGAAAATAACATTACAACTCATACATTAAATATCTCCCGTATTCAACATTGGACTTTCTTATACGTACTACGTTTCAGATAGGAATTCTATCGTACTACAATATAAAATCTTAATATACTATATTAGTAATTATTATAGTGATGTCAGTATTTTAAATTTCCAGAAATAAAAAGAAAGGTAAAATTCAAAACTACCATTTAAATTTTATAGTTTTCGATTTTATAAAACATTTTAACATGTTTTCACAAGCAAAATGGGCATCATTTCTGTGGACCAAGAAAGCAGGAGTAACGTTTCAAGAACTCAAAACTGTTTTATCTAACGAACTACATAGTTTTAAAATTGTATAACAGATACGATGGAGCTACATACAGACGCTGCAGCATTAGCAGGATTAACTGACATGCTATTACATGCTTATGATGACAAGGAAGACAATTCTCTTCTAGAGATAAAAATGGATCATGTTCATGCACTTATTTGGACAGCAACTGAAATAGTTACAAATGACACGTATGATAAGAGTGAGATAATAGATGCAACATTTACTATGATGGCATTGATAGAAGATACTACTAGCACAACGAACCGACAGATTTAAATGATCTCATAATCTTAAATAAACTTAAAGTGTACAAGATAAATCTATAACAGACCACTACGAATTACCAAACGACAAACTACATCACAAAAAAATACATAATAGGAAAGGAAAACTGCTTTACGTGATACTAAAATAAATAAGAAATAAGCATGTTAGTAAGGTACCATGATATGTGTAGTCTTTTTTGCGATGAGTGTATAATTCAAAATATTCTAAAATATGAATAATTTAAAACACTTGGTAATTTTCACAAAATATTTATTAATACGACGCGTTTCGACTTTGCAGTCATCTTCAGGTATCAGAATACCTGAAGATGACTGCAAAGTCGAAACGCGTCGTATTAATAAATATTTTGTGAAAATTACCAAGTGTTTTAAATTATTCATATTTATAATGTTTCACCAAGTGCCAACCACACAAACTATTGATATTATATTCTAAAATAATACTGGTTTCTTACAATGCGATGAACGCTTAATAATATGTTCATACGTGCTTGTATGTAATGTATACTTACCAAACATTGACAACCTGGAAAAATTTGTTTAAAGTTCCAAAGATAAAACATTAATACTTTACAGGCTTGTTGAACGAATGGAATTCTAAACGGTTATAGTACAAGAAGTATAGTAAAAAGTAGAACCTTTGTAGAACCAATTCTAAGAAAAAAGAAAATCTGAAATAATTATTCTGATTAGAAACTCAATCAAGGTGAGAAGCAAAGAACGATCAAAGAAAAGATATACGAAACGTTTAATTACAGAACCAACATTAAATTAATCTTCTACACTTTGTTTTGTAATGGAAATACATGCATACATAACATTACGCTTATTATTATCAAATAGGTTGGTAGAAAACCCTTTACATATTTTCATACTTTATCCTTTCATTACACACGTCTTTCGCTCCGTTCATGAAATTATTCATACACGCTCTAGTATTCCGTTTCACGCAATACATTCTTAATCACAATTATTCCGAGGACGGTCCCGCTTTCTCATACCATTCATCTCACCTACGTAAATTTTTTTCGCATGGCGTCTTAATTATAATATTTCCATAAAACTTACTTACATTACTCAACAAACCAATGGTTCTGTAGTTCTTAGTCACTCAAATTAACTTTCCTTTTGAAAAGAGGCTCAATCACAGCACACTTCTATACCAATATAATAACAATCTGATACGCTACTAGGCTCAATCACTTCTGAAATATAAACAATATCTCATTCTTAAATTTGCTTCATTTCAAATAAATTTCCCACAATCAATATTTATAATTTATGGAAACTTTTAGTTGCACCCTTACAACTGCTGTTTTAAATTCATTCACATTTATAATCTGGAACAAATAAGACAAAGCATATTCTTCACTTCCTAGCTTACACTGTAAACCAGATTTTACATGAACAATCCACTAAGGTCTTTTGTTACTCTTTTGCACCAACCTTGTGTAAACTATTGGCGAACCTGTGTACAGATATTAAAGAACATTTTAGATCTCCATTTATAAGAGTGACGCGCGTGATGAATATTATAAAACATATTTAAAATAGTGAATGCTTATTGCCTATTAGAGAAAAACATTGTTTTAATATTTCTTGATTATCAAGAACAGGCATAAAATTATTTTTAAAATATTTCTCAAATTCTTTCGCATTATCAAGAAGTTTAGGCATCAATTCTTCGGCTGTTTCCCGACTACCAGCTAACAGTTTATTTAGTTGGTCATGGCTTAATACTGCATCTGCATCAGAAACTGGTAAATCCTTATACATTGGCCAGTCGTCCGTGCATGCTTCACACGTACAAGTAAAATAATATTGATTGAGTAATTGCGCTCTTCTTTCTTCACATTCCATTATGGCATGGTGATAACTTAAAAACAAAGTTATACATTACCTAACTAGCATATTGAGTGGAATTTCAATAAATTAACCACCGAATAATTTTTTGTTATGAAAAAAAAAAAACGTTGGTTGCGTCGCTATAGGATGACTTAAAATTTTAATTTATTTATACAATATAAGTTAAAATACATTTAAGTTTAGAAAATTCACTAAGATAAGGATGTATTTGTCAAAAATCACCGAGGGCACCGAATGGTGGATATATTATTGAGAAATACACATATATTTTTTAATTCTTACCCGTAGTTATCAAATAATTGTTGACCAATCTCAATAGGTCGTAATGCTCGTAATATAATAGTTGTTCCATGACAATGGCGAACAACATTTGGAGAACATGAATGATTCAAAAGACTTAAAAATGCATATGCTCCAGCACCTGTATCTGTTATAGCAAACTCTAAAATAAAAATAGAATATTAGTTATTTTTATTAAAACAAATTAACATTTTTTATACCATTCTCCTTGCTCCCCTGCATCTCAGATATCTCATGCATGTTTGAAGGAGCTGTATGTAAATGACGTAATAACAATTCCGCGGTACAATTCTTTATTTTCTCTAAATCATCAGAATCATAATCGAAAAAACTCGTTGACTCAAGTAAATACATTAATATTGCAGCAACTACGGAACTTGAAAATAAACTTTTAATAGACCGTTTATCCTCATTTGTAACTAAATTATGTATTTCTTTATACGATTCTGATTTATATGTTTCTGTATCTTTAACCGTATAGTCTCCTGCTATTATTTGTTTATATTCGTTGCGAGCGCTAATCACTACTCGTAATGCTAGCAAGTGTAGTTTTGTTGCTTCAATCATTTGTAATGTGCCCAAAAGTGGACACTCATATTTATGATATTGTTCCCATGAGTTTTCACGGCATTTCTCACTACAGTATAACGTTAAGGGACATTGTAAGCATGGTATTAAATTATATGAAATATTTAGACAATGATGACAATGTGTTAAATAATTATCGTAGAGTAGAATTTTTATATATGGTTTTTCAACTGCTATAACATCTCCTGGCTCGATCTTTTCCATTGCAACAATATGCCGACCCATAATTTCTGACTCTTTCATGGCTATATGATTGGATGCACATTCGAATATTTCATTTTCTAATCCTATAATTTTTGGCACTTCTGTATAATATTCTTCATGCGCTTTGTAATTTATATCTTCCAATTGTTTTTCTGCCTTTTGTTTCCTGTCATTTATTTTTGTATGCAAATGTTCTGGATATCCGTTTTCCAATGCCAATTCTATATCCTGTATAAACATTTTTTTAAATATATATTTATATATATATATATATGTATATATATATATATATATATATATATATATATATATATATATATATATATATATATATATATATATCCCTAGTAGCATCAAATACCAATATAAAATAAATATTGGATATATATTGTATCTTGGCTCAATAAGGCATGTCAAGCGCATGCGCTCTAACAACGTATTGTTATAGCGCATGCGCTCTAACAACGTATTGTTATAGCGCATGCGCTTGCTTCTACAATGTATTGCGAAGAGCAGTGGCCTATTATTTGAAGCAAGCACAAATTTACCTAAAATGTGAATGAAACTTGTTTTAAAAACTGAAGTAGTAATTCACATTTATCGCCAAATAGTTTTTTCCCATACTTCACTTCCTAATATAACGTGCAGAACGTAGAAACTAGTACAAAAACATAGATTTCTGGGTTTGACATATACCGCCAATATTGTATTATGCTAACCTTAACCACATTGGACCAATATGTCAACCAATATTGGTATTATTACTGTGCTACTGGGGTTATATATATATATATATATATATATATATATATATATATATATATATATATATATATATATATATATATATATATATATATATTTGCGACATACTCACTTGTATACATTCTTTATAAAATTTATTTTCGAATAGAATAGCAGATCGATTGGCAAAAGCTAGCGCTAAAGATTCTTTACTTTTTGCATAAGCTACGCTTTTATTGTATTGTTTCATAGCGACGTGATCTTTTTTTAATGCAATAAACACATGGTTCCCATATTTTCTACGCTCTTCAGATTTCTCATCACATTTCGCAACATGTACTATCTCCGGCAGAATGTTATAAGTCTTCAAAAAGTCGCTAGTGAAATTCACACGTTTATCATTTGAAGTAAGCGCGCGAAAGTCAGCGGAAACTTGTGTCGTATCACATTTCTCCAACAGAATACGCTGAATGTCCATATGGATTTTACTGAGCGAAAACTCATTTACATTTTCTGTTTCATTGGCCATGATTCATGAATGCGTTATTGATTTATTAGTATCAACGTAAAAATGTCACAATACGTTACACCATTTCTGCTCTTGAATTTGGGTTCGGAAATGTTGTTTGTCGTCTCACAAAGACTTCAAGCGCAGAATATCTCGCAAGATCGAGCAACGCACGGTACTCTCTCTGTTTTATTAATAGCCGGTCGCGCTTGCACTTGAGCGAGCATACCAACCACAAACATGCCGGGGTTTTTGAACGCACCAGTAGAACTCTCATTATTTATTCACTAATTGTACAAGGCTAGCACTGAATCAGGAATGCATTGAAGTACACGTTATGCACATGAAATATTACTGTTTCAATTATTTTTAGTTGAGTTTGAGTGATACATATATAATTTTAGTTCTAGATGAAATAATTTCATCACTTATTGATCAACAATTAATTACTGAATTATTGAAAGTTCAAGAAATATACTCAGACAAATCAATAAAACGATTAATTGATAGTATCGCCCAATCATCTATAATGCGCTTAGATCCACTTAGCATGGATAGATTATGGGATTTAATAACAATGGTTTTCAAATGGCAGTTAACTCTGTCACAAGATGTGATTGCTGTAACTATACGACATCTTTACGAGATTGAAACATTTACTACAAATCCAAATACGCAACTACAACTACATCGAGTTCAAAATATCGTTGATAATTTTAATAAAATTTTATCGGTCGAAGAGAAGGTAGACTTGAATGAAAATATAATCATTTGGTTGCATAATTTTAACGTGCGCGTATCGTTGTTGTTGAAACTTGGTTTTCAAAATCAAGACGGTAGTTTTAATGTAAATAAATGCGATACGCAATATCCTAGTTTGCTAGAAAATATCGGCGAAAATATTTATGCAGCCACCAACAAATTAAATATATCTAAAGCGGAAGCGGCCGCGCAACTGTGTCGACAATCTGAGAAATATGAATTGAATACAATGATCAATCAGATTTTGGGTGAGAATAATTCGAATAAAAATGCGAAAGAAAACGCTCCGTTCTTCAAACTTTCGCTTTGCGATACCTATGATAAGAATGAATGCGAAGAACAGCCAAAGAATTTGGGAATTTATTCCGAAATAGATGTGAGCAGCTCAGCAGGCGCGCTGCAAGAAATGTTCAGTGACTTAGATACATTTGAAGAGTTTTCATCTGTTAAAAATAATATACATGATGAGTTGTTAAACATGATAGATGAAAATTGTTAATATTTTATACTTAGTACTTGTTATTTAGGTGCATATTTATCGAAGATTGCCAATCAATATAAACATAAATCCATGGTAGTTGCAGATGCTTTCCAGTTAGATAAACTTGGTTTATAATTAATAAAATTAATTAGCGCTCTTTGTTATTTTTTTAATCTTAGATCATGTAAAATGGTAGTAATCATGTATAAAGCTGAGTACTGACTTGATCATATTTGCGCACACGAAAGTTTTGCGCGAAGATGTTTTATTTTGTCGAATTATTTGAGCGCAAACTTGTGTTCCAGCTATTTGTAGCAATGAGCATTGTGTGTGCGTTCATTTCTTTGATTTTTTCGCTAAAGCCGACAACCGTCGGAAAGTGTTTGGACGCATAAAAATAGGATCATATGCGTGCATGCCGTACTTATTTTTAAATGAGCATAAACCGTTCGTGCGCGCATAAATGCTCAAGTCAGTACACAGCTCTCAACGTAACGATTTATTTGCACAGTATTATAATTTTTTTGGAAAGTTACGCAGCCAAATACAAATAAATTTAGATATGTGACATGCGCTTAATAGAAATTATTAATCTTGGTTAACTATTCAATTGCTATGTATTTAAATATTTGTCATAGTAAGTAGAGCGCCCCCACACACTGACAGGCGTCAGCCTTTATTCAGGGAAGGTTAAAAGGTATATCGCGAGATCTAATTTTTTCATGGTTACAATACTTACTTATTACTTCCTATAAGCATATAAGTACTCTGTACTCATTGGTATAAGACTATTTTTGAAATGATGTCTGTCTATATGTGTGAGATCAGTTGAAAGTGAAATTATGAAACTTTAAACTTAAGTTTTGTATATGAATTGGTAGAAAACCTTCTATTTTTTAAAACAATATTCATACCGGAAGTGCATGTTTACTCTAGTCTTGTATTACTGTTTCTGCAAAAAATCGAAAGCGGTTGCACTTATAGCAAAAATAGTAAGAATAAAAATTATAGATATTAAAATTTTGTACAACCTTTATTTGAAAATTTTTCAAAAAAGGTACCAGAAACAAGAAAATGGATATTGAAATTGGTTCTTATTATAATTATTTTCACATAAACCGTATCAACTGTGTTTGTGCGGCTGAATATCGCGAATAACAGCTGTAATATTATTTTTGAGCCCTTGAATCATTGCTGGAGCATTAGCGTACACCTTATCTTTGACGAAGCAACAAAATAATCTCTATTCGCACGAACTAGGTCGCCCGATATTTCGAAAAAATACGATGCAATATTTTTGCCAGACCAAAACCCACACTAAATTGTTGTGAATTAAGTAGATGTTCGACTATCGCTCTGGCAATTTTGCTTATTCAAGTAGACAAAGAGATCAAAATCAGCATCCTGCATTTCCAACACCCTATCAACAATATATTCATTTTTGTCAACCGTGTTTTTTGTCCTACTATTTTTGTTTGAAATGATTCTTCACAAAGTATACCGGTAACAAGAAAATTATTATTGCCTCTCAATTATTTAACAAGAAGACAAAATAGATCTAAATAATTTGGTATTTAACATTTATTGTTACATATAGATTGAAAGACTTTTAAATGTAAAAATATTAGGTTTTAAGTTTACTTGAAAACCAAAGAACGTTTCGCCATACGAACTTCTAATATAGCGTAATAATTATTTATATTTCCTTGAATTTTAAAAAATAATTAGTTTAAAATCCTTTCTATCTACGTATAAGAACGTTAAGTGCATGTTTCGTCATAACTCATATGTATAGTATTTTTCAAATTAAAATTCGGTTGAAAACGATCATGTTATAGGTAACCCTGCCGTACAATGGTGCGATTTAGTAACGTTTATACATTTTATTTAGAAATTACAATTTTTCACATTCAAATTTCTTTATTAAAACTTGAGTTTTATTTGTATCCTACGTAATCATTATTATTTTAAATTTTTTTTATACGAAATAATAAGTAAGTATTGTAATAACTATTGAAAACATCTGCAGTGTCATGCACCGAACTTTCTTATACGCATATGGGTTAAACCACATCGTAGTTACATTATTTTTCTAATTTATAATATTTGTTCAAACCTTTAGATCGCTTTTACACTAAATATATTTCTTAGAATAAATATAAAATGTCAAACTTCAAATTATTTAAGTCTATTTTGTTAAACAATTGACAGGCGCAGATGATACGATTTATGTATAAATAAATATTAGTTAAATTTAAATGAATAACACTTGGTTTTGTTCACAGAGATGTTTATTATCATATAACGCGTTTCTACCTTTCGGTCATCTTCAGTTATATACCTGAAGATGACCGAAAGGTTGAAACGCGTCGTATGATAATAAACATCTCTGTGAACAAAACCAAGTGTTATTCATTTAAATTTAACTAATCAAAATGTTTCACCAAGTGCCTACCACACAAACTTTTAATATGATAAATAAATATAATAAGAAGAAATTTAAATAGCCATTAATTTGAAACCAGTACTCTTTTCGGAAAAATATTTCAAAAAAAAGTTGTGCGACACGAAATATCGTTAATTTTTGTCCATACAATTTTTCTGTAACTGTAACCATTTTTGAATAATTGCAGAAACTGCAAAAAAAAAACGACTAGAGTAAACAGGCACTTCCGCTTTGAATATTTTTTTCAAAAATAGGAGTTGCACACCTTAAATCTTAAGGGGCTCGTCTACTTATTAAAATTCAGTGAAAAATGTACTTACGTTGCGAGTATTTTACAGGCAATACATGAGTGGGAACATTTTATTCCAACATGGATTATATACTTAAAGGATCAATATACTATTGTGCCTTTTTCTTTTTAAAAAAAAAATTGTAATAAATTATAATAAATTCTTAAAAATGCCCAATTTATGCAAACTTTAGATGGCTATATCACATGACAGAAATTTATTTTAAAAAAATTAAAAAGGCACATCAGTAGAATCGTCCTTCATCTATAAACTGATGTTAAAAACATGTGTTTTAAGTCAGTAATAAACTCACAGTTTACTCGCAACAAAAACACTTTTACAGTATTTTTCAATCTCATAAATGACATGCCATAGCTTTGATGCGGTAGGGTACGGGTAGCGGGCGGTTGTAGTGGGGGCAGTAGTGAGAATAGCCGTGTAGCAGTAGAGTGAGTAGATATATAAGAGTGTGGACAATAGCTTCCCAGCAATGAACTGTTCCACTGTAAGTGGGCAGTGCTTATGACCCCCGCGCAACACTACACTTCTCATCAAAGCAGCGTGTGGTTGAGTTGGTCCGATCGTAGACGGGCCGCTTCAGTTTCATAATTTTAGCTTGAACCGTTTAGGCTGTAGCAACGGTGGTTCACTGGCGGCCATTTTGTTGGGGGGAGGGCTTCGAATTAGTTCGAATTATATACTCCACCAGAATGGCCGCCGTGAGCGTGACCGTCGCTTTTCAGGTACTAACCGTACTAATGTTTCCTACAATATGGACTGAGTGATTGTTTCGGCAAATATTGGAATTAAAATTTTTCTGTATTTAAATAACATATTTTTTTATAAGAGCTATATAAATTAAAATACTTAGTTCTATATTTGGATGTTAAATTTAAAATAAATTTTAATGCTAATTAAGTAATTTGTATTTATTTTTACTTATACACTGTATAATTTTCATTTATAATAAGCGTATTTATTTTTTAATAAGAAATTTAGAGAGAAGCGTATTTATTTTATAATAATTTTTCTTAACGAACGAAAAATTATATGTTATTACAAATAACATTTAAAAAGCGCGGCAACTTTTTTAGTTATTATTGCAACATTTAGTTTTTTTTTTAATGGCGTTTGAATAGTGTTAGAAGTGGCAGTGTAAGAATAAAGACGCTATTTAAATTAATTACGTTTATTTAAATATTATACAAAAAACAGACTGACTGTTTTTACCAACATGAATTGAATCAATGAAAAATAGTAATTGTTTTTATTTTTAAAACAGTTGCACACCCGCCAACTATATAATTGTTAATTCCAACAGTTACATTGTAACAAAATCCGTCAGTCTTACGTTTTACTTGAATTTTATGTATTTTACTTGATTTAAAATATATTAGATTATGTCGTTCAACGTGAGTTGCGCTGTGCCAAGTTGCAAATCGAGTGGGTACTGTTTTACGTGGTTTCCGAAAGCTTATAACACGATGTTTAAAAACTGGATTGGGCTGGTAAACAATCCGAAATTATTTAAAATGCCAGAAAAGCAAATTTATCATTCGTATCGGGTCTGCCTTAAACATTTTAGCCCTTGGTGGATTTATATAAATGGTAAAGGCAGAACTACCGTATTACATGGTGCTTATCCAACTTTGTACTTGGATGAGCGGTACGCTGTGCAAGAAGGTAGGAAAACCATTTTAATTTGATAAATGTTTTTATTAATAAAGTAATTTATTTAGATATCCCCATGCCCGATGTAACAATTGCATCTTCTTTTACATCTTCGTTGAGGGAGCACGATTAATGTGCGACCGGAAAGTATAAAATATTTTTGCTTGGTTTAACTCGAGCTAATAAAATATTGTTTTCAGAGGTATCGAGCAAGGGTAATCATCGTCAAACCAGAAAATCGAATCGTAAGTCTACAAATTAATTTTCAATTATAAATAACATTTTATAGCTTACATTAAATTCAGATACGACAAATTCACCGCAAAGTAGCAGAAAACGAAAGGAATGGAGTTTGTTTCTGCTACCAAGCGTCCAAAAATCTGTGCTAATGCTGGTAACAGCAAGAAGTATATTATATGCTTTTTGGTAACGGGATGTTTATTGCCAGACGTAAAACCATAACTACTACACGCACACTCACACACGTCATTTCAAAAATAATCGGAATCGATTCAGGGAAGGTCAGCAGGTATATTTCTGTTAAAATATCGAGATGTAAATCTTTCATAATTACTATACTTATACTGCGTATAAGAAAGTAAAAATTAATTTTGTTACAGCAAAATAGGGGCAATTTTGATTTTATGGCACTGCTTTAAACCTTACCTTCAAGTAACTGTTATTGATTCCATACATTATGTGAATGAATTAAACATTTTCTAGACCAATATTATGTTTGTGAATAGTTTAGTTTAATTAACAGCTCAGTCTAAGCATGAATATATTTATTTTAAAGATCTTATGGAAATATATTGATTTTATTTCCAAATATAGTTTTTTTTTTATTCTATGATTAACATTGTTAATTAGATTGCAGTAGGGCGAAATTGAGCAAGACGATTTTTTTCCACAGCGTTCCAATATATTTCAGGGTAGAAATAATTTTACCGACCGGCAATAAATTACCGGTCGAATCAGTAAAATTATTTATACCTTGAAGTATATCGGAATGCTGTGGATAAAATTGTCTTCATTTTTTATCTGTACATCTATCTCTTTCTAATGCATATACCTATCTCTCTCTCTCATATATCTATCTCTGTCTACTATGTCTATCTCTTTCTATACGTCTTCTTAAACTTCCAAACCCAACCCGTACACAATATTTCATAAGCCCAAGTTGTCGGAGTCTATTTTCAGTTATATTACTGACACCCCCTGGCCCACAAATATCCCTAAGTGACCTTTCCTGCTGTTCCTTGGGCTGTAGAGAGCATACACACACACACACATACAGAGACGGACGTCATTCCAAAAATAGTCGGAATCGATTCAGGGAAGGTCAAAACGTATATTTCCGTTAAAATCTCGAGATCGAAATTTTTCATGATTACAATACTTACTTATACTGCGTATAAAAAAGTAAAAATTCGCATAGGATGTTGATTTACAATTCACCAAAACAGCCTGTTTTCTGTATAAGCAATGAGGTGACCCTGGCACTTATTTCATCACATGACGATTAATCACATTGTTATGGAAATGTTGTTGGTGAATAACATATTGTTGGCTATACGTCAATAATAAAATACAACAATGTTCGACATTTTAGGTATAATTTGATATTATTTTCATCTGTAAAAGTGTCCCCGTCGTCGGGCACATGTTTATCGTTTTTCAGCTTGGGGCTTACTGGACACACTTGAATTTTATCTTCAAAATTAACACAGAAAGCAGACTGTCTATATTTATCATTTATAGAAACAATCAAATAAAAAAAATTTTAAGAGCTGTTGAAAAATATTAACATTGTAAAATGTTTTATTTCAACAGTTCTTAAATAATAACAATAACATGCACGTACATACATACATTCATAGCATTAATAGTGGTTGTTTACCCGCAGAACCGTATAAGTTTTTCTATAAATGATAAATATATACTGTCGCCGAATAAAACATGCAGCGCATTTTTGGAAATGCTATAAGCGTAATGAAAAGTGATTCAGGAAATTTAACATTAAAAATGCAAGTAGCATAAATATTGGCCCGCGAAATATTTGGATATAATAGATAGACATATGTCGTCGAGGAATGAATTACGGGGTACAATTATCACATGTGGTCCTCTAGATTTAAATAGTATAAATCAAGCATACATTGCATATAATCTTTAGTAAATTAATGGCGGCGACTAATCCTAGGCGGGAAAGCTGTCGTCCACACTCAAGTTCATTTAGTTACTCTTAACAAAATATATAAGAAAGTCCAGTGTAGAAGACACAGCCAATATTTAAGATGATAATTAATAAATAAAATCTTTGAAAATTTTCTGAGCTACTTAATCAGTGCTCTGTATATTTATTTGTGACGCATTCTTCGGCAGAGATTTCATTTGAAAGATGTTAATAGCTCAAGATATTTGTATTATAAACACAACAATTCCTAACCAGATCAACGTATACCTGATTCATATATACATATAAAGAAACCGATTCATTAGTTTATGAATAACACAGCATTAATGAATTTTAGTTATCGAATCAGGACTTTAAAATGGGCAAGTTTAAATATACGAAACAAAAATCAATATTTATTTATATCCATAAAAACACTTATTTTGAAAACAATTTTTTACAGAGGTTTATCGGTACGCTACAAACATTTTCTGTATAAACTATGGTTGCATCGACTGAAAATCTAAAATATATTTCTTCCCTACCATGCCTTTTACAGTCAACGTATTTAAAAGTGCGTCTTTGAAGTTGTTGAATGGTATCATGACAGACGCAGCACTGTGCAATTCACCACTCGTCATCATGGAAATGAGTTCATCAAACATTTCATTTCGCTCCGAACTAACTGCGTGTATTTCCGACCAATGGGTGCACCAAAATCCACGAATTCGAATATCTTTGAAGATGAGTCCTCCAGTCGGTACCGTAACTGGTTGCAGAGACATGCCACCATACGTCACCAACGTGCTTCCACTATTCAAATGGCGTATTAATTCCAACGAGCTCTTTCCCCCGACACAGTTTAAACCTAAACATGGTGCCTTGATTTCGCTATTTTTGAATATCTTGGTAGTGCGTAGTTCTTCTTCAGTTAACACGTAAGTGGCGCCCAATTTTTTTAGATATGCTTTCAACTCGTCAATATTTGGTCGATTACGGACGATGTTCACTGTCCGTATACCCCAAGCACGAGCGATTTGTATAACGTTCTGCCCACATGCAGAATTCCCGCCATTTTGTATTACAGTGTCACCTGGTTTTAAACTCACATAATCTCGCAACATTCGATATGCTGTAACGGGATTGACAGTAAATGTGGCGGCTTCAGCGAGTCCTAATTGACTTGGAACTTTATAAATATCGGTTGAATTCAGAACTAGATGTGTTCGCCAAGTTCCTAGCGCATTGATAAGTGGTATCACACGATCACCAATAACAAGTTTCTTTACATTCTTTCCCATTGCAATAACTTCAGCGACGCCTTCGTTGCCAGGAACTGATGGTAATGGAGGACGAACTGGATATTTTCCTTGAATTACATTCATATCTGCTGGGTTTACTGGAGCGGCGAGCATCTTCACTAATATTTCATTAGGTTGTAATGGTTTACATATTTCATCATCGAGTCGTTTTACAACTTTTACTGGATCCCCGTATTCGGAATATTCAAGTTTCGATGCTGCTATATTCAATTGCCGGCTAAATATGTTTGAATCACTTACATGATTGAATATTCTTTTTAAGAAATAACTGCTTTTTGATATTACACGTGCCATTTTCTGATTTTTAAAGTAAAAGTATCAAGGTATAAAAACGTTATATTTCAGAGTTGTTGACTGCAGAAAAATAACACACAAATCTGATTGAATTGACAGTTGAAGTCTATGCGCCATACAACATAGGTCATACAGTGTTGTCACATATCAGGTGAAACTCAAGGTGAAACTATTAACAAAATTAAGAGGATTTATGGTTATGATCTGCTTCAACTTTAGATCGAATCACTTTTAATTGGCTTTTGAACTCCAAATTATAACGTTGCAATTAACAAATCCATCGTGTTTTGCTATTTTTGGAGTATGCTCGCTTTCAGTCGACGTAATGGAACACTTTTAAACTATTATAAACATAAATTGATCAACATTTTTAATCGCAATTTTGGCGCGAAATTCATATATTTAAAGAAAAATTGGTTTATATTTTGTTTAACTATCCTCCACATTGTTTAAAATTTCTTAAAATACATGTTACAGAAGTTTGTGAATCACATTCCATGAAAAAACTGACATAGTAATCGAATGTAGTCAGTTTTGAAATCGATTATGAAAACTTTAAAAAAAATTTTATTTGAAAAAGGCGTCAAAATTAAAAGAAAAAATATAAATTAAACGTAAAAATCACGTTTTTCGTCATATCTCTGAAACAAATTGGTTTCGGCTCAAATTTTCAGCGGTTTTTGATCTGCTTTGGGGGCATTTTTCGCCTTCTTATTCGGTTATACCCTTTAAAACAAAGATCCATAGAAACATGTAAATATCGTTCATTCTGCGAGCATCATCACTTATAATTTTTATATATAATCCATATTTCGCGTATTCCCGCCATTAGAATACTAATCTGAGGTGGACTCATTTTGTTTTTCTTATACGAAGTAAAGTTAGTACTTTAACAGTAAAAAATGTTGATCTCGAGATTCTAACGGAAATATATCTTTTGACTTCCCTGAATCGAATCTGACTACAGCCTAAACGGTTCAAGGTAAAATTATGATACTTTAAACTAAAGATTTGCATATGCCTGGGGTGTGCATTTCTTATTTTTGAAAAAAATATTTAAGCCGGAAATGCCTGTTTACTCTAGTTATTTTTTGCGGTTTCTGCAATAACTCAAAAATGGTTGCACTTACAGAAAAATTGTTAGGATAAATTGTTAGGAAAAAAACATTTATATTTTGCATAACTTTTGTTCGATTTTTTTTTCCAAAAAAGGTACTGGTTTCAAAATAAATTTCAAAAAAGGTACCGTAAACAAGAAAAAGGTTATTGAAGCTTGTTCTTATCATAATTATTTTCACATAAATCGTATCAACTGTGCCTGTCAAATGTTTAATGGAAAAACAAAAAACATCTGCAGTGTCATGCACCGAACTTTCTTATACGCATATGGGTTAAACCACATCGTAGTTTCATTATTTTTCTAATTTATTATATTTGTTCTGACCTTTGGAACACTTTTACGCTAAATGTATATCTTTGAATAAATATAAAATGTCAAACTTCAAATTATATAAGTCTGTTCTGTTTTTTTTTTATAAGCAATTGACGGGCGCAGATGATACGATTTATGTAAAATTAAATGTAATGTGAAGAAATTTCAAGAGCCATTTTCTTGTTTCCGGAGCCGTTTGCGAAAAAAAGTTTCAAATAAAAGTTGTACAAAATGCTGATATCTATAATTTTTAATGTAACAATTTTTCTGTAACTGCAACCGTTTTCTAGTAATTGCAGAAACTGCAAAAAATGACTAGAGTAAACATGCACTTCCGGTCTGAATATTGTTTTCAAAAATAAGAGGTTTTCTTGCCAGGCATATGCAAATCTTAAGTTTAAAATTTCATAATTTTCCCTTTAGCCGTTTGGGCTGTAGAGCGCTCGCATACACACACACAAACAGACACACACACACACAGACGGACGTCATTCCAAAAATAGTTGGAATCGATTCAGGGAAGGTCAAAACGTATATTTCTGTTAAAATCTCGAGATCGAAATTTTTCATGATTACAATACTTACTTATACTACGTATAAGAAAGTAATATTAAATATTTTGCAGTTTGACATTTAATATTTATCCCAAGAAATAATTTAGTGAAAAGGAGTTCCAAAGGTTAGTAAAATTTTATAAATTAGATAAATAGTCTAAAGTCTAAAGAACTAACCGAAATGCGTATAAGAAAGTGCATGACACTGCAGATGTTTGTACTTGTAGTTGAGACTGTACTTGGTATGCAACTTTTGGCAATGAAAATATGAAAATTTTAGGGGTATAATAAGAAACTAAAATGTGATGCCTTGAACTCAAAATAATGAATTAGACAAACCAAAACATGTTAGATATACTAAAACATTAACTTTATAGAAATATAAACCAAAATAAGATGATTTACTTTACACTTTCACAATATTTATAAGTTGGTAGGATGTAGGATTTGACAGCTGAGATAGTGATTTGATTATAGTTGTCGTCGGTCGGCAGATTTGCAAAATGTTAAGCAAACGAACGCGTTTTATGTGGAAAAACAAAGTAGTGAGTGAAAAAGTGTACAAGAAAAGAATAGCTCAACGTGAAGCAGGAAAAAGAATGAGGAAAAATTTTGTAGAAATAAAAACGGAAGAGAAGGAACATAATCATGATGAACCGCATGACGACGCCAACGATAGCACACAACAATCGCCAATATCACATACTAGTATTAAACCTCTGCCAATATCCAATAAATTAGTGCGACCAGGGGAAGGAAACCGAATTGTAGATTTATTATGTATTGGACAGCAGTTATGGTGTAATTGTTGTAAAGAGTGCCTGTCTCTAGCGAATATTGAAAACGAAGAACGTCGAGGACTTGGATCCACGCTTTCAGTACGGTGTCATAAGTGTTTACTTATTAACATTATTGTCACTGGAGAGCAACATTCTGCGGCTGGGGTTTCCAGACGAAATTCAAGATATGACGTCAACACAAAATCAGCAATAGGTAAACAAACCAATAACTGTTTGGATTATTAATTCTAATGCATATTTAAGGAATATGTATAATAGCGCAAAGTAATATTAAAATATTTATTTTTGTAGGAATGGTGCAAGGTGGAATTGGATTTGCCAATCTGAATAAGTATTTGGAATGCTTGAACATTCCCAAAATAGCGTTTTCAACGTTCAAACGTTATGAAGCAGAAGCACGGCAAGCACTAGAACCAGTTGCTCAGGAAAGTTGCAGTTAAGTGTTCTTCATAAAGCGTGCGTTATTAATTTTGTTAAAACATTGTAACTTTTATAATGTACTTATCTCATTTTACATTAAACTTATCATATTAAAATATATTTTATTTAATAATATGAACATTTTTAATTACTTATATATATATATGATCAATTTACTAATTAGAATCATTTGGTTTTTTTTTTTAAAAAAGGTAAATATTACCCCTATTGTCAGCCAGTCTATATTGTTGCCATGTTTTTACATTTCTTAAGTTGGATAGTCTGAAATTTTGTATTTTTAATAGAATATTTCATGTTAGACTCTCCGAATGATATTAATTTTGAAATTAAACTGTTTATTAAACATGTGACAATAATTATATTAAGGTTTGAAGCCCTGTCAACATATTTATATTGTTTTTTTTTTGCAAAAAATGAGGAAATATCGTGAAACTCCATAAGAGCCCATGCTAAATTAAAATTACTACGCTCCAAAATTTCATGAAACTTTGCTGAATTGCTGACAGTAACAACATCAATCTATATACGAAAGATGAATAACTTTTTAACATTTTAAATTTATGTCTCATACAATCTTACCTTATCCCTACCAATTTTCAAAACCGGGGCATGCAATATAGTCGAAAAATGAATTAGTTGTGGGACTAGCTGAATTTTAAAGTTATAGCGGCAGAATTTTGCAAAACGTTGCATTGCATTTTATTTATGATATAAAATCACGTTTGGTTCTATTAAGCGTTGAAATATAAAGTTATTAACAAATGAAAATGTTACTCGTCAATAATTGTAACGTTGCCAAATGTAAGAAATCAATAATTTATTTTATTAATAAAGTATTATAAGAATTCAAGAACTGGATCTTGAATTGAATTAGAAGTAAGGTCTGTATCAAAAAACATTGATAATGTATTATTAGAAAACAATTGTTTTACCGTGTTTGCTACCGTTTAGTGGAAAAACATGAGAATTTCGTAAATGGCGGGAACTTCAACATAGTTGCAGTATATTTGTCCTTATCTAGTCACTGGCGCTTAACAGATTTAGAGGTAACTAACATGTTCAGCTGATATTAGTGTTCTCTGCTTACCTTTACTTCCTGTTACTCGTTTATCTGTCAAAGTGCGATCAAAGATCAAGGTTTGCGTGCGGCAATCAATAACTATAAAAGTGGATCATTTCTTTTTTAATTGTTTAGTTTGTATTATAAAAACCTAATAAAATGACGCTTAAATTATATTACGATTTACTCTCTCAACCTTCCCGTGGACTGCTAATGTTCTTAAAAGCAGCGAATATTCCATTTGAGCCAAAACCTGTTGCTCTACGAAAAGGTATAGTAAAACGAAAATTACTGTGATAATATAAGTAAACGTTGAAATGAATCAGGTGCACATTTGACCGAAGAGTTTAAAGAGATTTCGAGATTTCAAAAGGTACCTGTTATCGATCACAATGGTTTTAAACTGACTGAAAGGTAGGGCCCGGCCTAGAGACGAATCGGTGAGAACATTGTTGAATGATCTTTATTCCATTTTTGTTTTTATTTGAATCAGTGTTGCAATCATGCGTTACCTAGCACGAGAATTTCCAATCTCTGATCACTGGTATCCGCGCGACTCACGCAAGCAAGCCCGCGTAGACGAATATTTAGAATGGCAGCATAATAACACCCGCTTTCATTGTGCTATGTATTTTCAAGTTAAAGTCAGTACTTGTTCATTGTTCCATGACATCATGTAATTATTACGCAAACATATCGCTTGGTTTTAGTGGCTTCACCCAATATTAGCAGGAGAACCGCCGAAGGAACGCCGAATTCAGAGTTTTGAGAAACGGATGGTTGAATGTCTAGATAATATTGAGAAGTTATGGCTGACGAATGGTCCGTTTTTGACTGGAGAGGAAATATCAATTGCAGATATATTGGGTTGCTGCGAATTGGAACAACCAAGTGAGTAATAGTTTTAAGTTATTTTCGTTATTCTATTTTGCACATTTATTTCAATTGTTTACATAACAATATATTTCTTAAAGTGAATATTAATTTATATTTTCTACAATTAAATGGTATATAAACATTACAATACAATTGGTGTTTAGTTCGTATTTATCTCTTTCGTTTTATATTAAACCGCGTCGATTACTGATTATTTATAATGGTAATGCTAGTGACGAAAATAGTTGAATAAAGATTGTCAAGATGTGTATGAATGTAAAGAGTTTTCAACTACCGCCATGGAGTTATGTATGTGCGTGTTGGTTGACAAAAGAATAATGCGATATTGTAAGAAGTTGCGTATGGTCATGTTAAGAGAATGTTGAATAAAAGATCGACGAAGATTAACGTGGGCGAAACAAATGATGTCAGAATATGGAGTCGTCCTCGAAATAAATTGATAAATGTGTTATGGAACGGAGTTTGGTTGCAATTATTAACAGGTGATGTTTTTTGGTTCTTTGAGGGGTAAGAAATAAACTATAAGTTAGTTAAACCACACAACATTTAAGAAAAGAATATTAAAAGAAATTAACCGGAATACGAAAACGTTGTAATTTTTAGTTTACTTTATTATTAAAGTTTCATAAAACATCTGCAGTGTCATGCAATGAACTTTCTTCTACGCTTATTGGTATATAAAATTTTTCTTATTTTTCTAATTAATAATATTTTACTACTCTTTTTCACTAATTATAGTTCTTAGAATAAATATTAAATGTCAAACTTCAAATTATTTAAGTTTAAGCTTAGAATATATATTTTAATTTTTATTTAAGATGTATATTCAAAGGTTTAAGTAATAAATTTCAAAAGTCATTTTCTTGTTTTCAGTACCTTATTTAAAAAAAATTCAAATAAAGGTTGTGCAAAATGCTAATATCTATAATTTTTATTTCAACAACTTTTCTGTCAGTGCAACCATTTTTGAGTAATTGCAGAAACCACAAAAAATGACAGAATGAGTAAACATGCACTTCCAGTTTGAAAATTGTTTTCAAAAATAGGAGGTTTTCTGCCTAGATCTTAAGTTTGAAGTGTCATAATTTTATCTTAAACCGTATAGGCTGTAGAGCGCTCACACACGCACACACAGATGGACGTCATTTCAAAAATAGTCAGAACCACTTCAGGGAAGGTCAAAACGTATATTTCCATTAAAATCTCGAGATCGAAATTTTTCTTGATTACAATACTTATACTGCGTATAAGAAAGTAAAAATATAGGAAAGACTTGCCACCCTGTGGAATTTAGGTCACACTTGTCTAAATGGTTAATAATTAATTTCTAAGTAACCAAATGTTTGCACTTTTTTATATTAATTCCAAAATGATATATTAAAATTTTGCCGAAATTGAACTGTATAAGAGTACTGCCCGTCTGATCTTAGGTTTTCTAACATGTCGTTAGTAAACCTCGGTGTTTTTATAAAGATAAGCGCCCGAGCCAATTTGACTAGAATAAACACTGGCTCATTACAATATGACTGAGAATTAGTTGTGAGCAAGCAGAATAGATATGCGTGTATGAAGAACTTGCTGATTCCGAATGAAGCAAAATATGTTAGTAAAGATAAATATGAATGCTGAAAGATGTTAATGTAAAGGATTTTCTGCTACCCAATAGACATGAAGTTAAGTGTGTGTGTAATTTAATTTCGCTTAATTTCATCGCAGTGAGTGGCACTTTATACATTTTTTGAAAATAAATTCCTTTATAAAAAAGGTAAAATAGCAATGTCAAGTATGCATCTTTATAAAGCGCTCAATACACATTTGCTCGCACGCACGCGCACCAAAACGACATTCCAAAAAAATCCTGATTCGATTTGGGGATGAAGGAATGGGGATGAAGGAATGGTGATGAGTAGCACGGATGTTCATGGAGTTACTTGGGAGTCGAAGTACTGTTGGAAAGACGTTGGGTACGCAGTCTGTTTTGCAGTTCGAATGAACTTTCTAAATTGCTGCGATCGAGCTTTTGCACTTCGATTTTAGATGGCAGTGTAAACGGAATTGGTTGTTTACACGAGAGAGATGATGTATTTTCCATTTATCTATACTATAGTTAAATCACTTTTATTACCTACGCACCTTTTATTGGAACTTAACAATAGCGAATATATTTACTCTTAGGAAGGTTTCGTTTTAAATAGATTTCTATTGCGCTTGTTGATACATCATATATAATCAGTTTGTGACTTGTAGGCGAGTTTTTGTATATATATAATTCAATGGTTTAGTGGGTCCGCTAAACCAAATTTAGTCGCTATTGTTGTAAGTGTAATGCCAAATAATGATTGTCTTTAATCCGAACATCTAATCGCCCAATAATATCACATTCATAATTTCTAACTGTGCCAATGTTTAAAGCTTTGCATGGCGAATTTCTGTATATACCAATCGCACAATTTATCAAAAAGCTTTACAAAATGGTTTACGTACACATCAAACAATGCCACTTAAATTCATGATATTCAAGTGCATGTAACAAATGTTATGTATATGCGATTTCTTATCTCTAGCCAACGAAATCGAATATCTTTTTTACTTCCTTGCGATTTCTAAATTACGTGGTTTTTTAAAAATAAAAAAAGCACTATTTTTCGGAATTTTATTTCACAGAATAAATAAATATGGTTTTTGTATTTAACAGTAAATCATTTGAACAAATTATAAACAAAGATTTTTTACCGTAGGCAGAATATTTCTTGAAATTAAAAAACAATATTTTTTTTGTTAGTAGATGCATATGGCTTGTACTTGAACGAAGGGTTTTAAAAAAATGTGGTTTTGAGAAAAACGCGTTTAAAATAAAATGGCTTTCTAATACTTCGCGCTCGTTCGAGCGGAGCGGGGAGAGTTACAAAATTGTCTATCTCTTACAGTATTATTCGAATCGACTTGAAACTTTGGGAAAATACTCTCCTTAAGATGTACACACACACAGACAGACAGACGTCATTCCAAAAATAGTGGGAATCGATTCAGGGAAGGTCAAAACGTATATTTCCGTGAAAATTTCGAGATCGAAAATTTTCTCGATTACAATATTTACTTATACTGCGTATAAGAAAGTAAAAATCGTTCCAGAAGAATGTAGGCGTTTCATCTTTCTATTCCCACATAAGGTCGAATGTAAGGTGTTAACTGGGATGAGCCAGTCTTACAAAATTTAACAGGATAGAACAGGCTAGATAATCCGAATGATACTTTTATTAGCAAACTCGACAATAATAACAATAGCAAGAATTATATTAATTAAGTTAATAACAAAGATAATAAGTATGAACATTGTAAGCTTTCATCGTTGTGACGCAGTTAACATTCAAAACAAATTTTATAAATGGAAATGTTTATCCCAATTGTTTTTAATGCATTTTTTAAATTGTAGCAATGGCCGCTTATGATCCAAGAGAAGGTCGACCTTTGATCAAAGCTTGGATGGATCGAGTTAAAAATATAATGAACCCTCACTATGATGAAGCTCATTCTGTTGTCTATTCAATTATCGAACGCAACAAGACCAATGCTCCATGGGTTGCCAAATATTAACTATGTTACAATGAACAATACATTTTTCAAATATCTTTAAATTACTATGTACCTTAGGATTGTTATTGGTTTTACAACGTTTTTGTTTTGTTGATACGTACTGTAGTACTACTATTATATACAAATTTTATATAGATTTTAAAGATGTATGCATTTTATTTTTATTTTTAAATAAATAGGTAGGTAATAAACTAATTTTTCCTATATTCTTATTCTTTTCTATTGCTTAGCAACCAAGAAAAATCTATTTCAATTACCTACAAATACAACACTTACACTAAAATTAAAAAATATCTGCAGTGTCATGCACCGAACTTTCTTATACGCATATGGGTTAAACCATATCGTAGTTACATTATTTTTCTAATTTATAATATTTGTTCTAATCTTTAGATCGCTTTTACAGTAAATATATTTCTTAAAATAAATATGAAATGTCAAACTTCAAATTATTTAAGTCTATTTTGTTAAACAATTGACAGGCGCAGATGATACGATTTATGTAAAAATATATATAATAAGCAGAAATTTATTTTGAAAACAGTACTGTTTTTGGAAAATATATTCAAACAAAAGTTGTGCTAAATAGAAATACCTTTAATTTTTGCTTATGCAATTTTTCTGTAACTTTAACCATTTTTGAGTAATTGCAGAAATTGCAAAAAATAACTAGAGTAAACAGGCACTTCCGCTTTGAATATTTTTTTCAAAAATAGGAGGTGCACACCTCAGGTATATGCAAATCTTAAGTTTAAAGTTTCATAATTTTGGCTTCAACCGTTTAGGCTGTAGAGAACATACACACACACACATACAGACACACACACACAGACAGACGTCATTCCAAAAATAGTTGGAATCGATTCAGGGAAGGTCAAAACGTATATTTCCGTTAAAATCTCGAGATCGAAATTTTTCATGATTACAATACTTACTTATACTTCGCATAAGAAAGTAAAAAATTATATAAATATATATTTTCCAAACGCCTTACGAACATAACATTTTTCAAGTGGGTACTGTAAATGATTTAAATCCGCGAAATTGTGTAAAATCTTATTAAGTACCATTCATGGTACTTCATAATTTAATATTGACTAGGCTGAGTAGATTCGCGACACACAATTAATTAACACGATTAGTAGTGCTATATTAACACAATATTCAATCCATTCTACGTAATTCTGTGGCATCCATATAATAATTGATGGTGTTATTTTTAGTACAAGATAAGAAGTGTGTAATGTAACGCTATGTTATGTATTTGGTATGTAAGTATTTCATATTATTCTTGACTTTCGCATTTGAATCATTATACTTATACACTTAATTATAATAATCAATTATCCGAGCATATTGTGGACACAACCTAAGAGCTTTTCGTCCCTGGTTTGCTATTATCAATTTTATTGCGTTTGTATCGTAGCTTTGTATCTAGTGACTGTTATCGGAGATAATTCAACTTGTTAATTTATTACCTTTCTCAAATGGTTCATTGCTCTTCATTCTTGATTTTTCCCATTAAATTGTAAATTAGATTAACGAATAAGAATTTCTGTTATTGTGTTTAAATTCTTTGCTATTCTAATATATTTGTTTTGTTGTTTTTAGTTAGTGCAAGTGACTAAATTAATTTATGCGGTTATTTGTAGAGATCGTTAAGCCAAGGAAATTGATTTCACTATTAGTTTAGATTTTTAATGTATATTTAATGTTTTGGTGGAGGGCGTTCATATAATTCCGGAGAATCTGAGATTTAGCCGTTCCAGACCAGTGATTCACGAATCTAAAGCAATATTTGATATTTTTAGCATACTGTAAAGTTAGTATTTGGTTTTCTGTTAGCCATGAAAGTGTCTGTTAAAAGTGGGATTCCGTGTTAAATATGAAGTAATTTTGCTTAACGCATACTTGGAATAAGTCCAAAATTTAATTTATTTTAATTGGATCGATGTTGTTTTTTGTTAAGATAGTTTTAATAAAGGGTCAGGTGGTACATTAGGGAATAAATTTATTAATGTTAAAGTTATTAAGCATGAAAACATTAAATTGGTCAAAGTTGTAGTTGTTAAGTAGGCTATGGTTTTATAGAATGAATGTTGTCAAGGTAATATATAATATAATAATATACGAGTATATATAAAAATCGTTTTTGCTTTATTCCGAGATCAAAGTTTCTTTGATAATTAAACCATATTGAGTTATATCGAGCTGAACGTAAAATCATCAACAATTATATCAAAAGAGATTATGTTTTTATTTAACTGGATTTGGGATAAATTGCGAGTTTGTTTTATGGAGTTCTTTATTGTATGTGTCAGTTTAAAGTTTGTTGAACTAAGAAAAGTTTTATTTGGCTGACCGCAAATTTTTTTGCACAGACTTGTAGAGTAAGACCATAAGGGTCTTATCGGTGTCGTGACATTCTGTTTTACAAAATTTATGACATAAATAACCAGCTGATTAATAATTCTCGGTGTAATGACCAATTGAAGGGATCATTGTAACAACTGTGCATGTGCAAAAATGTATTGAGATAGTAAGGAAAAATGTTTTTTAACGATAAACCAATGTTATATTTTCAGTTTTGGGCAAAAGTGCAGCAACTGCTGAAATTTCTTCTGTTTACTGATCAAGTAAAAAATACTTTCCAAAATTGCAGTGTTTCACTAGCATTTCTTTACATATGGTTCATAAATCGTATATATGTTATTTAAGAAATGAAAATAGTTATTATGGTGACTAATTTGTCCAAATCTAGATTCTAATGCATTTATGCACAAAGGTTTGTCAACTCCATGGCAGTCCGTCAAAAGCTTAACGCGCCGTCAACTATCTAGTATGCGTTGCATAAAACCATTTATAAATATTGTAACAATTGATTACTTAACACATTGTCAAATTCAATTTAACAATCTGTTAGCAAATATTTCAGTTGCACAAAGAGTTTTTCAACCCTAACTGTCTGTTACTTCTAATTTGACAGTCCGTCAACTTAATTACGCGATCAGCATTGATTACGGTGAGTGTGAAATTTCTTATTAAATTTTCAATTTTTTGGCTTTCATAAATGCTTAGCAAAGCGTCGTAAACATATCCCATACGAAATCTTAAAGGCTTTAAGGCCTCTATTCTACTCTCCCATCCTAGTGTCATTCAATGGTTTCAGAGTTAATCCTTGGACATGCTTTAAAAGTATTGCCCATGGAAAAGAAGATGCCCAAAAAAATAAATATTTTTTGAACTTAGCGGATTCCAATGATGCTTTTGTCATATAAATCAGTAGTAGATTGAGAGAGTTGCTACAACATGGAACTCGCGAATTTAAATCTTAAATTCTAGATTGCACTCACGCCTTATTATTTTATTTATATTTAATTGTTTTCGATAGTCATTATTTTTATTTATAACTTTATAAGAACGAATTTATTAATACATTTATAAATTATTAAAAAATATATATATTTATTTCAATATTTGCACAACACGTACATTCGTATATTTGCAACAATATGTATTAAATATTAATTAGTTAGTGTAATCATCAGATAATTGTTAAAAAACAAAAGATATTTGCGAATTCTAGATGATTTAAAAATATTCGTTTTAATACCACACCTACGTATAATTAGTTTTTATTTGAAAATAATTTCTCAATAAGTAACTACATGCATCTATGTCTAAATAAAGAAATTGTCATTCTTGTGTATTTCATAGACAACAAAATGTGATAATCAAAAATATAAATATTCACGGTATGTGGGAATAAAAATTGAATATTTTTAGCGATTTGTCCGTTCAAATACGGGGAAAACGACTAGTAACAGACAGCCAAATTTACAATCGTTTTCTTTGCCCCTTGAAGGCGTTTTACCGATTTCCAGCTACGCTGTAAAATTTAGGTACAAGACGATCTTTAATTTTTGCAAATTATAATTTCAGACATTTGTTACACTGTGGACCTTTCAATTGGCAGGAAACTCAAAAGGCTTACATTTATTTTATCTTCAATTTCATTAGTATTAGATTTATTGATTGAAACCTATCTGTCATTTGCTCTACCAACGCCAGAAGTACGATCTAAAACTATGGTAGAGTATTTGGCTTTATTTTATATAATTGATAATATGGGATTTCACATTAGCAGCAGGTCTATTCTCGTTTTGTATACTTTTTCCGAGATAGTTAACTTTTTTGAGCACTACGCACGTGTTCCATAGTGGAATGGGATTAAATCCAGATTCAATACAACTATTTTTAAGAAGTTACCGTTATTATGTTCACACAAAACGTTGACAAAATAAAGAAATAAATAGTTTACAAAAGTGGTACTATTGAGACATACTTTAAATAACAGACAGTAGACGTTAATTTTATTTGTCATTTAAGAAAAACATCTGCAGTGTCATGCACCGAACTTTCTTATACGCATATGGGTTAAACCACTTCGTAGTTTCATTATTTTTCTAATTTATAATATTAGTTCTAACCTTTAGATCGCTTTTACACTAAATATATTTCTTAGAATATATATTAAATGTCAAACTTCAAATTATGAAAGGCTATTTTGTTAAACAATTGACAGGCGCAGATGATACGATTTATGTAAAGATATATATAAAAGGCAGAAATTTATTTTAAAACCAGTACAATTTTTGGAAAAAAAATTCAAACAAAAGTTGTGCTAAATATGAATACCTTTAAATTTTGTTCATAAAATTTTTCTGTAACTCTAACCATTTTTGAGTAATTGCAGAAACTGCCAAAAATGAATAGAGTAAACAGGCACTTCCGGTTTGAATATTTTTTTCAAAAATAGGAGGTGCACACCCCAGGCATATGCAAATCTTAAGTTTAAAGTTTCATAATTTTAGCTTCAACCGTTTAGGCTGTAGAGAACATACACACACACACACAAACACACATACAGACACACACACACACACACACAGAGAGACGTCATTCCAAAAATAGTTGCAATCGATTCAGGGAAGGTCAAATATTTCCGTTGAAATTTCGAGATCGAAATTTTTCATGATTACAATACTTACTTATACTGCGTATAAGAAAGTAAAAAAGTTATTTACATTACTTACATTTACATTCCTTACGTTACGCGTAACCTGTCTTAAACAGACCACTCGGTAAAAAAAGGTGACTTTTAACGCGCTGATTGAGTAAAAATCAAACAAAGATCGGTACTTATTATTATTTATAATATTAATGGGACTTATTTTTAAAAATTAACAAATCACACAGAACTATAGAAATGGCAAATACTTTTCTATAAACTGAAACAGATTTTAATAAACTAGCACTTGTTATAACCACCAACGTATTAGCAAGAATAGTGTAACTAAACTGCACTTTAGAGGTAATATATTTATTGTATTAAATTCATTAATTTTCAAATCAAACATTTCTTATTTTTTCTTTTTATCCTTCTTTTTATCTTTCTTTTTATCTGTCTTTTTATCTTTGTTCTTTTTACCTTTCTTGTCATCTTTAAATTTGACTGTTGGTCTTTGGTTTATGATAGCATCGTTTGGAATATCTATCATCATTTTTTCTTTCTTAAAACCTGGAATATAAATCAATTATTAAATAAAAAATATTTACTTCCATGAAACTGACTCTCTCCGCTATGGAAA
Organism: Nebria salina; assembly: GCA_944039245.1. Taxonomy (NCBI): domain Eukaryota; kingdom Metazoa; phylum Arthropoda; class Insecta; order Coleoptera; family Carabidae; genus Nebria; species Nebria salina. Next base: position 9,747,555 of record OX063273.1, on the reverse strand, counting down.
CTTGGAAAAATGTTAAATGTCGTAAACCTTTAACATTTAAGTTTTTTCGATATCGGAAGAATTCTAATTTTCTGTCTTCGTTAATCGGACTTATTGAGTTGGCTTCCATTAATTATTTATTACAGATTTATACGCTGTAATTGATCATGAGCATTAACATAATAATGATTTTGAATCCGTAAAATTAGTATTAGTAAAATTAGTAAATAGTAGACTACATATGTAAATCATATTATAAATAGAATATTTGAAGTATTATTTGTAGGTCAAAACATTTAGATATTATACTTGATATGACCTGCATTAAATACTGCTGAATTATAAGCTAAACATAAACTTCCAGAATATTATATTTATGATTTTATATTATAACTTCTTAGCAGGTAAAAGTGAATATAAAGTAAATCGAAATAAATGCCGCTAAATTATGAGTTGCCGGAATATACATACATACATAACATCATGTCTATTACCAACAAACGAGATGGCAGAAAACCCTTTCTATTCATTCAAAATTGCAATTATTCGGCGCTACGTTATTTTTTAGACACAAGTTAAACATTTTTACAGGCCAATTGAACAAACTTACAATCCTAAATCTTAATATTTTTCCAGTTATACCAACTATACCTAGCTTTGCTATATTTTATTTTTCATAGTGAATCATTAATATATTCATCACTAATAACGTATTAATTAACAGTCGTTTCAATAACATCTGACGCTCTACTAGATCCACTTGATTCAATTTATAAATTTTACATATATTCACATCATTTCGCCCTAGCATTGGTTTCATTCCAAATTAATTTACCATAATCATTCTTTATTGCTTCTACGCAACTTTTAATGCTGCCACCTTTAAATTTCATTAAAACCGCCCAAATAGTTTTCTATTCAAGCTAAAATCTTACATCACATTTATTGTCATCTCCATGTTAATCTTCTTTTTGTTCACAATCTTTTCGTCTCTCTTTTCATCAATTTATTTTCAGAAATATCACACAATTCAAATAATTACTTCATTCTTTCTATGAAAAGCCTCTTTTCTATTCCACTATATTCTGGATACGTTCACCTACTCTTTAACTTTTACTCATTACATACTTTAATCGTATACCATACAGCTGTTGTCAAAAATTAAATCCAGATCACAATTACATCACACTTGTAATCTGGAATAAACGAAGATAAAGCAACATTCAACTTACATGCATATTCTTCATTAGCTGACATACACTATAAACGAGCAGATTTTTCGGGCTTTTATTCTCTTTTGCACCATCCTTGCACTAAATCCATACGTGAAACGACTAAATAATGATAATTTGTACTTAGCTAAACTTCACATCTCACTTTTCTATGAACAATCACACTCATAAATAATCAAATGTTATGTATGTATGTACGTTTGAAACTATTCCTGTTAAATGGTCGTAAAGGTCAGTTAGATAAGTACATATAATTTAAACTTATAAATAATTTATAGTAGAACAATTTTCTCAAATAGAGTATGAAATTATATTTGAGAATATAGAATATATAGAAGATATTATTTAAATTCTGTGTGTGCTGTATTTGTGGAAATTTTTTCAATAAACCACGTGTGATTTTAGACCTTACCTTTTTTAAACGTATCGACGATTTTGTAGGTATCATGCATGATCTTCGTATAATATCTTGTGGCTTTTGAATTATCCACGATTTCTAGCAAAATGTCCAAATCTTTTAGCTTATCTATGTTATTTGAATCCAAAACACTGGACTGAAAATCACGAAGTATGAGGTAGAACGTAGGGACTAACGTCCAACACAAAGCAAGGAAATACGAGCAGTAGTCACAAATTTTCCAAAACTCTGTTCGTGAAAAACGCCAGTAGATATCGTAGTTTTCTTTATTCTGTAGGCCAGGAAGTATGTTATCAATTTGGTCTAAAACTTCTTTAAAATTTGGAATTGTTTGCATCACTTCTATTTCATTTTCACAGATAATTTCCCCTGTCTCTTCACTTATTATAACTAAATTCAACTTCATATTACTAATAATTTTTATGGTTAATTCCGTTAAAAAAGTTAAACGACGTTTACATTATGTTACAAGCCTTTTCATCGACTAGTGCCATTAGTCAATTTTGTTTAACCATGATTCAAATTGCGATTGTGAACAGTTAAGTCACTGTTAGTTGCTGTCAAAATTTTGATTCGATTTTGTTTATTTAGATATCTTTAGAAATATCCACAATTTTACTTTCAGCCGTTTAGGATGTAGAGCTCAGACACACGACAGACGTCATTCTAAAAATAGTCAGAATCGATACCGAACTTCTTCATGAATACAATACTTACTTATTACTTCGTATAAGAAAGCAATGTCAAATTTAATGACAGAAATTTAAGTGCGCTTTGTTTTTATAATTCCATGAAATCACTGATTATTGTGAAAATGCTATTTTTATAATTCTAAAATTGAAAACATCTGCAGTGGTTTACACTGAACTTTTTTATACGCATTTTGGTTAGATCATATCATATTTTTATTACTTTTCTAATTAATAATATTTCACTAACTTTTGGTACCCTTTTTCACTAAATGTATTTCTTAGAATAAATATTAAATGTCAAACTCTAAATTATTTAGGTTTTTTTTTAAAACAATTGACAGGCCATTTTCAATTGCCATTTTCTTGTTTGGGGTATCTTTTTTGAAAAAAAGTTTTAACTTAAGGTTGTACAAAATATAAATATATATAATTTTTATTCTAATTATTTTCGCTATTAGTCGAACCGTTTTTTAGTCTTTGCAGAAATTGCTAAAAATGACTAGAATAAACATGCCCTTCCGGTTTGAATATTCGTTTAAAAAATAAAAGATGTAGCCTAAACGGTTGTAGATAAAATTATGAAACATCAAACATATGATTTGTATATGCCTGGCTGGAAAACCTCTTATTTTTGAAACGAATATTCCAACCGGAAGTGCATGTTTACCCTAGTAATTTTTTTTTGCATTTTCTGCTATAACTCAAAAACGGTAGTACTTACAGTAAAATTAGTTGGAATGAAAATGAAAATAAAAGATATTAATATTTCGCATAACTTTTATTTGAAAAGAGTTTTCAGAAAAGGTACTGGTTACAAAAAAAAGAGTTATTTTCAATATTGCATTCAATACTTCTCACTACTACTGCATATATAGGGTAAGGTTGCTCAAGTCGTACCCCATAAGGGAAAAAGCGTATAAAACCTAGGATTTATCAAATAAATAAAAATAAAATGTGTTGTTCACTACCTGTACTAATATTGTAGTTATTTATTATAAAGAAAATAAAAAATATATATTCTTTCACGTAAAATAAACTAAATCTTTAAAAAGTTACATCGGTACGACTAAAGAAACCGGTTTCCTAAGTCGTACCACCTATAGCCAAAGTCGTACGTAAGGATTAAATTAAGCAACAAATGAATGAAAATTTATTTTTTATTAATTAGGTTATTAGATACATAATCAAACATCACATTTATATTTTTTTTGTTCTTTTATCAACTCCAGCGCATAAATCGTGAGCACATAATTTTCATTTCAAGCAATTTATCATGTTTCCTCTTGATCTACTCCACAAATAAAACAAAACCAATTATTTTTCTTCTTTTTAATTTTTAATACCATTCCTTTTTATTAATTACTGCATTTCTTTTATTTGTCGCATTTTTTACATTTTCATTAGAGTACGATATAGGAATCTCATATGGGTACGACTTAAGGCACGGCACAAGTTAACATTAAAAATAAACATAATCAAATATTGAATAAAATTAATACAATCTCGTTTCGACCAAACGATTATATATATTCTTCTGAATTTATATTTAATAAGTAACATAATTTTATCAATAATTAACTTGCAATATTTACTTACAAACATATGCAGATAATTATAAAAAAATTGAAAAAAACTAACATGATGCGAGGATTTATAACAAACCACTTTTATAGCAGAAAATGACACTTAAAACATTTGGTTGACTCAGATATATATTTCTTTTTGGTTGTATGCGCGGTTGTCTGCGCAGTTCGTACAGAACTCGTGTGGTACGATTTAAGCACTGGTACGACTTGAGCAACCTTACCCTACTTGTTCTCCGCCAGTAGTTAGAGTACTCACGTCGGCGCGGTGGTATATATGCTGACATGCGGCATGTCTGTCGCTGAACTTTCTTATACGCATTTTGGTTAAAACGTTAAATTTATAAAACTTCGGAATTTTACTAAATTTTCACAATTTTTTAAATTCTAACGATCAAACCAAAATGCCTATAAGAAAGTTCTGTGTCAGACATGGCACATATCATACTATTATGTCCCGTCCACATTATGTAATCATTACTAATAATTATGTAAATGATTAGTATGTATAGATTTATAAAGATAAGTCATTTTAATTTTTTTTCAAGTACCGCAGTTTCTTTTTTTGTTACACTGCTAAACCTTGAATTTACATACAATTTTTAAAACCACTATTTCCTTTGGTCAATTAGTTCAGTGGGAAACTCTTGCTCTTTAGCAATACATGAATTTATGTTATTTTTTAAAATGTATTTATAACTTAAAATTTGCATAACTGGTATTTATCATATATCATCATAAATAGTAGAATATTTAACTATTGAAAATATTTTTTTATAAATGGTAATAGCTAAAGTAATAGGTGATCCTTTTCATGGCTCTATTACAAGTTTGGTCTTAAGGCGATGTACCAATTAAAAAAAAAAAAGATTATTTTTTTCAATAATATTATTCAAAAACATTTTAAAAATATGTAAAAAAAAATTTTAAGGTAAATTTCCAAACCGTTTCAGAGATATTTACATTTCTATAATTAGTAGCCGGATTATAAATACACTAAAATTAAACTTTAAACACGTTTTTCTCGAAATTACATTTTAAAAAACGGTGTGCACTCTAGCTCAAAAAATAATTAAACCGACATTTTGACATAAATATACATTTGTTCCATTTTTATTCAATCCCAAAGGTCCAATTTTGTGTACAAAAAATAGGACTTTTCTTAAACTCACATTATTTTCTAGGTTTTTTAATTTTTAACTTTTTATTGGTTTACGGTCCAGGTTATTTTGTTCTTAATAAATCCCCGTAAGATTTTTTTGTTTCAGACATCCTAAACTGGAGTTATCATGCACACCGCAAAAGACCTCATCTCCGCGGCCTCTACTTTTTCACCTTCTATAGAAGTAACCATGCATAAAAATAAAAAATAAATTTTTTTTTGTATATTGCATGAATTATTTAATACTGTAAACAAAAATTAAAACTTTTATCTAATAAAATAAGAGAGAATAAAATGATTAAAAATAGTCATTTATTTGACAAAAAAATTGAAACATCGCCTTAAGAAAGGATTCCGAACTAGAAGTATCCATGCATAAAAATAAAAAATAATTTTTTTTTGTATACTGCATGTGTTATTTAATATTGTAAAGAAAAATTAAAATTTCTAACTTATAAAATAAGAGAGGAAAAAATGATTAAAAATAGGCATTTATTTGATCTAAAAATTGAAACATCGCCTTAATATAATTGATATATTTTATGAATGTTTGTTAAATAATTTTATTAATCAATTTATTAATTCCGTATCCCATTACATATTATTTTATTACAAAATTAAAGACAAAAAGTTATAAATTTGAGTTTCTATTGGCCGATACAGTTTCATTGATGGTATTCATAAAGACGGAAATTCTTGTATACGCTGTAGGCTTTGCGTCGCAATCACCATCTTTGCTAGGACCCACACTTACTACACCGCGAATATAATATTGGTCACTGTCTGTTGCATAAAATACTAGTCCACCCCCAGCGTCACCTCTACAAAGGTGTGTACCTGTAAAAAAAAAAAACAGTCATACTGCACTGTTAATACATGGTATCTAGAATATATTTTACCGTTGGTGTATCCAGCGCAAAATTTATCTTCTGTTAAATAAGGATGAAATATTTTTGGCATTATATTGAAACAGTCTGTTCGTGAAATATACGGCACTACTAATTTTCGGAATTCTTTGTCACTATTTTTATCACCTGCTGTTGATCCCCAACCAAAAACCTAAAATCACACAATATAGTTTTGAAATGTTTTAACTTTCTATAACTGTGAGAAAATCTGTACAGTGTTTCAGTTACTTACAATCCCATTATTAAGCGTTTTTAGTTGAGCATTCTCGAATTTATTTTGCCAATCAACACAAACAGGTTGAACTGTAACTGAAATTTCAAATGGTTTTTCTAAAACTATAATTGCAATGTCCGATTTATAATTTGTTGCTACGCCTTTGTAGTCGGCTGGTATGATTATATCCTTAGCCTATATAAACGAAAAATGAAATATGTTGATAGTTCATCAGAATTCAGAATAATAATAATACAGTAATTCACTCATGTTATAGAAAACATCTGCAGTGTCATGCACCGAACTTTCTTATACGCATATGGGTTAAACAATATCGTAGTTACATTATTTTTCTAATTTATAATATTTGTTCTAACCTTTAGATCGCTTTTACAGTAAATATATTTCCTAGAATAAATATAAAATGTCAAACTTCAAATTATTTAAGTCTATTTTGTTTCTTTGACGCAGATGATACGATTTATGTAAAAATATATATAATAAGCAGAAATTTAGTTTGAAAACAGTACTCTTTTTGGAAAATATGTTCAAACAAAAGTTGTGCTAAATAGAAATACCTTTAATTTTTGCTCATGAAATTTTTTTGGAACTGTAACCATTTTTGAGTAATTGCAGAAACTGCAAAAAATGACTAGAGTAAACAGGCACTGCCGCTTTGAATATTTTTTCCAAAAATAGGAGGTGCACACCTCAGGTATATGCAAATTTTCTAGTTTGTGTGTGCTTGTGTGTGTGTGTGTGTGTGTTCTTTACAGCCTAAACGGTAGAAGCTAAAATTATGAAACTTTAAACTTAAGATTTGCATATGCCTAGGGTGTGCACCTCCTATTTTTGAAAATAATATTCAAAGCGGATGTGCCTGTTTACTCTAGTCGTTTTTTGCAGTTTCTGCAATTACTCAAAAATGGTTACAGTTACAGAAAAATTTTATGAACAACAATTCAAGGTATTTATATTAAGCACAACTTTTGTTTGAATTTTTTTTCCAAAAAGGGTACTGGTTTCAAAATAAATTTCTGCTTATTATATATATTTTTACATAAATCGTATCATCTGCGCCTGTCAATTGTTTAACAAAATAGCCTTTCATAATTTGAAGTTTGACATTTAATATTTATTCAAAGATATATATTTAGTGTAAAAGCGATCTAAAGGTTAGAACAAATATTATAAATTAGATAAATAATGAAACTACGATATGGTTTAACCCAAATGCGTATAAGAATGACACTGCAGATGTTTTCAATTCTTATCCACCAATTACTGTATCATTTCCCAAAATATATTTACTTTTCTCTTTTGTGCTGAAATATCCTTTGGATCATCATAAGCATTATAAAATTTCGCGGCTGCTATATAAAATTCATTAATGTCTTTCAGTATCCCCGAATCAGATGAAGTGAAACAATGTGCAACTGTAGAATAAATTAGTTATTTAAAATTGTTCATATAATTGTTATATATATTCAAACATTTATATCTTTTCTGGAAACACCATTTATACCGCAGTTTCTCGTTTTATTGCTCTGATAAACCATGAATTTACATATATTTTTAGAATTTTTATTATAGAAGTTTTATTTTTATCGGCAAGCTATTTTTAATTTTTCTAGATTTTAGTAGTCCTAAACGTACTTTTCCATATCCAAACATTCTTATGCATATTTCGTGAATGTGAAAATTTATAATTACCTGATAAGACAACGTTAGTACTAATAATCGAACCACCGCATATGTAATTGATAGATGTGTCAAATTTCCTTTGTCTGTATATGTTCACATGCCATGGAAAACTTCCTTTCTTCACGTTTTCACCACCAATAATTAACGTCAACCCTTCGGGAATGATTTTACCACAGGCTGCAATAAAAAAATACAGATATAATTTCATGCCCATTCCCAGCAAATGGGATGGCAGAAAAACCCTTTATATCAATTAACATCTTGACAATCTTTCACCATTATATTCATACAAACATCTTTTATTGAAATATATAAAAACGTAGTATTTGCTCAAATAAAAATTTAAAATAAATTAAATAAGGTTTTTTAAATTTTCATCATAACCAACGCTACAATTTTCCTTACCACATAATTCTTTTTCTGGTACACACAATCCATTATCGCACTGGAATTGAAATTCTCTGCCAACAATATATTTTTATATGATTATAGCAAATATTGTAATTAACGCTTTTATATTATTTAAAAATGCTACTCTTACCCACAAACAGACTCTCGCCTTAGACGCGAAATTGTTTTGTATGGTTCTGTTAAATTAAAACCATTACATTCAATACTAAAATCTGTAAATAAACGAATGAATTTAAATCGTTTAATATCGTGTGCAATTTAATCAGATTGTAAAGCCTTTTATAATAACTTTTTGTTAAAGATTTAAGAAAAAAAATTATACGTACAGTTTGCAATTATCACAATTGTAAATAATATACCGCGAAACATAACCATTTTATGATTGCAATTATCTTCTGAAGCCAGTCTAACTGGTACAGATGATTTTATTCGTTTGCAAGTTAGAGAGTGGGTATGATGTGTGGTTTTCCATACGACCTTCATTCTCTGATTTTTTTGCAAAATGAATGTTGTTTGTGTTATAAATATAATATTTTTTTACTTTCTTCTACGCAGTATAAGTATGTATTGTAATCATAAAAAATTTCGATCTCGAGATTTTAACGGAAATATACGTGTAGATCTTCCCTGAATCGATTCCGACTATTTATGGAATGATGCCTGTCTGTATGTGTGTGCGCTCTACATCCTAAACGGTTGATGGTAAAATTATAAAACTTTAAACTTAAGATTTGTATATGTCTGGGAAAATACCTCTTATTTTTGAATACAATATTAAAACCAGAAGTGCATGTTTACTCTGGTCATATTTTGCGGCTTATGCAATAACTCTAAAATGGTTGATATATTAATATTCCGTACAACCTTTATTTGGATCTTTTTTTCAAACACGGTACCGAAAATTGGAAAATGGCCATTGAAATTGATCATTATTACAAATATTTTCACAAAAATCGTATGTAACTGTAACTTATATATTTGCAGTTGAGGGATTTAATGAAGTTTACTCCAGAAATGCACACAAAACTGTTTTCCCGACGTCCCGACTTTTAAATTTAAAAATATCTGCAGTGTCATGCACCGAACTTTCTTATCCGCATATGGGTTAAACCATATCGTAGTTACAGTATTTTTCTAATTTATAATATTTGTTCTAACCTTTAGATCGCTTTTACACTAAATATGTTTCTTAGAATAAATATTAAATGTCAAACTTCAAATTATTTAAGTCTATTTTGTTAAACAATTTACAGGCGCAGATGATACGATTTATGTAACAATATATATAATAAGCAGAAATTTATTTTGAAACCAGTACTTTCTTTGGAAAAATGATTCAAACAAAAGTTGTGCTAAATATAAATTTCATTAATTTTTGTTCACAAAAATGTTCTGTAACTGTAACCATTTTTGAGAAATTGCAGAAACTGCAAAAAATGACTAGAGTAAACATGCACTTCCGGTCGGAATATTGTTTTCAAAAATAAGAGGTTTTCGTGCCAAGCACATACAAATCTTAAGTTTAAAATTTCATAATTTTCCCTTTAGCCGTTTGGGCAGTAGAGCGCTCACACACACAGACACACACACACAGACGGACGTCATTCCAAAAATAGTTGGAATCGATTCAGGGAAGGTCAAAACGTATATTTCCGTTAAAATCTCGAGTTCGAAATTTTTCATGATTACAATACTTACTTATACTGCGTATAAGAAAGTAATAGTCGGAATCGATTCAGGGAAGGTCAAAACGTATATTTCCGTTAAAATCTCGAGATCGAAATTTTTCATGATTACAATACTTACTTATACTGCGTATAAGAAAGTAAAAATTTAATTTATTTATGGTTCATTGATTTGCGTTCAGAGAATCAAGTTTGCAATGAAAAATATATGTGATGTCTGACACTGAAGTTTTTTATACGCATTTTGGTTAGATCGTTAGGATTTAAATTCTGACGATCTAACCAAAATTTGTATAAGATAGTTCAGTGTCAGATATGACAGATATTTATTATTTTACAACACATTTTTTCACACATCTGATTCTAAAGTTATATATATATATATATGATATATACTTTGGGCGCTAAGTCGTAAGACCAAATTTTAATCGTTTCTTCTCCTCTGAAGATGGGTGTAGGTGACTAGCATTAAAAATAATAAATAAAACACAATTGGTAAATTTGGCAATCAAAATATATTTTCAGTAATGAAATTGGATTCGAAACATAAACGGGATTTTTTACAAGATTGTCTAATATATAGCAATAATTTCAAATTTTGAACTTTTGAATTTTGGGGCATATTACTTGTATAAATGATTCTTGTTTTTTTATTGATTTGTTCTTATGTCTATGTTATCTTAATGCCAATTAGACCAATTTGTTCTTTTTCTTTCTATTACGGTAAATTTCAGAGACGTAATCGTTAAATGTTTATATTAACTTGAATTTTGAGAAATCCATAAAAATACGTGTTTTTCAAAATATTAACAATTTGATTTGGACTAATTGGAACTACTGGAAGTTGTGGTTTTAGTTGTCTACTATCTTCTTTTTTCTATTTCTTAAAATTATGTCTATTTTTCAGTTTTTAGCACTTAAAACTAAAAATCCATATAACTAACTTATCTACTAATGTTGTCCAACTTAATACTAATATTGTCAATAAACCACTAAAAATTTAAATTTCAATGGCCGAATAGACGCACCATTCACCCATATAAAACGGTGCGCCAATCCATCCCACTCCAAACAACTTTACGGTATCTTCTAATTTAACTTCATCATCTTCTTTCTTTCGAAATATATTTCTCATGGCGGCGAATGATTTTGTGACTGAAAATTGCAAAAATATACATATATTTTTAAGTAAACTCGAATATTAATTCATTGATTCTTACTTTTATTGAAAAACTTCATTTTTTTGAGAAAAATCTGAAAAAATTAATAAAAAGGTGTTATTCTTCGCTAATTTATATTATATTAAGTTATATATCTTGTAAATTTATTCACCGAATTAATTTTCCTGATATTTTTGAGATATATTAGTGTTTTTTGGACAGTGTTTTGAATCCTGTCTACTCGTGAAAAATCAAAATTATGGGTGGTGTCTATGGAAATGAAGCAACTTGTTTGTTTTCTTGCGATTGTTGTATACTATTATAATGAAAACATCTGCAGTGTCATGCACCCAACTTTCTTATACGCATATGGGTTAAACCACTTCGCAGTTTCATTATTTTTCTAATTTATAGTATTTGTTCTAACCTTTAGATCGCTTTTACACTAAATATATTTTTTAGAATAAATATAAAATGTCAAACTTCAAATTATTTACGTCTATTTTGTTAAACAATTGACGGGCGCAGATGATACGATTTATGTAAAAATATATATAAAAGGCAGAAATTTATTTTGAAACTAGTAAACTTATTGGAAAAAATATTCGAACAAAAGTTGTGCTAAATATGAATACCTTTAATTTTTGTTCATAAAATTTTTCTGTAACTCTAACCATTTTTAAGTAATTGCAGAAACTGCCAAAAATGACTAGAGTAAACAGGCACTTTTGGTTTGAATATTTTTTTCAAAAATAGGAGGTGCACACCCCAGGCATATGCAAATCTTAAGTTTAAAGTTTCATAATTTTAGCTTCAACCGTTTAGGCTGTAGAGAACATACACACACACACACACACAGACAGACGTCATTCCAAAAATAGTCGAAATCGATTCAGGCAGGGTCAAAACGTATATTTCCGTTAAAATCTCGAGATCGAAATTTTTCATACTTACTTATACTTCGTATAAGAAAGTAACTAGAGGAAGTGAAGTAAATATATATTTTTACATATTCCTTAAGCCTTAAGAAAATTTATTATATAATGTTTTGCATTGTTTATATATTAGCTTATTTTTTTAGATCGCTCATGTGGCCAAAAATTGTTGGGGCTCGAAAGTGGCTAATGCTCTGGCAAGTTGGCTCTCCACCCCCAAAACCACGATCAGATCTGGCGGAACCCTACATGGTCTACAGCTGGTCAGTGCACTTCTTTTTTATTCTCTACACTTTACATTCATTGTTTACTGTCTCTACAGAACATACATACCCTTCTCACCATATCTTTACGTGAGTACTCTACTAAATTATACGCTTTCAAGTACAGGCTTTCTAATATAAAATATTATATATAATATAGTACCAAATATCCCCCTAATTTTGAAGACTTTGATCAAACTTTAGTCTTACATTATGTTTTAATAATCTCTAATCATATACTCAGTAATTTTATAATAAATTGCTTTAGGAATTGGATTGATCTAACTTATTAATATGGTCTATTCCTGATCACATAAGTATGACGTCATAACGAATATTTACTCATAAACTACAGAATTGTATAGCATGCATGATTTACATAAACGGCGTAACGATTTGGTAATTTTATATAGAAACTTGTCTCAATAAATGTGATAAAACACGGATTTTTTGGTATTAAAATCATATTTCATGACGTACATCTATATGATCATAAATATTTCATATAATATCTGTCATGTGTGATACTGAACTTTTATAGACGCAGTGCCTTTTGAAGAAGTTCTTCGCATGTTCTTGGAAATCGTTGCAGTCGAAGCTAAAACAACCATTTAACTCTGCAATATCGAAGTTTCAACACAAATACAAGGTTTTGAAGGAAATTTTCGCAAATAAAACCTGAATTTACAAATTTCTGCATACTAATTTCTAATCTAACATGTTTCTTAATTAGCTTCCTATTTATTTCATAAAATGTAGGTAGGTAGGATTAAAATTAAAAGGCGTATCAGCCTCTTGGGCTATTCACGCCATAAACTGCAGAATGCAATAAATGATTAAATTAAATAAATATCGTAAATATAAAATTGTATAAATAAAATCAAGATATTGTAAAATATTATTAAAAAGGGATAAAAATGTACATGTAAAATTGTTAAATAAAATAAAGAATTTGTAAAAATTTTCTTAAACAGGGCTAAATTATAAACGTATGAATAAAATTATGGATAAAAGTAGCACTGTTAAATAAAGGCAAAAAGTCCTGTATTCCTGAGGAACAGGACGACTCTGTCAATGAGGATCGAATGGTCACCAAGGGCCACCAATAGGTCAAGTGACAGACCCGCCCTGTCTCGCTTCTAGGTAAACTGGGAGCACTCCAACAAAACGTGCGCCACTGTCAAAGCAGTGTCACACGTTTCGCCCATCGGAGCCTCCTCACGGTGCAGAAGATGGCCATGCGTTCACCAGGAGTCTCGCCACAGCGACCTCCTCCTTTCGGGATGCTCTATGGGAAGAATCCCATGGCCTCACGTTGTGCTTAACATTTTTAAGCTTGTTAGAAACTATATAACTCCACCTTTCTTGCCACTGATTCATGATCAGATGCTTAAAATGACCTTTGAGGTCATCAGCAAGCACCCTATCATAATTAATGGTGACCTTGGACAAACCTTGCTTAGCTGCTGCATCAGCTGCTTCATTCCGGCGAATACCAACATGACTCGGTACCCAAATAAAGCGCACGATAGACCCTTTTGACGATAATGTCATCAAGGCTGCTTGTATCTGCTGCAAGAGAGGATGTTTAGGGTACAAAGAATCAATCGCTTTCAAAGCGCTCATCGAGTCCGACACAATAACGAAAGAATTACGTGCGAGTCTGCAGATATAGAGAAGTGCTTGGTAGAGTGCATACAGCTCTGCCGAGTATACAGACGAGAGCTTGTGAAGTCGAAACTCACATGCACTTCTTGCCGATATAAAAGCACATGCAACCCTGTCGTCGCTCTTCGAACCGTCGGTGTAAATGCGAATCCATTGCCGATAGTTGGCAATGATTCGAGAAAACTCACGTTGGAACAACATGGGTGGAGTAGCGGATCGATCTAGCTTTGAAAGTGCATAGTTGGTATTCGGACGGGAGAATGTCCAAGGAGGAAAGGGGCTGAAAGAAGTGTCTGGGGTTGAAGGAAGTTCAAAATTAACTTCTCCAAAAGTATTGCGAGATCTGATAGAAAAGGAACCCACCGAACGAGCCCTTCTGTCATAAATCTCCGCAAACTGTTGACCAAAGACAATGTCAAAAACCAGGTGATATGGTTTCGACTTCATGGCTGCCGTGTAGTTCTAGGTCAAAAGCCTACGACGATCATACAGAGAAGGCTCGCCAGCTTCGCACAATACACTTGATATTGGACTGGTACGAAAAGCACCAGTATAAAGACGAATACCAGTATGGTGTATCGTATCAATGGTTTTGATAATGGCTGGCCTGGCAGACGCGTAAGCGATACAGCCGTAGTCCAGCTTGGAGCGTATTAAAGCCCGATACAGGCGCAGTATAGAAATTCTATCGGCAGCCCACGATTTGGAAAAAAGAACTCGCAATAGATTTAGAGAAAGCCGACATTTTGCCTTCAAAGCCACAAGATGGACACGCCAGTTAAGCTTCTTGTCAAATAGAAGACCAAGAAAACGGACAGTTTCCACAAATGAAGGTTCAGTACCGTTGAGAGAAAGAACAGGATCTAAGTGAAGGTGGCGGCGTTGACAGAAGTGAATGCACTCTGTCTTGGCCGCAGAAAATACGAAACCTTGCTCAGTAGCCCAGGTATGAAGACGATTGATTGTTAACTGCAGCTGACGCTCTATGGAAGCCATATTGCGAGAACTGCAGAAAATCGCCAAGTCGTCCACGTACAAGGATCCCAGTACAGGTGAACGAATACACTGAGCAACACCGTTGATGGCCACAGCAAACAACGTGACACTCAAAATAGATCCTTGCGGTACTCCGTTTTCTTGCGTAAAAATGTTGGAGAGGTCATTACCCACACGAACTCGAAATTTCCTTAAGGAAAGAAAGCCTTCAAGAAATATGGGAAGATTACCTCTCAAGCCCCAGGAGTGTAAAGTGCGCATAATACCAAAACGCCAAGTGGTATCATAGGCCCTAGCAATATCAAAAAACACAGCTACCATATGTTGCTTGTTGAGAGAAGCATCCCGGATGGTTGATTCAAGCCTTACCAGGTGGTCTGCAGTAGAACGGAAACGGCGGAAGCCGCACTGGATGTTATCCAACAGGTTGTTTGATTCCAGGAACCAAACAAGACGCCTGTTGATCATGCGTTCCATGAGCTTGCAAACACAACTAGTAAGCGAAACTGGGCGATAGCTAGATGGCAGTGTATTGTTTTTTCCAGGCTTTGGGATTGGTACAATAATCGCATCACGCCATGGTGTTGGGCAGATACCGGAAAACCAAATGCGATTAAACATTTGTAAAAGAAAAGTTTTTCCAGCAGGATCCAAATAGCGAAGCATCTGGTAGTGAATAGAATCAGGTCCAGGAGCGCTGTCGTGAGAATCTTAAATCGCACTTTCAAGCTCATCCACGCTGAAAGAAAGATTGTATATTTTGTCGCCCAGAGAAACAAAATTGAGACATTGCCGCTCCAAGAATGATTTTCGAGCGAGGAACTAAGCTGGGCAATGATTGGAACTTGAAGTATCCGCGAAAGTGGATGATATTAGATTAGCAACATCAGACCGACATTGCCATTGATTTTTAGGCCAGAAACAGTGCTAGATTTTGAGCGGCCAGATATTTTTCTGACCTTCTCCTATACTTTAGAAACTGGAGTGGAGGTTGTAATGGAAGAAATGTATTTCTGCCATGACGCTTTCTTACTCCTCCGAACAATTCTTCTAGCTTTTGCCTTGGCTTGGAAGTAATGGATTATATTCTCAGTGGTTGGAAATCGCCTGAAATGGCGAAAAATACGTCGTTTTTCTCGGATAGCAATCTTGCACTCATCGTTCCACTAGGGAACGGGTATTCTATTAGAATGAACTGGTGTTAAAGGAATAATTTTTTGCGCAGCAGACTTGATTGCATCCGTGAAATACCGAACATGGTCGTTCACGTCAACGAAATCATTTTCACCAAATACAGCCAACTCCGAGAATAGATTGCAATCTGCTCGCTTTAAAGCCCATTTCGGACAACGAGCATCAGCATCTGAGCTCTGCAAAACTTTAAGAATGATCGGAAAGTAATCACTTTGTTGCAAGTCCGAGTGCACATGCCACTCAAACAATGGAACTATTGCTGCAGAACAGATCGGTAGATCAATCGCAGTAAAATACCTCCACGCAGCAGAAAAGTGCGTCATACTACCATCATTTAAGATGACATGTGTACTTGCGGTGAATAGGTGTTCTAAACGTCTACCGCGTTGATTAAGAGATCTTGATCCCCATTAAGGATTATGGGCGTTGAAATCACCCATAAGAATAAATGGAGCAGGCAATTGATCAATTAAATCAACGATATCACGCATATCGGCATTGTCGTTTGGCGGAAGATAGATAGAACATAAAGTGACCAGAAGAGGAATAGCGACACGGACAGCGACAGCTTGTAATTCAGAATTCAAAGCAATCTCACAATACACATTTTCGCGAACCAGAATCGCTACTCCACCACGAGCTTGGCCATCAGTAGGCACATCAGTACGAAATACTGAGAAACCGCGTAGTGAAACAGCTCTGGTGTGTTGAAAATGTGTTTCCTGTAAGCAAATGCAAGAGGGAGTCTGCTCAGCATTGAGAACTTTAAATTCTTCGAAATGGCTGTAGAAACCATTACAATTCCACTGTAGTATGGGAGGCATTATTTGGGTGTGGAAGTTTTATCTCGGTCTGGCCTAGAAACTTTAATGCTTGTGACTTCCATAGGAGAAGAGGATCTCGAAGATTGAGATCCCTTACTAGGAGAAAATTTGGAGATGGAAGAACTCGAAACACTAGATGTTTCTCGTACCTCCATTGTTTTTTTCTTAGAAACATTTTTCGGCGAAGTAGAAGGACTTGCCTTTAAATGGGAAATTTTGATCTTTGGCTTGGCTTTTGTTGTAATTTTGGTAGCTGGATTCGAAATAGGTTTTAAATTAGGAGATACATTGGATTTGGGAATATTTGTTTTAACAGGAGTTAATTTTGTTAAGATTGTAGCAATATTAGGGGAAGGAACGGTGTCTGTTTGAATACCAATAGACTTTGTAATGACGGATGTTGCTGCGATAGAAGCGAAAGAACGGCTAAACACAGGGCTAGTCTGCAATTTGAATTTCTTCCGGGCGTCGAAATAAGAAAGTTTGTCGATAATTTTAATTTCAGTAATCTTCCTTTCTTCCTGATTGCGTGGACAATCAGAAAAGAAAGAAGGATGATTGCCAGAAAAATTAACGCAGGGAGCCGGACCCTTACATTCCTCGCCCAAATGCTCCTACTCACTGCACCGTGGACACACAGCCTGTGCGTCACAACGAGATGCAGTGTGCCCGAACTTCTGGCATTTAAAACATCACATTGGTCGAGGAAAGTATGGTCTCACGGAACAACTGTGAAAATCAACCTTCTCCGGCAGCTTATCTAGTCCGAAAGTTAAAACAACAGATGTCGTATTTTTAACTTCACCATTTTTCTTGGTTGTAAGCCGACGACAGTTAATTATACCCTGACTCGCAAGTTCGCACGTACACTCATCCATCGCAACAAATAACAGGTCGTAACATGAAATTACGCCCTGGCATGAGTTGAGGGACTTGTGCGTCTCCACTACAATTGGCATTCCAAATAAAACAGTCGCTTTCAGTAACGATTTTGTTTGCAACGAATTTGCAGTTTCGACCAAAAGAGTACCATCGCGTAACCGTTTGGTGGATTTGGGTTCTCCACCAGCCAGTTCGTTCAAACTCCTCGCCAAACCAAAACATGACACTTCGGAAATGGATTTACCATCTTCCGTTCTCTTAATAATAAGAAATTTGGGCGAAAACTTATTTTCGCCCTTCAGAAAATTTTCTCCCTCGTCCGATAACGGACGAAATCTTTTTGGGGGAGGGGCCCCCGAGGTTTTGGTTTTATTTGCCATGAACAAATAGAAATTTTTCATCTCCTGGTCTCCCCACCTACCACGGAGCCACAATTTGGGACGTCACACCACAAACTGATGTGATCGCCAGGGCTAACCAGGAGATATAGTCCCCCTCACCTGGCACTAAGCTTCAAAACGCTGCGAGCCACTCTCTCCAACGTCTGAAAACTTATCTCCAGGGTCCTGGGACTCACCTTACCGGTACAAAGAACGCAACGGCAAGCCGATTGGTCAGATAGGGTTAGTATCTGACCGCCCGTTTCGCAAGAAACCGAAGCCAAAGAGGTGTGTTGCGTTAGCTCAACCACCAGGATCATCTTCTTCTTCCTTACGGGTCTCCACACACGGCAAACACGCGGGTGAGCAAATGAATAAGAAAGAAAAGCCCGCAGAAGATTGGCCCACTTATCTTCCGGTAAGAGTTCAGATGGAACAGTGTGTTTTTTACGAGGTACCTTCCTCGCCCATTGGTCGCCTCTTACGACCAGCAGAGGTGCTGCGGGTGAATTCTAACCCCCACCCGCAGGGGGCTTTCATAAAATAATACACCGCGGGTTTATTTTAATTATTGAACGAATTAAAAACATGATTCTAACAACCTAAAACTTCGGTTGGCTACCAGTCGGATAGGAGCGCCAAATTCCTAAGTATTTCATCCTATCGACCCTGATATTCAAATTATTGCGAAAATTTGAATCTAAATCTATAAAGCAAATGAAACGTCTAACTTTTTCTTAAAATAATAAAGATACATAAATCCTAAATAATTAATTTCTATACATTTTTAAATTCTACTTTTAGATGTCCACAGTAAACCAGGAGGAGGTCCAGCACTGCGCATGTGATACCTAAGTATTACCGTTTCCCGTAATTCATTGTTCGAATTCGACGCAATTGTATCGGCAATGTTTTGTTCATTTATGTCGCTAGCACTATATTACGTTCCTTTATAAATAGAAACTAAAAGAATTAAACAAGAACTTCAGCCCGGACAATTCTGGATAAAGTATGTAATTTCAACTGCCCAACTTGAGTAGTCGAATTATATACAATTATACTGATAATTTAAATTACGGTTTACTTGATTTGTTGTGCTCTTAAAGAAATAATTATCTTTACACATATTTATTAATATTTATTATGTTGTATTAGATCTGCCAATTGCACAGACTCACTGAGTTCCATTTTAGGTATTAGTAGCATATTTACCTCCGAGTCAATTATAATAGATATAAAGTCGGAAAGTGACAGATTATTTAAAAACATCTGCAGTGCCCTGCACTGAACTTTCTTATGCACATTTTGGTAAGATTATAACATATTTTCACTATTTTTCTAATTTATAATATTTTCCTAACATTTGGAACCCCTTTTCATTAAATATATTTCTTAGAATAAATATTAAATGTCAAATTATTTAAATCTATTTTGTTTTTCTACTATACAATTGACAAGCACAGTTGATACGATTTATGCGAAAATAATTATAATAAATAACAAATTTCAATAGCGATTTCCTTGTTTCCGGTACCTTTCTTGAAAAAAAGTTTTAAATAAAGTTTGTACAAAATGTTAAGGGGCTCGTCTACTTATTAAAATTCAGTGAAAAATGTACTTACGTTGCGAGTATTTTACAGGCAATATATGAGTGGGAACATTTTATTCCAACATGGATTATATACTTAAAGGAACAATATACTATTGTGCATTTTTCTTTTTAAAAAAAAAATTGTATTAAATTATAATAAATTCTTAAAAATGCCCAATTTATGCAAACTTTAGATGGCTATATCACATGTCAGAAATTTATTTTAAAAAAATTAAAAAGGCACATCAGTAGAATCGTCCTTCATCTATAAACTGATGTTAAAAACATGTGTTTTAAGTCAGTAATAAACTCACAGTTTACTCGCAACAAAAACACTTTTACAGTATTTTTCAATCTCATAAATGACATGCCATAGCTTTGATGCGGCAGGGTACGGGTAGCGGGCGGTTGTGGTGGGGGCAGTAGTGAGAATAGCTGTGTAGCAGTAGAGTGAGTAGATATATAAGAGTGTGGACAATAGCTTCCCAGCAATGAACTGTTCCACTGTAAGTGGGCAGTGCTTATGACCCCCGCGCAACACTACACTTCTCATCAAAGCAGCGTGTGGTTGAGTTGGTCCGATCGTAGACGGGCCGCTTAATATATAGAATATTTATCCTAAACATTTTTCTGTAAGTGCAACCATTTTTGAGTAATTGCAGAAACCGCATAAAAAACGTGCACTTCTGGTTTGAATATTGTTTTCAAAAATAAGAGGTTTTCTGCCCAGACATATACAAATTTTAAGTTTGAAGTTTCATAATTTACTTCCTACCGTCTAGGCTGTGGAGCGCTCACACCCACACACACACACAGACGGGCGTCAATCCAAAAATAGTCGAAATCGATTCAGGGAAGGTCAACACGTGTATTTCCGCTAAAATCTCGAGTTCGAAATTTTTCATGATTACAATCCTTACTTATACTGCGTATAAGAAAGTGAAAATGTGACATTATCTGATTAAAATGCGTATAAGAAAGTTCAGTGACAGCCACTGCAGTTGTTTTTATATTTTTTCTAAGTAGAATTGCAGAATTATATAGATTTACCATGTAAATATGAACATTAACCACATTAACCATGTTAATATAAACATTTTTGTGTGCATATATTCTCATTATTTTAAAAATAATATTTAAACAAATACAATATTATTACTCGAGCAACCATATTAAATAAGACCATTGTTCACAATAAAATTATACCAAAGAAAAAACTCTATGCATTATTCTAAACACGTACTAGTTCGGTCTGAGAGAACTTTTGCTGAAATAAATGAACTATTCGCTTTTGTTGGCGTTATCGACTGCTATTCATAATCAGAAAGTTATCATGATATGCTGAAGTTACAGTAATATCTATGCCATCGTGACTTGAATATGCACCATGTAGATTTTAAGTTTATTCTATCCCGTAGTGTCGTCCAGTTTCCCAACATCATTTACGTGTCGCCGCTGGCAGATATACGGTAAAAATGTGACATTTTGGAGAATAAGTTATATGTCAAACCAAATAATAAAAAAATGTATTATTACTTTTGATTTTTCAACTTCAGGAATGCCAATAACATATATTACTGTGACATATCCAGCTTTTTAATAATGATATTTTAAATAATACAATTTAAAATTTTAGTATAGCTAGATACTACTAGAATTTAATTACAATATTCTGTTATACTTATCAGTACGAATACCAACTTATCTTTATCTGTGACATGTGTCAAAGAACATTTCAATATTGTTAGAAATGCATTTGCATGAAATAAAAGCCCAATGACAGACATGTATGTGTTTCCATATTCAATAATTTAGTATGTCCTGAAATTATATGTGGACTTATACAGTTTTAAAATAAAACAGTTTTATTTATAATCGTCGGGAAAAAAATATCTTATGAGAATCGAATGAAAATGAAATATAAGGAACAATTTAATCTCCTTACGTCTTTTCTTACTTTTGTCTTCATTATTCTTTATAATCTTAACTTAAATCATCATGATTCTTAGTTTTTTCTTTTCCTCGTGGTACATTAAGTTGGTACTGGTCAAGTAAACTTCTTTCAACAATTACTGGAAAATTTCGTCCGTCATACGGCACACTTAATACTTCTACTTGGGCTAGACTTCCAACAATTTCAAATTTTGATACTCTTTTTCCCACTGATTCACATAATCTAAATCCAAATCTTCGTAACTTATTATCAGTGGTACAAATCGGTATAGAGTTACAAAATCTTTGCTCATGTCTATGAGTGCTATAGTTGCTAATTGTTGGCTAGGACGACTAATTTTTGATATTCGACGCGCAACATGTCTTTGTTCATACTATCAATTTTCTTTACATTCTTCTTTTCTTTATCAGAGTAGTTCCTACTAAGATGTCCTTTAGTCTTGCAATGAAACTACTGATATGACTTTGCTTTTGGTTCTATGCAATCACGTGCGTAATGAACAATAAAGTTACAGTTGTAGGATTTGATATTCTTCTTCGACGCTTTGTCGCCTGTTGTCACTGGAAGTTCGGGATTCCGTTATCCGATGCTGTTGTTGGTCCGTTGAATATTCTTAGATTGTTTGCTTACACTCTCATAGCTTTTGATTCGTTTGAGAAATTATCACATAAAGAAAACGAACGCGTTAATGACATTATATCAAAAGATGTATATTGCCTTCATACCTTTCACTTTCGTCACGTAATATTCTTGCTGGTCTTTCTTTCTTCTTATCAACTCCATGTATATATCGACTGTATCGTGACTAGACAGGAAACTAAGTAGCAATTGCGTTTCGAATTCTAGTCATTTTGTAATATCTTCTTCAACACCTTCAAACCAATACTTAGCAGCACCTCCTAGTTTAACTATTGCATGTAACAGAATACTAATATAATTTCAATCCCTTAATTGTGCTATGCCATCGACTCATTGAACCTTCTGCTTGACTGATAATCCGTCGAATTTTGATGATTAAAATTCTGGAACCAAACACCGCATTGCTATCTACCCATGGTATTCGTATAGAATATGTACACGGTAATACCTCATCATCATGTATCTAATCAATTATCGTAATATTCAGCATTTATTATTTTTCACTAGCAGCACGTAATATTTTACATTTTTCTGACGTATATGTGTATAATCTGTGTATACTAGTCACGGCAAATATTTGTCACGCAAACTAACATTACGAAACACGCTAAAGAAGAAAACTTCTCTATAGCGGCGCACACAATAATAATAATAATAATATATGAGCGAAAACTAACTCAAACACTTCTCGTTTTGTTGTTATATTTAAAATGAGATTTGCCAAGTATGCTATATTTATAAAATAAACAAGAAACTAAAATATCAAACAATAAATATTCACATACTAATTTTCTTGCTAACCCCTGGCTAAATCCTAAGAATTTGGTAACGAATTTTATTATTGGACCTCATATAATGTTTTAAAGGTATGGTAAACATTACTGGAACTACAAAAATAGTCTGAGATCCTGAAATATCATAAACGGCAACTCTGTAACACGGTGAGTATAGTAAGCTATAGTATGGAGACATGTGCTGCAAAGCTTTTGTAAAAAATAGATGTTTTAATAAGAACAAAATGAAAACCTATTAATTTGAATAAAATATTTTATTCACATTGTTAGCGAACATTTTCAGACAATCTGAATACAGTCCTGGCGCGTAATTAAAAAATAAATAAATACAAATGTCGAGCAAATATCAACCTGATAGTCTTCACGAGCACACACGGTTATTTAATCAATTGCCATAGCTACATTCGATACAATTATGTTTGATGCATTTGCAATCGTCATATAGGCATTCACCTCATTTGCTATTCTATGTAATTTCCTACGCAATATATTTATTTTTGCTACAATTGCATTTCATGCCAATTATCTGTGCGGTACAATTGACGTTGATACATTTGATTTGTTTTAATTGCCTTTGTTGCATTACTCTATAGATAGGAGACAAATTGTTTAGATATTAGTTACTATACAAAAAACAGTAGTTAATAATTTAGTAGTGTATAGTTTAATTTTATTTTTGTATATTGATTTACTATTTGAGTACTCTTGTAAAATTTTTAAAAGTTGTATATATTCTTTTATATAACACATATATGTAGTTTATTGCGTGAACCGAAACAAAGCTGGGGTTTTCCATTAAATTAAAAGTATATGGTGTGTATATCCGTTGTTATAGTACTTGCATATAAAGTAGAGGCATTTCACAGAAAATTCGTTTCCCAAAATTGGGCATTTAATCAAGTGGATAGAGCCGCTGGGAAATACGACTATGAATATAAACTGTTGCTTTTATTTCTTTCTCTTTTTTGATTGTTTTTGTGATACGTGTGAAGTCATGTTCCAGGACATGTTTGGGTTGGCTTACTAACTTTGTGTTGATCATATTTTTAAATTATTCCATTTACTATGTGACAATTTTTCCATGTTATTGCTTTCCCAGTCATGCAGTTCCTAAGTGTAATAATCTGAATGCGTCGTCTGTTACAGAGCTTGTCACTATAATATTTAATAATTAAATTGTGCTGTGTTTCCAATCGATTAAAATTACAAATACATACATCCGTACCTACATAACATCATGACTATTTCCATCAAATAAAGTAGCAATTATCATTAAATGAACAAAAAACATAAATTATCGATTGCTTATTTTGAGTGAGTTTAGTGAAATTTTAAAGCTACTTTTCGTTTAATATAAAAACATATTTTAAGTTCTTATTTTGGCAACATTATTACTCATAATTATAAGGTGTACAGTGGTGATATTTTTTAAACATGAATTCTTCGTTAAAAATGTTTAGTTATGTTGAAAAACGAAACGACCTTTGTAAAGTTATGTTAAGTTTAAAACGTAAATCATCAGCAGTGATTTAAAAAAAATTATCTTAAACGAGGTGGATTTTATTAAAATGTTAAATGATTTCCAGCAAAATAAAAATTGTAAATATTTATATTACTATATACTGAGTCATATATAGTTAATAGACCTTGATAAGCTATAAGATTCATTATTTTGGTACATTATACATTATCTGCTCAATATAAAATAAAAAAATATTTTTGATTCGCCAGAAGATTTATTGTTCTGATAAATTCAACATAATACAAATAATAATAAGTATAAAATCATAATCTTCAAACTAATTTTATACAAAATAACATATAAAAAAAAAAATAGCAAAAATCTTTATCAATAACGTTATGGCAGAGTTTTGGCTACTTTTCAAGCGTTTAATCCCACTGTGTGCCGTTGGGCTCTGGAAATACTTTAGTATCCCTGCACAGTTGCCAACATAACGGCGATGACTGATCGTCCTTGATAATGACCAGAGTTCCATCCTTAAGGGATTTGTTCTTCATGTTCCATTTACATCTTACTTGAGATTCTGCGACATATTCCGTTTTCGAACATACCTAGAATTGTTGCTGAACTTTGTGTAAAAATTGTAATTTTAACAGACTATTATATTAGATACGAGGGACTTCTATATTTGGTGCATGAGTTATGCATTTATCAATTATAAAATAAATTGACATGAGAGTATTACAGTTGTTAAGATCAGCGGATAAAGGAATTAGTGCACGCGAATTTTATATAGCTTCAATTCGAAAAAGAATACTGGAAAAATATTAACAGGTGGGACAAATATTTACCTTACTTTTTCTGGAGTGATTCTTTACTTGCTCAACTTCCGCTTTCCATAATCCATCAAATGGTGAAGCTCTAGGTGCAATAAATGCCAGAGTATTCTAATAATGTCGTCAAGTCATCTGTTGAAACTGCTCCAAGTAAGAGAATTCATTGCTGGTGACTACAAAATTTGTTTCGTTATCAGAGAATACATTATTCTTCCCTGGTTACCAAGTTCTTATTAATTTTCAAACTTTGCATATTGCTCAATAATTTTTCCTTATTTATTACAACGAAGCCGCTTTTAGGTCAGCGAACTTAACATATAATTTAATTTTGTTATTGAAATTTAAATTTTGATTTATATTGGTATTACCAAATAAAACGCTTCTACAGCAAACAAGAACTATTTATTTATTTAAATACGCAAATAATATATTTATACTATTGTAAATTTTGTACGCAACTAATTAATCCGAACAAATGTTGAGTGTATTGAAGTGCATAAAATAAAATAAAGTATCATTTTTGCTCTTCCCTCGTTAAAAATTAACGCGCAACTTGGCTTTTTCGGTTACAAAAAAATGTTCATACAAACTTCGTGAAGAGCTGTCAAATGAAAAAGTACTCATCGAAGTAATACAAGGTGGGTAGGCTGGTAAAAACTCACTGGCTCGAATCTTTTTAATTACAGTTGGTTAAATGTTGAATACGTTCCCAAAGGTCGTACAGGTATAGACATAGGGTGGAATATTCTAGAAGGAAAGGTAAGAGTTCACTTCCACTAGGAGATATAAGTTCAGAAAGCCGGTGAAAAATTTCATAATAAAATACTAGAATTCTCAAGTTGCTGCTGATATCTGAAATCGTAAGTTCGCTGAATAAAACGACCGAGCAACTATGTATAATAAAGATAGCATATCGTTTGAATGTACTATTTATAAAATTTGTTATTACGTTATACAGAGAAACTTAAGTATATATCTGCATAATTTGTCTGTACTATTCAAAAATCGAAAAAATATTTTGCGATAATTTATTTCACATTACCTCGATTTTAATTGTGTATAAATTACAGATTTCTTTGGTCACATGTTGGTCACTTGTTCACTTTGTCGTAAGACTAAATTGGTAATCTTTATCCTCTGAGGGAATACCAAAATTAAAGTTTATTTCGGCCGATTGAATTTTCATGAAACTGTTTATAAAACATTTTTTGTCTCTACGGAAAACTAAAAATGGAAATTATTCCGGATTGTTAGATTTATGCAAATTAAAATGTATCGTATTCGGTCACAACAGCTAGAGGTAAACATAAGTAATAAATTATAAACATTCATAAAAGAGAGAAAAAGAATTAGCCAGTTATTTATTTATTTGTGGTCTTTCATTTCAACAGAAATAAATTCGTCCTTACAGAAACAAAACTTGATTTTATAAATTAAAAATAATAATAAATTAAAGAGAAATTTGAAAAGAAAGTGTTCCCTTAAAAACCAATAACGAATCATTAATAATTGTCATGTTATACATTAATTGTATTATAAACAACACAAGTGCGAGGTATAAAAGATTTTTATCCCAATTATTTTTAAGAGCTTGATATGTGAAAGTACGTTTATGGCGACAGCTGATTAATGGTTTATTGAATATAATCAATTCAAGAAAAGTGAATCATCAATAACATACATACATACATATCATCATGGAAAATCCCATCAAATGGGGTGGCAGAAAACCCTAAACATTCTTCACAACTTTACATACTTTCATATCTTTACAATCTTACGCCATTCAACTCTAACCAAGCACACTTCTTTCGCTTAATTTAAACTCATTAAATTATTTGTACATGTCCTTCTATTCCTCTTGCTCACAAATTGTCATTCACGCAACTCATTCTTAATCATGTTTATCAATTTACTCCTAGGACGGCCTCGCAGTCTCACGCCATTCATCTTTCCCACATAAATATTTTTTGTTAATCTTTCATTAGACATTCTTTCGATATGGCCATACTATCTCATTTGACTCGCACCTATTCTACGTACGTATTTTTTTACGACATCGCACTGTTCATACACTTCCGTTTTGTCTCCCTTCGATACACCACAAATAACTCTCAAAAATTTCATTTCCACAGCAGTTACACGCTTTTTATGCTTGGTTTGCCAAACCCAACATTCACTACCATATATGATCAACGATGGCACAAGTTCACCATTGTACACCTATAATCTCGCATCCTTAGGAATATTAAAATTTTTCGCAAACATTCCTAACGCTCCTAAGATCTTACATCCAGCAGACACTCTTCCCTCAATCTCACAATCATATTTTCCATCACTAGATAATAAGCACCATAAATAAACAAACTCTTTAACTTGCTCTAGTTGATGGTAATTTACCACAATATGATACACTGTCCCTCATTCATTCTTTTCGAGCACCATAAATTAAATTGGAATTATATTGATAAGTGAGTTCTACGGTTTAGAACACACTACCTCCTTTACTTTTTATTTGATAACAGCAAGGTTACATATAAACATCATAATCTAGTAATATACTATTTGTTATCATTATATGTTCTAGGTCTATTATCATATCATAACGCAACATTATTATAGTGTGTTTCCATTATAAAGACAACTAGACCATAGAAAGTGAGAGTCTTTAGTGAATTAAAAACTAAACTAAAAAAGCATGATGTGTCTGTCACTGAACTTTCTTATACGCATTTTAATTAGTTCTTTAGAATTAAAAATTTTTTCAAAAATTTAATTGTTTTATAAATTCTAACGATCTATACAAAATAAGTATACGAAATTATATTAGAGTATACGAAAGTATATTAACACACTTATGCACAGATATCTTATTTTAATTTTAAGGAAATTTGAAATTTTGATAAACATAACAAAAATATCTTCCGCTAAATATATCCGCAATTGTATACAAATGAAACAATCAGCAACAATACACGAACCATTCAATATAAGATTTCTTATCGAGATAAAACGGAAACTGTCGAACATGTATGATTTTAGTTAGTCGTGGCATAGCGTATGACATCTTTATAGTAGCCACCTTTAGAGAAGAGGTAGCAATACAATATTAAGCGCTGCATTACGTTATACGTCAGTATAGACTTGTCTGTGGATCAGCGACAGGCATGCCGTAGCGAGTATCAACTACTGGCGGAGGTAGACGTGAGAAATATTGAATGTAAATAATAAAAATTAAAAAAATAAAATAACTCAATTTTTGTCGTAACCGGTAACTTTTCTGAAAATACTTTTCAAATAAAAGTTATGCATAGTATTAATATCTTTTATTTAATTCTTACTAATTTTGCTGTAAGTACTACTGTTTTTGAGTCAAATCAGAATATGGAAAAAACACTCTTTTTTTGTAACCAGTACCTTTTTTGAAAAATATTTTCAAATAAAAGTTTTGCGAAATATTAATATCTTTTATTTTTATTCTTAAAAATTTGCTGTAAAAACTACCGTTTTTGAGTTATAGCAGAAAATGCAAAATATGACTGAAGTAAACATACACTTCTTGTTAAAATATTCATTTCAAAAATAGAAGTTTTTCCTGCCAGGCATATACAAATCTTAAGTTTAAAGTTTCATCATTTTTTCTCCTACCGTTTAGGCTGTAGAGCGTACACATACACACAGCCAGGCAGACAGGCACACACACATACACAGACAGACAGACGTCATCTCAAA
This sequence comes from Nebria salina, assembly GCA_944039245.1. Lineage (NCBI taxonomy): Eukaryota > Metazoa > Arthropoda > Insecta > Coleoptera > Carabidae > Nebria > Nebria salina. The sequence goes on along the minus strand of OX063273.1, from coordinate 9,718,257 downwards.
AATAGTCAGATTCGATTCAAAGAAGGTCAAAAGAAATATTTCCGTTAAAATCTCTAGATAGAAATTTTTTATGATTGCAATACTTACTTATACTTCATATAAGAAAGTAAAAATAATATTATATAGAATGCATATTACGATATATAAAATATGAAAACATAAAGTGATAATATATGGTCATATTAATATATATATAGAGTAGAATATATGACGTATACGTAGACATCAGTATAAAATATGTGCAAAAAGCAAGAAATGTACAGCTAGACACTTATAAACAATAAATTAAAGAAATTGAACGTTTCATACAAGTTAATTTTAATGGTATTGAATTATTTCGTATCATTCAGAACATCTGTCTGGCTCTGTGTGTGTGTGTGTGCGCTCTACAGGCTAAACTGTTTTTAAATTTAATATGCCTGGGATGTATACCTATTTTTGAAAATAGTATATAGGTTTCTGAGTTTTTAATAATGGCGGAATAGGTTTAAATTTTATCATTGGAGGAAATATGTATGTATTCTTATTTAAGATTTCTATTTAAGATGACAATATATACCACTATTAAATTTAGAACTCTCTTGTATGTAAGTAATAAATTATAAATATATAACTATAATTAAGTCTTTAATAATCGTATAATTCAGCATGGACAATTTAACGTAGGACAATTCGTCACTAATAAACAAATAGTAATTCAAATTATAAAGAATCAAAGTATTGTTTTACTTTATAATTATTCCAAGAGTTTAACTAGTTAAAATGTCCATATTAAATTCTGGCGACAAATTTTCATGCGCGCTTCTGTCAACGGCAAATTCAATTTAGCCTGGAGTTACAGATTTAAATTAGCCCCTGAGAAAGCAAATAAATTTATCGATTATAATAATGAAATTTTCGTATTCAGTTCATTTATCTGTTTTTTCCAATTTAGTTAGAACTGTAACGTAACGTAGAACTTGTTTTTCTTTTAATTAAAATGAAAATTTACTTATTTCATTATAAAAACTATTCGATCAAATATTAACTGAATATTCGTTAATATCTAATAATAATACCATGTCTATTATGTATGTAAATGCTATATAAAATTAAATTTTAATCTGAATTAATAAAAATAAACATCTGCAGTGCCATGCACCGAACTTTCTTATACGCTTTTGAGTTAAATCACATCCTACTTTCATTATTTTTCTAATTTATAATGTTTGTTCTAACCTTTGGAACACCTTTACATTAAATATATTTTTCAGAATAAATTTAAAAAGTCAAATTTTAAATTATTTAAGTCTGTTTTGTTTTTTTTGATAAACAATTGACAGTCGCAGATGATATGATTTATGTAAAATAAAAGAGTCATTTTCTTGTTTCCGGTACCGGTACTGTAACTATTTTGGAGTAATTGCAGAAATCATGAAAGATTTCAATCTCGAAAATATATCTTTCGACTTTCCCTGAATCGAGTCTGACTATTTTTGAGATGACGTCTGTTTGTCTGTGTATGTGTGTGAGTGTGTCAGTCTGTCTGTGTGTGTGCACTCTACAGCCTAAACGGTAGAAGATAAAACTATTAAACTTCAAACCTGAGGAAATACTTTCAGACATAAAAATAAGTTATTTTCAATATTCTGATCTAACTCAAAAACGGTTAGATCGTTGGAATTTTAAAATTTTAATATAATTCTTGTAATTTTTTTAATTTTATGCCATAACTCTAAAATGGTAGTACTTAGAGCAAATCAGTTAGAATAAAAATAATATCCGGCATGCATGTCGCTGAATTTCCTTACCCATTTTGATTAAATCGTTAGAATTTAAAAAACTTAGAAATTGTCAAAATTTTTAAAATTCTTACGATCTAATTTTCTATTAAACCATCAAATTTAAGATGAGGGTTCCGTATCATTGCTTGGAGAGTATTATTTGATATTGTGGCAGCGTGTTGATGGAATGTAAGTTGTTCTGGGTCGATAGTTATAAGTTTTAGTGTATTGGTATAAGTTTTGGTAATTATGTAGGTAGTTTGTGATTTGTTTTGTTTTCTAGTTCTTATTTTCATTTTAGATTTTTGCTGAAAGGGTAAACTTTATAATTAGTAGCATGTTACCCTGAACTATTCGTGCAGCGTATATGATGTGCAAATATAGGATGGATGTAGTTTAAAAGAAAAGTTTCAGTGAATTTTTTGTTTATATAATGAACCCAACTAATTTTTATTTTTGAAAGCATTTTAGAATGATAACCGGTTGAAGCTAAAATTATGAAACTTTAAACATAAGATTTACATATGCCTGGGGTGTGCGCCTCTTATTTTTGAAAAAAATATTCAAAACGGAAGTGCTTGTTTACTCTAGTCATTTTTTGCAGTTTCTGCAATTACTCAAAAATGGTTACAGTCACAGAAAAATTGTATGAACAATAATGAAAGGTATTTATATTTAGCACAACTTTTGTTCGAATTTTTTTTCCAAAAAGGGTACTGGTATATATTTTTACATAAATCGTATCATCTGCGCCTGTCCATTGCTTAACAAAATAGCCTTTCATAATTTGAAGTTTGACATTTAATATTTATTCAAAGAAATATATTTACTGTAAAAGCAATCTAAAGGTTAGAACAAATATTATAAATTAGATAAATAATGAAACTACGATATGGTTTAACCCAAATGCGTATAAGAAAGTTCGGTGCATGACACTGCAGAGGTTTTATTATATAATTTGATATTTATTGAATCTAAAAGCAGACATCCAAATGCTAGAATTGGGTCTATAAAATAAAATAGAATACAAAATTTGACGCGAATTTAAATTTTATTTGCTAAATTGTGTTACATCTTCTTCAACCTGCTGTAAAGTGGCTCTGCCATTATATTTATATCCAAAAATTGAATAAAATAATTTAGATGTCTTCATTGTGAAATTGTCGGTGCACATCCAGTTCATCGTGGTAGATGACTGCTGGTGTACTTCACCGACTCATTCGCTTAAGCTTTCTCACATTCGCTTTCGCATTTGATTTTATTCGCCTCCACTGCTCATTGATATTCACGACTGTTCTGGAATATCCAATTGCGCTATAAGTATTGATATTTTCGCCCCATGCACAATGTTTTAATTTCAACACAAACATACAATTCTCTTACAAATTTTAACAATAAAAATTCTCCTCATTTACCCAATTATCGTAACGTTCTCTCTCTGATTCACTCACTTTCATCAATCACTAAAAGTATTTTAATTTAAAAAGAGAAAATTTATTTTAAAAGTAGAATTATATTAAACTGGTGATTAATAACGTATTTAAATTGATAAATAAACTACTTACTTACTTCAATAATCCGTCAATTTAAAAAAAATTTAAACCATTACCTTCTTTTCAGGTCCTTATGATATTTCATTTCTGATAAATCTGACAAATCTGATATGCGACATTACCAAGCGTATTATCGCTCGTTATGGTGATTGGCTATACATTACTATTTGAATGTTGGTGTTATAAAAGTGACTAAAGTTACTTATGCTCCTCATACAGAACTATAGTAGCTTGTCCTAAACTCCTTATGTGGTAATACATGAAAGTATTAAATTTGACTTATTCAGTATTTTTATCATAATCAAAGCATTCAGTTCGTATTTATCAAAAATAAAATTTTATATATTTGTGTTATGGTCAATTTGTTAAAATATTCTTATAACTAAATAATGTGTCCGAGGAAAATTTAGTTCATGTTTTATCATGCTCTGATTCTAATGATGCACCACTTTCACGTCGTGCACGGCGAAATGGTGCAAACATCGTTCCTGAGAGCGAGGAATGCAATTCCCGACTAATGAAGTCGCTATCTTCTACTTACTTTAATGAATGAATTAACGCAAGTTGTGTCGATGTTGGAGTCTCAACAAACAAGTGCATTAGCTTCCCCGCTAAGTGTGTGGTCATTTTGGATAAAACTCGGTGCTCCATTTTGAGTATCGGCTACAAAAAATAAACTAGTTTTGGAGCATTTATCGTTGGAGTAATAGTGCTACGGTTCTTCGTTGCATAACGAAGCTAAAATTTAATTATCTATGTAGTATGAGGATAAACTTACCCTAACATATTCTTGAACAGAATGAAACATTCTAATCACCGAAGCTTTTCTAATTGATATTACTTTTTCCTTTCTTATATAAAATAATAAGTAAGTATTGTTTGTGTGTGTGTGTGTGTGTGTGTGTGTGTGTGTGTGTGTGTGTGTGTTTGTATGGCTGTGCGTCTGTATCTGGAGTTGAAGGTAAAATTATGAAATTTTAAACGTAAGATTTGTATATATCTGCAAAGAAATCCTTATATTTTTGAAAAGAATATTGGAACTAGAAGTGTATCCATAAGCTATTAATTTTTTGCAGTTTCTGCATTAATTCAAAAACGGTTGCACTCAAAGCAACAATATTTAGAATAAAAATTCATTTTATTAACCATCAAATCTTTATATTATGGTCCATATGTGTTTACATAACTTAAATCTCTGTCTTTCTCTTTCTCCTAATTTCATTTTTGAACAAGCAAAGAGAAATAATTTTAAATTTATATTTCACATAATTATAATGTAAAAACAATTTACAGTGAGGATATTATGTAAATTATTTGAGTTCACAAAACGAGTGCAACTATTGTTGAAAGAAGTATTTATTCTGAATACAACTGACCTGACTAAAACAGTGATTTACCCGTTAGACGTGACCTGTTTAATAGACAGAGAAAAACCAAGTCTGCAAACAAAAATCGTTCAGCTCCAAAGTAAACTATGACCGATCGGTCAAACTTTAATTTCGAACAAAATTAGGTGATTAACTAATTTAATCAATAATGTACATACATTTTCTTTATAGTAAGAAATCCGTGAATATGTTTACTAAGCAGTATATAAATTATAAAACACCTTATCTTACAAAATGTTATATAAAATGTTTACACTATGATCATTATAAACAATCATTATAAACAAATTTCAAAAAATTGTTTTCGTTAATTCACTCACGTAATTCTAATTTCGACGAACAAAATTAAGGTCATGTACCAAAATTATTTATCCGTAAATAAATTACAAAAGATGTTTAAAAATATTCTACTGTAGAAATATATTAAAATTTTAACATTTTCTTTATCACAAACTACGAAGAATTGCAACATTTGCCCGTATATATTTATAATGATGTTTTCACTGTAGCGCTTTAGTAATTTTATGGAATGTTGAAGAGTTTTATAAATTGCATTGGTAAAATGTGAAATGAATCGTTGCTCTAAAGAAAACTTTTTTTTTTACATTATGGTTTTGCATATTGTCAAAATTTTTAAAACGTTACAATCATATTTTACAAACGTTTTTTCCTTGTAATTAATAATATTTATGATTCACTACTTAATTATATGACAAGCAATCTTACCATAAATGTATTACTTATACTAGATAGAAATATTCCTAAATGATAAATCGTATCAAAAAATAAATTTTTGTGAGCTACAAAATATATAGAGCCATAACAATTTTTTTGTGGTACCAGATATTTTCTGATACTAGAAATAAATTATGTGCCAATTATATATAGTGATGAATATAACTAAGTCAATACTGAATTTGTGAAAAACCTTTTATTCTAAGAGGTAATGCTACCACAAAACAATAGATTCATGTCAATTCAAATTGTTTCTTATATGCAGCAGTTCGGTCATAAAATCTTAGTTTGACATAGTTAATTTATAAAAATTGAACTTTTTTATATGAGATTTCAATAATGATTTTATAATTAAGAGTTTAAATTTATACTTAGGTATTCTGAAGTACTATTAATACCTAGAGGATAATATTTTCTGGTAACAAAATCACCTTTGATGGATTTATAAAATTATTTCCTCATAGCACCAAAGAAGTTTCTGTTATTATAAATTTGAACTGAACATGAGATTAAATTTATTTAATGATGAAAAAAATGATTTTCTAATAATACTTTTGATATTTTATTTGCGAATTTTACCGGATATTTATTTTCTAATAACAGATGTATTTTTCGTTACAAAATGAGTCCTAGTATAACAAAATGAATTTCTGGTATTACAAATTTGAACTGATGTGATACTGCAAATTCAATCAATTATACTACTACTACATTACAATATTTTGGCCATTAATTTTTTTTATGATACTTTAAATAGAAATACTAAGTACTTTGATAGAATAGCTAGGTATTTTATATATTGCCGATATAAATTATTTGCTAGTAGCAGAATATACATTTTTCTAACAAATAAAATAAATTTCCGAAAATAAAAATTTCTATATTGAAGTATATGTACATATGTCTTATATATATTCCTTCACCGTAATAGGCTGACAACTAGAGCAAAGAAAATTATTATCTACCGAATTTAACTTTACAATTTTCGAATTTCTCTTACATCTAAAACAAACATTACCTTTTTTACAAATGATAATACTAACTGCAATATGCTCACATCCACCGAGAAATTCTATAAGAGATTTAATATTCACTTCAATCGAATTATTTCGATTAATCATCAAAGCATCTCGCGGTGATACTTGCCGAGTTTTCAACATAACGCAATCATAGTTACTAATTTCTAATGTATACTCGAAATTCGATATAAAAGCATTATTACCCAAATACCTTACACAGTGCCATAGTTTACCAGCATGCGCGTTCAACTTAATCTGCACCAGAAACAAAAATCCCAAAACAGACATCAAGTAATTATCTTCACTGTCTCGTTTCCAATCCGGAATAAGTTTCGTGGGATAATCTAATAGTAAATTGGGATGTTCAGATATATAGTGATTTAGAAGTTGGGCGTTAGTTCCAGACCAAGGACAACTTCCAGTAGGAAAAACAGGACAATCATGTAGACGGTAGTCACAATTTTCTTCATGGTGTGTTACGTTGTTCCATTTAAGTTTTACTTCACATCCTTCCACATGATATCGACATGGAAAAGCAATTATTGTAGCCACTTCTTCATATGCAGTATTACGTATAATGGTTATATCATCGGACATGGAACAACGGCCACATACGTTATCACCATTTGATTTAATCATGACAGGTGCACAGGATAAATAAGCATCGCATTCTGAACATTTAAGCTTCTCTATGATGCTCTCTTTCACTTCAATCATGATTAGCTCAAGACCTATTGAATAAAATAAAAATTAATTCGTATTTATCTTAGAGGACTGGTATTATGTAGTTTATATTCCAGTTTTACATAAAATATCAATATAGATACAAACAAATACACAAATACTTGATTCATGATAAGTCTTAGGGTGTAATTTTCTTAAACTCTCGAATTCGAAAGTTTCATTATTACTATAGTTACTTATACTTAGCAGAATAAAGTAAAAATGTGACAGTAATATAATGCTCTTAAAAAGTGTACCAGTTACAAGAAAATTACTAAAGAAAACGAACTAAAACAATTTGAGATTTACAGCATGGCACTGATTAAAAATAGACAAGCAAAAATTATTAAAAAATTTATTAACATATAGAAAATATTGTAGCATTGAAGGTAACCGCAAAACTATTAACCCAGATATATTTTTTTGAAATATTTTATGTAAAATTTACATCATTTGGTTCATTTGTGAATGCCAAGAATTTGAATAGAAATACGTTAAGAATATAGTATTTATTATGACATGTTATTTGGAAAATATCTAAAATCGATTCGATTTTGATCCACAACAGATAAACTAATTTGAATAATTCAGCATATTCTTTTTCATATATAGATAAAATATAAAAGATTGCATTCAAATATTTCGTTTAAAAATGTATTTCAAGTATTTATAAATGAAGAAAGTGTAAATAACAAAGCACTGCTGAAATAGAATGAATTCATCTACAATTATATTTTTGAATAACTTTTGTTTTAACAGAGTAAAAATAAAAACTTATGTTCACTTCAATTTTATTTAAATACAAGTAGATAAAATTTTAAACTTACCGAACGAATACAATATCACCACAGAAAAATATGTTTATTTACCAAGTATATAAATTACACATTAATTTGTCTTTCAAATACAGTTTATTTATGATTACTGCTAATATAGATCCGCATTTTCCATCAACATCTGTATGGTTTTTATGAAGAATATCAGTAAATATTGATAGCATACATGGTTTAGTCATCTATTTAAATATTTAGTTTTTAAATAGCTTTTACGAGAATTCAATTTAATTCGCTATTCACATGGATGTATGGTTTGAATCACGGATTCAACTACACGTTTAGTCACAAGTCTTAAAACGAAATGAACCGTATGCAAGTTTCAGCATATATCCTAGAAATACCAGACAAGTGGTTATTATATTTTGTTTCTATTCAAAATTCCGCTATTGTAATCTATATAAAATATCAACTGTTATAAATATTTGACGTGTTATTAAGAATATAATAATGATAAAAAAGTTTTGCAGTAGAAGATTTTTTACTTTCTTATACGCAGTATAAGTAAGTATTGTAATCATGAAAAATTTCGATCTCGAGATTTTAACGGAAATATACGTTTTGACCTTCCCTGAATCGATTCCAACTATTTTTGGAATGACGTCCGTCTGTGTGTGTGTGTGTGTGTGTGTGTGTGTGTGTGTGTCTGTGTGTGTGTGTATGTGAGCGCTCTACAACCCAAACGGCTAAAGGGAAAATTATGAAATTTTAAACTTAAGCTTTGTATATGGCTGGCACGAAAACCTCTTATTTTTGAAAACAATATTCCGACCGGAAGTGCATGTTTACTCGAGTCATTTTTTGCAGTTTCTTGAATTACTCTAAAACGGATGCAGTTACAGAAAAATTGTTGCAATACAAATCTTAGATATCAGCATTTTGTACAACTTTTATTTGAAACTTATTTTCCCAAACGGTACCGGAAACAAGAAAATGGCTCTTGCAATTTCTTCATATTACATTTAATTTTACATAAATCGTATCATCTGCGCCTGTCAATTGTTTATCAAAAACAAACAAAACAGACTTAAATAATTTAAAGTTTGACATTTTAAATTTATTCTATGAAATATATTTAGTGTAAAAGTGTTCTAAAGGTTATAACAAATATTATAAATTAGAAAATAATGAAACTACGATGTGGTTTACCCCATATGCGTATAAGAAAGTTCGGTGCATGACACTGCAGATGTTTTAAATAATTTACACTATTATTCATATGAACATTTTCAAAAGAAACGCATATAAGTAACTCTATCGATTGTAAAGCAAGATAACCTTAATGCTGAAAATGTACCATTTTAAGCGATATTGTTTCGTATAGTTGTTTTAAATATCTAAATAAATTTTATTTGAAAAAACTAAAATAATAAATAAATCTGTTTATTTTAAGTTATTAAATGTATATATAGTAACATAATTTCGCTTAAGGCGATGATTCAATTTTTTGGTCAAATAAGAAACTATTTTTAATCATTTTTCTCTCTCTTATTTTATTAAATAGAAATTAAAATTTTTGTTTACAATATTAAATAACTCATGCAGTATACAAAAAAAAATTTATTTTCTATTTTTACGCATGGTTACTTATATAGAAGGTGACAAAGTAGAGGCCGCGGAGATGAGGTCTTTTGCGGTGTGCACGATAACTCCAGTCCAGAATGTCTGAAACAAAAAAATCTAACGGGGTTTTATTTAGAACAAAATATCCTGGACCGTACACCAATAAAAAGTTAAAATTTAAAAAACCTAGAAAATAGTGTGAGTTTAAAAAAGTCCTATTTTTTTACACAAAATTGGACCTTTGGGATTGAAGAAAAATGGAACAAATGTATATTAATGTCAAAATGTCGATTTTCGGTCCGCGTAATAAGTTAATAAATAAAATAAAAAAGATTTGAGTCAATAGCTTAATTATTTTTTTAAGTTAGAGTTCACACGGTTTTTAAAAATGTAATTTCGAGAAAAACGTGTTTAAAATTTATTTTTAGTGTCAAATAACACGTATTTATAATCCGGTTACTACTTATAGAAATGTAAATATCTCTGAAACGGTTTGGAAATATACCTTAAATTTTTTTTTTACATATTTTTATGATGTTTTTGAATAATATTATTGAAAAAAAATGGATTTTTCTTTTTTTAAATTGAAACATCGCCTTAAATGCCAAATTATTATATTACATTTAAAATGACTATTGACAACTTTTTATAATAAATATAAAATATCACTGAATACTAAAACATATTTAATTTAGATCTTTTTCATCTCTATCAAGATCATTATTAGTTGATGAATTTTTACAGTAAAATACATGATAACAAAAAAAATATATTTCTTTCTCGACAGTTATTAGTAAATATTTGAGGGGGATTTAATCCCTGTTTTAATGAGATAGATTTGAATATCAAATATTCATTTGAGGATTTCTTAAAATATATTGTTCCAAACGTAATTCTTGAGTATAGTAATCATGGTATAACATTCGCATTGAAGTTACTGCCATCCGAATATTTCTGTTTGTAGATTAGTGAATCTTTCAAAAGAGCAGAAAAATTGAAGAATACATTCTACTTTATTTATTTTACAGTAAATTTGCTTATCTCTGTATTACGATTTTATTTTTCTCGATTAGAGAATAATCAGCATCGACTTCCATATGACAGTGACCTGGTACTAGAAATTTATGATAAATTATTAATACCAAATTTTGAGATATACTTAAATATGTTATGAATATGAGGGTAACATGAAAATTAGAATTCTGTCCGCCACATGTATATGAATGATGATATGATTGACGTTTCTTGGTACTGACAGCAAAAGTTTGTAGAGGCATGATGCTATTTCATTGGCACCTCTATTGGATAAACCCTTATTCCACATTGAATGAAACCAACTCCAGGCTTTATTATCTCTCGCTGACAAATTGAATCCATATAACTGTTTGTAAAATACCATATTGGAATGAACAAACGGAATAACTTGACGCTGCTGCAATAGAAATGTAACATTTGAACTATGTAACATTCCTTTATATTTATATGCGGTTTTAACAATTATTACAACTTTAAATAATTTTCTGAGCAAATGATATAAATATATAAATGAAAAATATCTTAATAATAATAAAATTAAGTTTTATAATTTCTAAGTGTGTCATAAACATAAATTTAAATGGTAAAATCCTTTATCAAAATAATATTTTTCTCAAATTATAACATACATAAATCGATATTTTATCGGTAGGCAAAAATCATTTGTAAAAAAGAAAACGCTTCAAACTCCGTTAGGTTATTTCTAGAGTCCTTGACTTTTTTGTTTTTAAGACGCCTCATTTGTAAAGCTAACAGTTTCTCATGCTCATTTGCAGTGTTTCATTCTTGAAGGAGTCGGAGCAACATTGGCCGATGTGCCATTGATAAATGAACGGTTTCCGATTTCCTTTTTGCGTATTTTTAGCGCTCCTTTACTGCGATATTCGTTTGTTCATTGGCGTTAGCTTGAAATTAAAAGTGGAACAAAAAGGTTAGCGGAACCATTGAATGAATATTTATGTTTGCGCACATAGAATAGACCGTCGTGTTTTAAAACCCGATGAAGATTAATGAGTTTCGTTCTTTCCACTTCGTTTTGTATATCCTGGGTACTCTTTACTTTATGATTCTTTGTTGTACTAGCGTAGTCTTTTCTTCTCTTTATATATGGTTATTGATTGTTTTCATAAAATGTCTTCGACTGCAAAATATGATTAAGCTAGTATAATATCGTATACCATAAAAAATATATCCGCGATAGCTTGTACTAAACATTCTTATATATATTTTGTTTAGATAAGAAGGAAATTCCAATACAATGTTCAGTTTGAATATTCTTTT